>NC_061159.1:42703684-42706184 GCF_022113875.1 Hydra vulgaris | reverse complement strand
TAATACTAGCATTCAAAACTTTATTGAAAAATAAGTATATAATACTTCAGGTTTAATTAAATTAAATGTAAGACTTTTGGAGAGTATGATGATAAGTATATTAACATTTTGTGGTGGTTGTCTTGACTGGTAAGCAGTCATCATGTGGGACAGGTGCTGGTTATGAGCTATGCCTGGATATTAAAGAGCTTACCCCCATTTAGCTTTTCTGTTCTTTGTAAAAAACAGTGATTGTTCTCAGACTCTCTCCATACTCTTGAAACAGCAAAATTGCTTTTCTATAAAATTGTAACTAACCTGCTAGAGTAGTTCAACTGATTCTACTTGTCACGTGACCTATAGTTTTTTTTACTAATCGCTCATAGGCATTCCAAAATATTTTGTGTTTACTATCCACAATATGGTACCTTTCACAATCTTACATACAGGGTTCGTACTGTACCTGGAAAACCTGGAAAATCAGCCAAATTTGGATAAAGTCATGGAAAACCTGGAAATTGGAAACCTGGAAAAATCAGGGAAATTTTTTTTTTTTCTAGGTAGTCAGGGAAAAGTCAGGGAATTCTGATTGAGAAACTACTCGTTTTACAAATAAGCTATTATGTTTCTGTTGGTGATTCCCATTTATTTTGACAATTAAAAAATACACTATAGTGTTTCACACCTTTACCACGTATATAATATTTTATTTTTAAAAATTTGACCACGGCTTTTTAACTTTTTTAAAACTTGAATATTTTTAAATGTATTTTAATAGGCAAAACGCTCTTATTACTAACAATTGTTTTAAAATATTAATCAATAAAAATATTTTATTTAAATTGTCTATGGTTATTATTTTATTTTTACAATAATAGTGTATGTTTCTTTTTTTTATTTATTATTAAAAAAATAATTCCTTTTTTTTATTTATTATAAAAAGACTAATTTTTTATGATCAATTTCAATCGTTTAAAACTATTTCTGTAATTTATTCTATAAACAACAGCATCTTTAACTTTAAACATTTTTGTGTATTTAAAGCGAAAAACTTCTTTTTTTATTTTAAGTTACATAAGTTACAGAAAGTTTCAAAGATTTTCAACTTTGTTGAAAACTTTTGAAAGTTTTTATTAAAAAAGTAATGGTTTATGTTCGAAATATAATCAGTAGTTAATAATAAAAAATAATTATTAAATATAATCGAAAATATAAAATATAATTATTAAATATAATCGAAATATAAACAGTAGTAAATATGATCAATAGTTATGATCGAAATAATAAACGTCTTGATGATTTTTACTTCAAAAACATTGACATAAAAAAGTATCCAGAGTTGTCATCTGTCATTAAGTTGGTTTTGACTCTGAGTCATGGACAGGCATCAGTTGAACGGGGGTTTAGTGTTAATAAGGATGTGGTTACCGATAATATATCAACAGATGGTATTGTTGGACAGCGTCTTGTGCGTGATTTCATGCTTACCAACAACCTCAACCCCCACTCTGTCCAGATTACATCAGAAATGAAAGTTGCCTTTAAATCTGCTCATCAAAAATACCAGATCATGCTTGAGGAAGAGAAGTCAAAGAATAAAAAACATGCTATGTTAGATCAGAAAGCCATTATTTTGTCTGAAATTGAAGAGCTAAAATCTAAAATGGGTTTCCTTACAAAAACTTCATTGATGCTAGAAAAAGAGTTTGTCTTAACTGTGGAACAAGCGGAAAAAGAAAACAATTTATCATTGGTCAAGCGAGGAGAAAATGAAAGACGTAGCTAAGTTGCAGGAAACATTATTGATATAAGAAGAGAAGAGAAAGAAACTGAATTAACAATAGTTGCTTTTTGACAATTTGTTTGTTTATATAAAATATTATTTATGTTGACATTTATGCAAATATGGCTAATTAAAAAACTTTAATTATATTTTCAATATAAGATTTTGCTTAAAAAATATATGCGATTTAAAATTAATTAAAAGTTTTTTTTTTAATGTTTCTAAGCATGTTTTGTTATACTGTGCTATTTTTATCTAAAGGTATTATTGAATTAGCGAAGGTACAGCTACAAATAGTGATAAAAAAACAACTAACCCAAAGTAGTCTCTGTTATAGACCAAATATTGCTCAAAATGTTGAAAGATATCTACATAGACATTTTAGTTTATTTTTATGTTAGTGAAAAATAATTATACATAAAATATTTTATGTGCATAATATTTAGATTTTCTTGAAGATCATCTGAAACTGAATTTTATGTGCATAATATTTAGATTTTTTAAGAAGCTCACCTGTTGTTTATTCTTAGTCATCCTTAATAAAATGCATAATAAAATCTATACTAACATCCAACTTAACTAATAGCTAAGTTTTATAAGTTTTGTCATTTTAAGCATGTACATTTTAGCATTTTCATTACAGTTGTAATTTTTAACATTTTATAAAAACCATTGCAAATGTTAAAAATGGTCAGAGAAATTCATCTGATTTTTCAAAAAAATAAGGGAAAAGTCAGG
>NC_061159.1:42513684-42701184 GCF_022113875.1 Hydra vulgaris | reverse complement strand
AACAGGGCCCAGGATGGAACCTTAGGGAACCCCAGAAGTTACTGGAAATAAAGAAGAGTGTTGGCCTGTAGAAAGAAATGATTTGATAATTTCAAAAACTTTCCCAAAAACACCATATGAAGCAAGCTTATGGAGAAGACCAGCATGCCAAACTTTGTTGAAAGCTTTAGATATGTCGAGAGCAATAGCCCTAGCCTCACCGCCTCCATCTAATGCACGATAAAATCTTTCAGTTACAGCAGTTAGCAAGTCGGCCGCAGAGCGAGAGGATCAAAAACCGTATTGATTGTCTGACAGTAGTTTATTTGACTCAAGATGAGATGTGAGGAATTTGTTGATCAAAGACTCGAAGACCTTGCTAATAACAGAAAGAAGACTGATCGGACGATAATTGGAGGGATCAGAATTTTCTCCAGAGTTTTTGAATATTGGAACCACAGATGCCATTTTCCAACAAGCAGGAAAACAAGACTCAGTCAAACACTTGTTAAATAGTTTAGAGAGAATTGAAGAAAGTTCTGGAGAACAATTCTGCAAGACTGTGACAGAAATGTTGTCTGGACCACAAGCTGTAGACGAGTTTAATTGAGATATGACTTTAGCAACAGAAGCCGGAGTGATTTGAATGTCTAACAATGGGTCAACCTGTTTGACTGGAATGGAAGGAAGAGAATGTCCATAAGATTCAAGAGTGGAATTAGAAGAAAAGTTTTTTGCAAATAGTTCTGCCTTATCCTTGGGAGAGGTAATAAGATCAGTCCCATGAATGAGAGATGGAATGTTAGATCTACCCTTGTTAATTATGCTGTTGAAGATTTTCCAAAAGTCTTTAGAACCAAACTTCTGTGATGAGATAATTGTGTTCTATATAATAAATTGTCATTGATTTCAATAATCAAAAAAGCGAAATTAAATTAAAATTTCAAAAATAATATTCGTTTTTATTTTATTAATAAAATTTAATTACCAAAATGTTGTTAAAATGCATTTTTTTTCATTTTTAATTAAAAAACCATTGTTATTATTTTTATTAAGCATAGTTATTATTAGGTTTTTATTATTTAGTTATTATTTATATACATAGGATGCATTAAAAGAAAAATCAAGTGGTTTAAAAGAGGTGACTGTCGAAGAAATTTTGGAAGCTCAACGCGTAGAACTTCTTCAAAAAGAACAATTAGAGAAAAGATATAACTATTTGCGTCACGAAAGAGGTTTAGCACCTTTTATGCCCGATATGGGTCTTGATGATTATGCATGAGAAACACGCTGCTAATTGATCCTCTTTCTTTATTTTTTGCGTTAATAAAATTTGTAGTTTTTTTTTTAACTTAAGCATATTTAAGTGTGTATATATATATATATATATATATATATATATATATATATATATATATATATATATATATATATATATATATATATATATATATATATATATATATATGCATACATATATAATCTTGCCATTAGTTGAAAACTATGAACAGGTAGTATAATTTTATTATGAGTGAAAAAATTTTCAACTTTGGGTTTGTACATATATTGTTTAGATTATTTGAGTAGTAAATTACAATTTATAAAACGAAATTATTATTAATACCAAGTATTATATTTTATAAAAAAAATTTATTTTTAGAAAAATAGTAAATTGTTTATACTCAATTATAAATTTAATCTAAATTTGAAGTTTTTTTTACGATAACTAAATGATTAATTAATACAATAATTGAATGGTTAATTAATACGATAGTTGAATTAATAAAAAAAAAGCAATTCTTTTACTTAGCGTTTTTGGAGTAATTGTTCAGCTTTACGCGAATATAAATTTAAGCAAAACCGTTCAAATTTTTATTCATGTAAAGGTGTGTAATTACTGATTAAAAGCAATTGCTTTGTTTTATTCACCTGGCCTAATACGATAATTGACTTAAATTTATTAGAGCAATTACTACAAGTTTTGAAGGTCCAAAAAATGTATAAGACACAAACTTGGTGACACATGTAGCAAAGTCAGGTAAGAGATAGCAAAGTATTGTTACAAAGCAAGAACACTACAAATGACAAAACCAAAATTAGTATGTAACATGCGATTAGCGACGAAAGTTTTGATAAATGTTTACGAAGTTTTTATATGAAGCTGTTTGATATTTTTGGAAATTAACAATGTAAAATGGCAAGTTATTCTTAATGGCGATAACTCTGCTGAAAAAACAGTTTTAGCGAAGTTTCAAAAGACTTTTGCTTAAAATAGTTTTCTTTAAAGATAAACTTATATTTTGAGTTTATTTTCAATGTGGATCAACGCCACCTCCGGTAAAGTTTAACAACATCGATTGGAAAAGAAGCGTGAAAATCCTTTCAAATGCTTTTGCGCGGTGCACTGTCATAAGACCGTTAGTACTTCTTTAGGGCACATAAAATAAAATAAAAAATAAATCAAGTAACAGGTGGATTTTCAATACAAAATCATATATTAATATTTATAGCAATATCTTAATTAAACAAATTCGAAAGAATTTGTAATTGTTTATTTCTTCACTTTCCTTACCACAAAATCAAAAACTTGGTACTTTTTCTCTATTAAACAAGTTTGGATTTCTTTTCACCCATTCGCAAGTGTGCTTTCTGTTCCTCGCAAAATAAAACCTGTAGATGAATTTCCAACTACCTAATTACTCCAATGATGAATTAATTACTCCAAGGTAATTCTAATTTCTTCTATTCATTGTCATCCAACATATTTTCGGATAGTTTTGTTTTACTTTTTCCAAACACGGACAAAACAGTTTCGCAACCCGACCATGCTTAGACAAAAAACAGGTGTTGTTTGATAGTTTTGTCATGAGGAAGCATCTATTATCTTGTTTTATTTTAACAAGTTTTATCACATCCATCTTGCGAATAGTAAATATTGCTTTTCCAATAATGAATAAGCATCATAGCAAACAGAGGGAATTTGGAAGCGATTGGAAAAGGAGGGTGTGTGTGGGGGTACCATTCAAAGAAGGTGATTTTCAAGTTATAGTCAAGTTATAAGTTGTGTGGCCGTGGCGCAGTGGTTAGAGCGCTTGCTTTATAAGCAGGAGATCCAGGTTTGAAACAAGCTTTAGACATATTTCGCGTCACAGTAAGGAAGGAGGCGTAAACTTCCTGGTTAAATACACTTACGCGGTGCTCTGTGACAAGACTATTGAGACTTCTTGGGGCTTCTAAATAACAAATTAAAAAAAAAAAAATAAGTCGGTTTTTTGACGAATTAAGTCGGGTTTGACACAGTTCAGTTGAATAATTTTATAGTTTTAAAAGCTTTTTTTTTTTGAAAAAAAAAAAAGAAATCAGTTGGTAATTTTTAAGGATTCACCCCCTCTTCCTTGCCTTTGACAACAATATCTGTGTCATCCACCACAACAGTTGCATGCCGCAAACTTATTTACGTTATCAACAGCGGTTATTACAAAAATTGTATAAACCGCTTTAATTATTTTAATTGGTCTTTGGAAAAGTTTCTAAAGCTAAAATAAAATGTGATGTCTTCTAAAAACAACTTTTGATGTTTTCAAACATTACGTTATTTTTATAACCTAGATCTGCAGACCACCTTTTATTATTATTAATTAATTATTATGTGAACTATAACCTTTTTTTTGTTAAATAACTAGTTAGTTATTTACTAGTAAACGCTGATAACACTCAAACACTCGGCTGTCAAAGTTTACCTGATAACACACTGGCAGAGCCAGTGAGTGTGTTATCAGGTAAATTTTGACAGCCGAAATGATTGATTGCTGCTCATCCAGCAATCAATTGCTGCTTTAAAGCTGTTGACTGAAGGCGATTTAACAATTTCTTCTGGCATAGAGTTCGATAAATTCGTTGTTTTTGTCGATTCCTTAGAAATTTTAAAGCAGTGACCTCTTGTATGATTGTTAACAATTGGAAAACGAATGCCTTTTTCTAATTTATCAATATTATTCATATTTTATACATTTGTATTAGATCCCTTTTTTTGTCTCCTTTCTATTAGTGTAGTTAGATTTAATTATTCGAGCCATCTTGGAAAGATTTCTGATTAATGATACTAGTTTAGTATCGTTGTATAACTTATTTACATTATAGCATTGCAAATTGAGTACCAAAAGTTTAAAATACAATTCAAAAAGTACCAATTTGTAATGCAAACCGATGTATATGGACATATTTTATAATTATATAAATAGAAGGCTTATTAACAGCAACAGTATGAAATAAAAAAGATAGTTGAATAATTTATTTTACACAAGAAACCAAACAAAAAACAAAACAATAAAGCTGTATTTGATATTATTAATTAAAAACCAGTATTTAGAGTGATTCATAAAAATTCTGAGGGTTAAATGAAGTGCATATATGTTGTGAACATACACTGAAAATTTAAAAACAAACACTATCCTATATCAAGTTATCGAGTTTTAAGTTTTCAAGGAACGCTTGAAATGCGAATCTGAGAAAAATACAAAAGAAAGTTTAAAAAGTAAAAATCTCAACAAATAAATCTTAAAATCCTAACAACTTGCTGTAGCATAAGAGCCTCCAAGGTTTCTTTTTTTTTAATATCACTGTAGCTTTTCTGCTTTCCGCGTTTACATTTTAGGTTACGGCCTAAAATGAAAGATGAGATTTTTATCCGCAGAGGAATTAAATTTATTGATTTATATGTCTTACTTTTGAATATTTTGAAGGGTGACTAAAAGCGCTGTTATATAAATTTCAAAAAATGGGTAGTATAAAAAATAATCAAAACTGACTAAAAAGATATGGTAGGTGGTTTAATTTTTTTGGAAATAAAAGATTCCTGAGTACTCTTCAAGGGATGCCAAATGTTTTGGCTACTTCACTTTAAGATTGTTACCTTTTTTGAGACTTTAAGGCCATCTCGCAGTTAACTTTCTGCCTATTTTGTTCTAGATGGTGCCATTATCTTGACTAAAATTTAAAATGATTTTTTTAGATTTTAACGGTACTTAATATAATTATAAGGGATTAATTTCATTATATTTTAGTATAAGGCGTGTGTCCATAATACATTATATGTTTACTAAATTTAAGTATTATTAATATTTGTTAGAATAGTGTTGATGTGAGGGTAAGAAAGTCCATGGACATTTTTACCAGACTTCCTGTGGGCCTTATTAGCTTCTATTAATTTGCAGCATTTCAAAGTCTTGCATTTTTTTATTCGACAATATGCTCTAATATTACTTGCTTATATTAACTAAATATTAGTTAATTTTAATACATGCAGTTTAGGAAAATACATAACTAAATATTTGAAATATGTATGAAGTTAAGTACCTTTAAAATTAGATGAGAGCTCAGAAAAGAAATATCGTCCAAGATATTTTTTATTTACGTTCAAACCGTAACAGAAGTAAGACTTTTTATGGCTGCCTCTGATCAAGCCCAATAACCCTAATGTTTTACAGCAAAAAAAAAGAAGTTTCAAATTTTATACTTTTACTTTAATTAAACTAGTGGATTACTCGTCGGGCTTTGATACTCTCCGGTACCAGTAATCCGGTACAGGTAATCCGGTCTTTATCCTTAATTTCTTACCTTAGTTCTTATAAATAGCCTATAACCTGATCTTATAATAAATAATATATATAATAAACATATTCCTAAAACTTTAATTCATATAAATATCATATATTTATTAAATCTCCAAGAATTGAGAAATTTTTCAAAAAATTCAATTGTTTTTTATTTGCTCATGATTACATAGATTGTGAAACATATATATATATATATATATATATATATATATATATATATATATATATATATATATATATATATATATATATATATATATATATATATATATATATATATATATATATATATATATATATATATATATATATATATATATATATATATATATATATATATATATAGTTTTATATAGTTTCTGCATCCTATACGTTTATATACCAGTAGTTTTACCATACTGCGTGTATTTAGGTTCCGGCCGGAATTTTATTAACAGTTCCGGTGTATCTGGTTCCGGCCGAAATTTGAAAAACCATTTATTTATTTAAAAATATTTTTAAACAAATAAGTTTATATATATATATATATATATATATATATATATATATATATATATATATATATATATATATATATATATATATATATATATATATATATATATATATATATATATATATATATATATATATATATTTATATCCTATTTTTTTAATTGTTTAAAATTTAAATAACATTTAAAATCTTAAAAATGTCTTCGTTCTCTTCATTTGTTTGGAAATATTTTAAAACAAACGATTGTCTCTGACACATTAGCAGAATGCAAATTGTGCCACAAAAATGTTAAACGTGGTAGCACCCCAAAAACTTTTAGCAAAACACCACTCCATACTCTCGAATCTCTAATACAAGGGGGGAGGGGGACGTTTTTTAATTTTTGGAAAATTTTTCCACCCACCCCAATCTTATTTAGACCCCCCTGTTTATTAATTTTTACATGCTGTGAAAAAAAAAAAAAAAAAAAGAAAAAAAAAAAATGTGAAAATTGGCCGTAAAAATTAGAAAATATTTATTACATTAGCTGATAAAACAAAATTTTCCAGTGTAAACAGACTTTAAAAATCACCAACTAAGTAAATCCCGATTTATCGAAAATGCGCTTTTAATTCATTTCTCGCAAATATAAAAAAATTATTAAATCCTATTTAAATTATTATAATTTATTATTATTTATTATTATGAAATTTTTATACATTAGAAACCACTAGACCTAATTCCATGTAGAATGTTCTTTAAGGAAACAATGTTATCAGCATCAAATGAAAAATTAAAGACCGTAGTATTTAATAAAAATTCTTCAGCTGATCATAATTCATTTACAACAGATATTTGGACAAATGCCGAAAGTAACAATGCATTTATATCTACGATTGCGCATTGGATCACAAATAATTTTATTAGAAAGGATTGTGTTTTACACTGTAATGATTTTCCAGGGTCTGGAATAAGAAATTTATTCGATGCAATGCTAACTGATTGCGATACTTCCAAAAAAAATCTAGTCCTTCGAGAAAATGTTTATAACATGTATAGAGTCCCAGACATCTTATGTTTTATTCATCAACTGCAGTTAGTTATCAAAGATGCAGTATTCAACATGATAGAAAAATGGTTAAAATGCACTCATTTTAACCATTCGAGTTTGGCTTGCTCCGAATTAAAAAGAATACAGAAAGAATTCGATTCCAAAATTTTAAGACCTTTATTACCAATCCAAGATGGAATAGTATTTATTTAATGTTGGATTGAATTGAGACTCTCAAAATATATAAACAACTTTACACAGCAGACCACCTTCACTTCTTAAATTTAATATTAAATTCAATTGAATGGGAGTTAATTGAAAACGCATTGGGACTTTTGCAATCATCTTTTATGTTTTTATGTTTTTTATTTTTTACAGTCAGTAAATCAAAATCAATGCTGTCATCAGAGAGAAAGAGAGAGTAACCCTAAAGGAAAGAAGCGAAGAAGTATTAGTGGAATAGCACATAAAGAGATAAAAGAAGAAATAGATTGTTTTATGGCTGAGAAAGGAATAGGTAAATTGGAAAATGAAGAAGCAAGGTTAAAATGGTGGAACAATAATAGGGTTAATTATCCCATATATACTGAATTGCAAGAAAAATATTATCTGCCCCTGCTTCATCTGTCTATTCAGAGAGACTATTCTCAGAGGCAGGTAACATTTTTGATGAAAATAGAACTAGGTTGTTGTCCAAAACTGTAGAGCAACTCTAATTTTTGAACCATAATATTCCTAACTTTCCAGAAATCCTCACCTAGAATATAAGACTCTATTATATATAAATATATAATAGAATCTTATATATGTATATTCTTATATTCTATATATTGTAGGGCTGCACAGGATTTCGGCTCGAAATCCGGCTCCAGCCAAAAGTTATAAAATCCGGCAAAATTTTAGTCGGATTTCTTAATTTTGGTCAGACATTTATTACATTTTTTTTGCTTGTGTTTACATGTATGCTTAATATTTTATTTATTCAAATCAATGTTCATTGTAATTTTATGAACTCCCTGTTTGTGATGGTATCTGTATATACATTTTTTTACAATTTAATTAGTTAATCCTAATTTCAAATAGCAACTCAACAAAAAGTTCTAAAGGAAATACACACGATATTCTTCAGTGAAGAAACACGATAGAGTCTAAAGTGAAGGCACAAATTTGGTTAAATATAAATTCAATAAAGTTACAGTGCAGGTATCGATGCAAGATGGAATTCAATTTGAGCATGCTGAGCAGCAGATTGAAGAAGTTCCAGCAAAACAAAGCTGGCTGGCTTCTTCTAAATCATCATCATTACTCTGACAATGTATTGATAAAATTGTTCAGACTACGCCCGCTGGTTGCACAGCACACGAACAACAATTATCAACACGCATTGACACTCAGCCGAGCCAGTATCTGCCAGAACTAGAAATAAAGAGACACGCTGATCCATTACAGTAGTGGAGTGATGACATGCAACAATTGCAAGCTCTGGCGATAGTAGCTTGCATTTAATTGGGTGCCTCACCGACAAGTGTACCATCATAACGTTTGTTCAGTGTTGCTGGGGAGGTCCTCAATGATCATTGTAGTTCACTCCTGCCACATAATGCAGTTTGCATAATTTTCTAAAGTGCGATTCAAAACTGATTGAAGATACTTTAGAAAAGTGAAGTTACTTTAGTTCACTTTCAAATTGAAAGTTTCAATAATTTATCAATTATTTTGTTATGTTATGATATGTTATGTAAAATTGTGTCCTTCTGTTTCAATAACAACAACGAAGTTTAACAGAAAATAGCTGTCACTTGGTATTGAGAATGGTAAATATTGTTGATCATTGTTAATTTCAAGTAGGGATGTACAGGATTTCGGCTCCTGTAACTTTGTTTTAAAATCCGGCTTCGGCTCTGGCCGAATTTAAAAAAATTAAATCCATACAGCCCTAATATATTGTATATTCTTATATATGTATATTCTTATATTGCATATATAGTAAAATACACATTTATAAATTTATTAAGTATATATATCTTCATTCTTCACTGAGTCTAGTTAAATACCGTATATATCATATTTCAAAAATATATACGTTTTAATTTAACAGTCATATATAAAGTTTGGATTTAGTTTTGTTATTTACATAATTGATTATTGCAAACAAAATAACATTGTGTTCATTTAGACTTTGTATTTTTTACCTAGGTCTACCTTTAGCTTACCTACCTATTACCTCGGTCTACCTATTTTTTGCCTAGGTTTACCTATAGCTTACCTACCTATTACCTCGGTCTACCTATTTTTTGCCTAAGTCTATCTATAGCTTACATACCTATTACCTCGGTCTACCTACTTTTTGCCTAGGTCTACCATATGGTATGTATATATTATATAGGCCCAAAAATTTAATAGACAACCCTTGTTTGTAATAAACTTTATAAACATTTTTAAATATGAACAGAGTGAATATGAAACCAATAATAAAAAGCCCTATTGGATAAGTATTTTATGAACTAATTTACACAAGTCATAAGAATTGAAGGGAAAAAATAAATTCCGGTATTCCGACAGAAATTACTATAATTCATGCCGGATTCGGAATGAACGGCTTTTTTCCAAATTGTTATATGCTAATATATTTCCATATAATTATTTCCATCATTCTTATTGTCTTAAAACTTGCAAAAATGGATAAAGTAAAAGTTAACACTAGTTTGCTTCGCAAAATAAGGCGGAAAAGAAAAATTAAATACGAAAACAGAATATTTCATAATGATTGGACAGAAAAATATGCATTTATTGAAAGAAACAATAAACCTATGTGTTTAATTTGCAATATAGAACTTGCTTATAACAAGACATGCAATGTTAAACGTCATTATGAAACAAAACATAAACAATTTTCTGAAGAATATCCGTTATGTTCAAATTACAGAAAGAATAAAATTGAATTGCTCAAAACGAAAAATAAAAATCAACAACTAAATATTTCATCTTACAGCCAAGAATCAATTAATACAACAGAAGCAAGTTTTGTTATAGCATGGAATATTGCCAGAGGTAAACATCCTTATACCGATGGAGAATTTGTAAAGCAAAACATTTCAGATGTCCTGTCGGTTTTAGATCCTAGTAATAGCAAAATCCAAAGATTAGTATCACAAATTCCTATTTCTCGACATACAACCGAAAGAAGAATATCTGAGATTAGTATTGATGTTGAACAGCAATTACTAAACGATTTAAAAAACTGTGAAGCATTTAGTTTAGCTGTAGATGAATCAACAGATATTCAAGACAAGCCTCAAATGGCTGTATTCGTTAGATATGTGACTTCAGACGTAATTGTAAAAGAAGAGTTACTAGATTTAGTTGAGTTGAAAGACACAACTCGTGGAGTTGATATCAAGGAAGCCCTTGACAAAGCTCTGCTTAAAGCTAATGTACCTATCAACAAGCTTGTTAGTGTTGCTACAGATGGTGCATCAGCAATGGCTGGAAAACATTTAGGACTTATAGGCTAATTAAAAAGTGACCCTAAGTATCCAGAATTTATCCCAATTCATTGTGTTGTTCATCGAGAACATTTAGCTGCAAAACATTTTAACTTTCCAATTGTTTTTAAATCTGTTTTAAAGATTGTAAATTATATTCAAGCAAATGCAAAAAATCACAGACAGTTTAGAAACTTTATAAATGAATTGGATCTTGCTGACGAGCCAAGTGACGTGTCATTTTTCTGTTCTGTAAGATGGCTTTCAAGTAGTGACGTTTTTTATAGATTTGTAGAACTATTAGAGCCAATTAAATGTTTTTTGATTGAAAAAGAAAAGACATTTGAAATCCTAGACGATATAAATTTTGTGCAAGATCTTTTATTTTTGACTGATATAATGCAACATTTAAAAAGTCTGAATTTGTTTCTTCAGGGAAAAGAAAAAAATATATCTGATCTTGCACAAACGATATTTAGTTTTCAAAAAAAATTATTCTTTTTCAGAAAGATCTTAGCTTGAAAAAATTTAATCATTTTCCTCAAATGAAGAAGATGATTACTTCTAATCCTTCAATTCAGTATGATGACGATAAGATTGAATCATACTTGGACAAACTAAAGGATTTACAAAAAGACTTTCAAAAAAGGTTTAAAGATTTGCATGAACTAAAATCTTCTTTAGGATTTATAGTAAATCCTTTTTTAATTAATATTATTAGTAATGGCTGTCCAATTCCTGAAAAAATGCTTGAAGATATATCTCAATTTGAAATGGAACTACTAGATCTCCAAGAAGATCAAAATCTACTTATGCTGCATAAAACAATAACTTTTATGGAATTTTGGAAGATAGTTCCCGAGGTTAAGTATCCTCAACTTAAAAAGATTGCCATAAAATTCATTTCAATTTTTGGTTCAACGTATACATGTGAATCTTTATTCTCTACTATGAAATTTGTCAAATCAAAGTATCGTGCAAATCTAACCAACGAGCATTTGTCTGAATTACTTAGAACAGCCACTACAAGTTTGAAACCAGATTTTAAGAAACTTACCAGTAAAGTTATGAGTATTAGTTTGATCAAAGTAAAAAATTGATAAAATGATGAAAAAGTTATTTCTTGATTGTAAAAATCAAGTAAAATAATCTAATTTTAGTGTTGGTTTTTTAATTATTATTTCATTGATATAAGCATTGTTATAATTTTGTTAATCAAAAAAAAGTTTATGATCAGCATGCGCTTGTGCAAAAATCTATCATAAAAAAGATCAGTGTGTTGCACAGCACATGGCCAGTGTGTTGCACAGCACCTAATCGTGTGCTGTGCAAAATCAGTATGATCATGTGATTGTCGAAAACTATAGAAATGATTTTTTAGTCTGAAGGGAATTTTATAAAATAAATCAGATATAATGGCATTGTAAACAAAATCTTTAAAGGAATAGTTTTTTCTTTAAAAAATTTATTGAGTGTTTTAAAACAATTAACTAAATTCAATTGTATACATATTTTACTTAAATCTTTAAAAAATGATATTTTGTATCCAAGAAATATCTAAATTTCATATTAAAATGATATTGTTGAATAGTGATACAACAATTATTTCTACCCCTTAGGAGCATATGGAATTTCCTAAATAATTTGTATTTTCTAAAAATATTTCTTTAAAAAATGATTTTAAATAGTGAATTACAAATTGTTGTTTTTATATGAAACCAAGAAAATGGGCTAGTACTAGAAATTTCTTATTTTTTGGGTAGTTTTTTTACTTATCTAGTACGAAAGTCTCTTAAAATTCAGATAATCAAAAGAAAGAGAATAAAAGTTTCTTATATAAAAAAACAAACATGAAGTTGTTGCGGCTCTTCGGCTCACGTAAGTATATAAATGCGGCTCTTGTGACAAAACGTTTGGCCAGCGCTGCTATATATAATATAATAATTTTTTTAACTAGATAAATCAATTTATTTTTAATTGTTTGGTCTGTTATTAGATTTAGCTAGAGCCAAGATTCCTAATTTTTAGGCAAGTTTGAATGTAATATTTCCCAACATTAAACCATTTTACTTTTTAAATAATTAGCATCATTCTATCAAAGTCTCTGATTTATATAATTTAAAGCTCATTAAATGTTTCAAATTTTATACCAAACAATCATCATTCTATTCAAAACAATTATTGTTCTATTTAAAACAATCATCATTCTGTTCAAAATAATCATCATTCTATTTAAAAGAATCATTGTTCTATTAAAAAAACAAAAACATCATTCTATTCAAAATAATCATTATATTCAAAACAATCATATTCTATTCAAAACAATCGTCATTCTATTCAAAACAATCATCGTTCTATCAAAATTGAAAACCTTTTATTTTATAAACATTATGTTTCCAATTTGTTGTTGCAATAGTAATTCTGCTATTGTGTTGTTGCAATAGTAATTCTGCTCAGACATACCAACAGTCTTGGAGTCAAAAGCTGTTGATAGAATTCTTAATTTTTCATTGTCTAATAAATGCTATCATATTTCCTTACCTTAATGGTTTCAAAATGGTGAAAATTACAAATTGAAAAACTATAATATACTAGAAAAATCATTGACAAAAATTTGGTATTAAGCGATTTTCTGCTTCTTGTGGGTAAGATGTATTTGCAAAAAGCAGTCCAATATCAAAGTGGTAAACAATTTGGTACAGATTGAAATAATAATCTTTATAAGAATATAATTTTTGAAGCCCTACAATCATAAAAACAAAAATAAATTTTTTATAAAAAGTTGTTTTTGTTTTTATGTAGGGCTTCAATAATTTATTCTTATGTTTTGAAATCCTCACCTAAAGTTAAGATAACTGGTTTACGTTCGAAAAAAGAAATTGATGAGTGTACTACCTTAATGCACCAATATGAATTTAAGATAAGAGCTGTTGTTACCTATAACCATTCTACCAATCTTAATGCATTTTTATAGTTTTATAAAGCATATACTGGAGATGGAAAATTATTAACTTATCATCCAGTTTAGAAAAAGAGTGTTTAAAACATACTTATTATTTGTTATACTCCATTTTATTAAAAATTTTAGAAACAACTTGTTAAACGCAAAAAAATGTTTTTTTCTTCTTTTTTCTATGATTTTTCAAGAGATTATGTTGGAGTTACTGCTGGTTACATTGCAAGGAATATATTTCTTAAAGTTTATTAAAAAATCAATTAAAAAACGGGAAGAAAAAGCAAGAAAAATTAATTATCAAGTCACATATCTTGGAAGCAACAAGCAAGTTGTCAACAATATTTGACGAAACAAGCTCTACATTACAGCAATTTTTGCTTTTTACCTCTGAAAGTGAAAATTTATACTCCTGATTTTTATGTATTACTATATAAATATTTTACATCAAAAAAATTGAAAATAAGTATAAAATAAATCTTGCAATATCAATATCTTAGAAATTTGATATGCTTTATAAAATGTTGTGGTCAAACAACCAACTATATTAACTTTAAACTATATTTACTTTGAGTTCCTACCTCTTTATAAATAAAATCTACAAATATTAGCAACTATGAGAAGTTCAGTTTATTGTCGTTTTCCCAAAATCAATTTTCTCGGACTTTCACGATTTATAAATGGACTCTTCATATGGTTGCTTCAGATCAATTGTTTATTAGTATATCCAATTGTACAAAATTGAAAAATATAAAGAAGTTAAATTTATGCTGAATACAAAGAAAAAGACAAAGACATTGGCCTTAAAGCGACTTTTACCATTCCGAACTGCAGACGGTAATTGCAAAATTATAATTTTTTAAAATTTTATAATGATGGCAAGAGCTTTTTCTGTAAATAAAGACTATAAAAACGACTCATCTCAAAACGTTATTCAAATGGACTTGGATACCTGATAATGTCAATCATTGCAATAAAGAGAAATAAAGTTGCAACATTGCAACAATAACTTTAAGACAAAACAAACTAGAATATAATAAAATATATATGAATAGAATAACTATATATGAATAGAATATATATATGAATAGAATAACTAAAATATATATAAAATATATAACTGAACTATAATAATAAATAACTAACTATATACTAAATATAACAAAATATATATACTATAACTAAATATAATAAAATAAGTAGTTTCACAACAATTTGCAGTTAATGGAGAATTTTGAAATTTCTGATGTAAAGAAAAATTTCGGTAGCATTAATATGGTATCAAAATTGTAGCCTATTAAAATCTTTAATTGTTGTTGTTAAATAATCTAACAACACAATGTTTCAGTACTTTAATAAACTGATTCATAAAGTCAAGTTTAAAGTTCAGTGATGCAGCTCTATTCTGTTAACAATCGGTTTATTTGCAGTATTTTGCTCGGCCGTTGAGGGAGTGTATGGCTCAGCCGTTGTGGTAGTGTTGCGTTTTTTTTTTAAACTTAGTTAAATGAAAAATTATTTTACTGTCATAATAATTCTCTCGGAGAGATTTTCATCTCTAACTTCATTAGAGATATACTGATTTCTAAAAAAACGTTTTTAACTTGAACGTTATCCGTTTTTCATTTATTTATATAGGTCCAAATAAGTGGTTTTCATGAACAGTACAATTAGGGTAAAATAAAGTAATCGCAGTCTTTTTTTATATAATATTGAGCAAAAAATGTAAGAATATCAAGACAAGTCTTTTTCTAATTAAAACTATTTTAAAACTATGATTTTTAGTTAATTTCTATTCAGAACTTTGAAAGGTTAAATAATTGAAATCTCTGCTTACAATTATGGTCAAAAGACTCGCATTACCCTGTTTATTATAGTAATGCGAGTCTATTGACCTTAATTTAAAGATATTTCTGCTTAAATTATGATCATGAAAATGTGGTTTATAAATTACTTAATTTTACTTATTTTCCTATGAAACATAGCAACTCATAAAAAAAACATGACTGGTGTCATTGAGCATGTATATAAACTATTTGATTAATAGTAAGATGATAAAGCAAATTTAGAAAGCTGTTTTAAACGATAGGAACTTTACAAAAAGTTGTTCTTCAAAAAAATTAGATTCACAATACCTCACAGACCCACAATGCTCTACCTTAATATATGACCCACAATGCACTACCTGAAACTACTAAACTAAAGTTTATGATAATCTAAAATTTTAACTTAAAACTACAATTTCTTACTTTTTAATCTTTTAACTTAACTCCCATAAATTTTTTTTGTTTAAACTCAGACTGCAAACTAAGACTTCTGTAATATTATCGTGTCCAGATTTACGTCCATTGAAAGGTTAATCACGTGATTATGCAAGATCAACGAACGTTGTTCATTCATTAGTTTACATAACCGAAAACTATTACTTTTCTTTACTCTTGTAACGAATGTTTAAATATCATATTTGAATTATTGCAAATTGTTTTCTCGTTCAACGTGTTTATTTCGATAAACGTTTTCATGTTAACTTTAATCACAAAAGTAAAATTTTTTTTGCTTTCATTCTTTAATCAAGTTACAATTGATCACTTTTGTCTGTGCGACAAAGTATATTTGCATTGCGTTGCGTTTAGCATGAAGCCTTTGGCACTCATTGTTGTTTTTAGTTAAGCTAAATGCTTTATCTATCAAAACTATTTTTGTTTTTATCTTTTATTCTTCCGTATATTTATTGGATTATTAGTTATGAAGACTGTCCCAGAGGGTCGTTATTTTGTAAGGACTATTAAAAAAAACAATGTATATTGAATATTCGGTTTTCGATGAATGACTTGAATAGTTTGTCTATTTTTCTAGTATTTATAAATCAAAGGCAATTAAAAATCATAGGGGTGTTGCGCACAGAGCAGCTCATAAAATGACGCCTATGAACAAAACGAAACTGTAGAATTTATTTAACAACCAATGCAAATATTTTTTATCAAAATAAGGGTGTTGTAAAAGTACAGTTTTGAAGTGAAACAGTTTAAAATGTAAGTGTTTAGACATTTACATGAGTAAGGTGTAATTTTATGCATGCTTCGTACTCTATGGTAGGTCCATGAGTGCCAACGTAATATAAAAATACGTGAAGTAGCTTGAGATTGTTAAATTGATCTCAAAGGTTCAACTAAAATGATTTAGTTTTAACAAAATTGTTTTGAAAGATCATAGCAAAAGTATCACTCCTTTAATAACAAAGTTTTTTTTTTTAGAACGCATTTTAAACATTTAGTAACACAAACTCTTTGTATTAACATAGAGACACCGTATTATAATTTTATTATTGTTTTGTTTAGCTTTTGATGGACTTGTACACAACGCATTTTCTATTAAAAACAATTATAACTAAATTTTGCCCCAATAATTAAAATGACCTTACAGTTAATGCATGTTCATTTAACTGCATTAAATGAACATGCATTAACTGTAAGGTCAATTTAATTATATATGTAACTATTTTAAGTAACTTTCTTTGGTCAGTAAAATATCCTTTTCATTGGACAGTAAAATATCATTTTTGATAAACGTGTTACAAATTGAAAAGAGGCGCATCATGTACTAGTCCAACTAACTTTTTGCATTAACATTTGAATAATAAGCTTCAAAAATAAATAATTTATAAAAAAAAACCTATTTTATTGTGTAAAACTGATTCCTCCACAATTTCTTTCCGCAATTTATATACATTAAAAGAAAAAATAAATATTTAAGAAAGAATAGTTTAATTCGACAACCATTTTTTAAAACTAGTTTTAAAAAATCATTTCATTTCGTAGAGTTTCTCTTTGGAAAAAAATAGTTTTGAAATATTTTTCTCTAGAATAAAAATTTCTCTCTTTTAAGAAAAAGTTTAAAGAATTTTTCTCTGAATTTTTATCTTTAAACGCTTAATAAATTGCTGTATTTTTTATGTATGTAAAAATTTTACGAGGTTTGTAATTTACGAGCGGTTCTCGATGACAAGACATGATTGGTCTTCACGAGTATCCGCGTTATCTTTTACTTATTTCTTATTATGTAATGATTTTTTGTTTTAACTATTTGATAGTAAAACAATTTAGTAAAATGTGTAAAAAAATAAAAAATAAAAAATAAAAAAATTTGCAAACTTGTGTTGAAAAATTGCGTTAAAAAAACAAGTGACTTGTGCATTAATTTTTTAAATAATAGGATAGATTAGGGTAATATGAGCACCTTGGTAATATGAGCATACTTAAAGTTTTCTTAGATGTAAGCAGCGAAGTTAAAGTTGCTTTGTATTTTTTGAATCGATTTTATGTAGTGATAACAGGAATCAGTACAATCAGCGTAAATCTAATTAGCGGCTATCATCTAATTAAAACGCTGTTAAATTTTTTGCTTTGTTAAAATAATATCATCACGCATGAAAAAAACTGTGGCGCGAAATTTTGGTGCTAAAATAATAAAATTAATTTTTTCATAAAGAGAAATATGATAGCTAAAAATCCAATCTATTTTGGTTTGAAAAAACAATGCATACATTTAGTTTTGACTTTATTTAAAGATACCTTTTTTGTGTAATATGAGTATGCACAAATTACCCAGCGTTTTTCATCAAAATTACCTAGTTTAAAGTCCTAAAATAGCAGTGATTTTAATTGCTTTTTGAATAAAAACAAAACATAGTAAAAAACTTTTATGTGATTTTTTATGTGATTTAAATTCAAAAAATTTAATTTTTTTTTCTTGTGGAAAATACAATAGCATTGTTTCAACAAAAAAAGGCTTAAAATTTGATCTTTTAATGATAAGTTTTATTATTAACGAATCATTATTTTCCAAAAATTAGATCTAAATGTTAGGTTGATATATTTTTACATAATTAATGTTAATTTTTTGAGCTAATTTAAAGCGCTCATATTACCAAGTGGTCTGGGTAATATGAACACTTTTGCTACTTTTTTAAAACCTCTGTGTTTTTAAGATAAAAATTCGAGTGCGCAAATATCTAAGTGGATCAAGAGTAGGGGATCCCTAACAATTGTTTATTCACAAAAATTTTAGATCCAGCATAACTATGTTTGAAAAAATATTCTAATATTCGCTTAAGGTTAATTACCCTAATCTACCCTATAGGTAAAGAAATATAGCAAGTAATCCATAATCCAGCCGGCACCCAACGTGAAATTACCGTCAGGTGCACCCAAGACGAAATTGAAGTTAAGTACCAGCTAAGAATATAAACGAATCCCTAAAAACTGTCGGTTGCTTTCTTAAAAAAAAAAGTCCTTTAAAAATAAAAATCGGCTAAACTCTAATGGGTCAAATGTCGACTAACCGACTATATTCCTGTCTATAACTTGAAAATCCCCTTTTTTGGGGAGATGTCACACCCCGCAGAATCGCACCTCTTTATAAATACCACCTTTTTCAGACTTTATTTTACTATTATTTTTTTTTTCAAAATTTTTATAGAACAAAAGTTAAAAACTTGACGCAAACAATAGTTTTAGTGACGTCAACTGTTTGTTTTGTCCGAATATAAATCCGTGTTTAATTTTGTGCAATATTTGTCCAAATATCAATGGGCTACTGAAAAAAAAATTATTTTTAGAACACAAACTTTATTGCAAAATTATTTCCGTAGAAACTATTTAGATATTATCAAATAACAACAATGTCGTTAACGCCATGACGTTGAAAATCCAACGAAAAGAACTACATTTTTTCGCATTTCTCACGGGCTGTATTCTTTTTAACTTAACAGAATGTTAGCTAATTTCTTTTAAACTATACATATATGAATACATATTTCGCCGTTTCATGGTTGTTATAATAAAAAAATGTATAAATAAGTATTTACATGGCCGAGACAAAAAGAAGACAATAGTAGGTTTATCACTAAGCCCCGTATTTTTACCTTATAAACAGTTATTTTATAAGACATATTGTTTCTTTAATACCGTTAAATAAAAACCTTTAAAATAAATTTTAAATAAACAAAAATAATAATAATAATAAAAAAGTAGGATACAATTTAAAACTTCAAGATGTATAAAGAAAAATGGTTTGGAGAAATTATTTTTTATAAAACTTAAAAAAAAAAAAAAAATGTAGAAGTCAAAAAATCAGAAAAAGAAAATATTTTTAAATTAAGCAACCATAATTATAAATGGATAATAAATAATAATAAATATGATAAATAATATTAAAACTTTTTTTTTGGTCCATTTATTTATCCATAAATATGAAAAATTTACAACAATATATTATAATTTCACATAAATAAGGTTGGTGTCACTCGTATAGTTGATGGCTAATCAATAGTGACACCTAAAAAAAACAAACTAGTAAATAAATCATAGAAAGAATTTTAAATAAAAGAAAAAAAAGAAAATAATAAACAAAAAAAACAACATAAAAAGTATTTTACGTTAATAATAACAAAAGCAGAAAATATTAATAAAAAATTTTATCAAAAATTTATAAAACACTTTACATATTATAATTTGACACTAGTTTTATTTAAACTTTAAAAAATTTAAATCATCTTAATTTTTTTTTAAGGCCATTTAATTTCTTGATTTAAATCTTTTAATTTCTTGATTTAGCAACATGATGGTAACTTAGCAACATGATGGTAACTTAGCAACATGATAGACGTGAGCTTTCTAGTTAAATACTCTTCTGCTCTGTGATAAAATTGTAAGGACTTCTGGGTCACCTTATTAATTGCAAAAAAAAATAAAAAAAATAAAAAAAAAAAGTCTAATGATTGCCTGGCGACAATTTTTAATTATTTTTAATTAAAGTACAACAAAAATTAAAACCACAATTATTAAAGCAGAAACTGCGCATGCAATTGTCGCCTTTAGGTGTCACCAGGCAAGCCTAATGGTGTCACCAAGCAAACATTATCATTTAAATCAATTAATTAAAAAGCTGTTAAAAAAAATAAACAATAGAATGAAGTCTGACGTCAAAAATAGATTTAAACATATTTGTTAATCTAAATTTAACGTGTCTGGAATTAAGATGGTTGTTTCTATAGAAACATATGGTTATAATTTCACTTTTATTTAGTATTATAACGAATAAAATGAGGGGGGCGGGGGCGGGGATGTTGAATCCTTTAAAAGTACCAACTAGTTTCTTAAACCAAAAACAAAAAAAAAAACAAAAAAAAAAAGGTTTTAAAAACTAAAATTCACCCAACTAAATTGTATAGCAAATACCCGACTGGCTGACTACTATTGTCAAAATACCGACTATAACTTAAAAATCACCTTATTTAAGGGAGTGGAATAGGGGAACACCCAAATTACCTCTTGCTGCAATACTGCAAGATTAGAGTATAGAGGCACTGTACAAAATGCAAGATAAGTTTTAAGATCTATAAACTTATAGTAAGTTTATTTGAGTGTGACTAATCTGTTTAAAACGTTTTAGTAAGTACTGACTTAATAGAGTTATGAACTTTTATCCATTGATCATTTCAGTTAAGATTTTTATTTATTAGGATTCCTAGATATTTGTAGCCATCAACTGATTCGAGTCTGGAGTTTAAAAGAATTGGGGATGAAGTCGAAAGTTTATTAGGATGACGAATATTTATCAATAATGTTTTACACTTAAATGGTTTTAAAAAACTATTTTAAATTATTTTAAAACTATTTTACATTATTTTAAAACTACTTTTCATCATTTTATTACTTTGTACATCAAATATATCTTAGTATTATTTCAGTTATTTTCAAAGCATTTTGACTGTATTTGTAATAAAAGTATATATTGTTAAAAAGTATATATTGTATTGTTAAAGCAATGTAGTTGTAAAAAATATATGGAAAAAAAAAATGGTTGAGTTTCATGCAATTAACAGTTTTCTACTACAATTTACGCATTTATGGAACAGTGCACTCTAATTAAAAATGACTGCAATCTTATCTAGAAAATTCCAAAAAGGAGTATCATATGATTTGACATCATTAGTTGGACTTGTTTTTAATTTGTGCGGATGATATTTATTTTTCCTTAAAATTACTTAGTAATGCTATTTTTGCTGCATATATATATATATATATATATATATATATATATATATATATATATATATATATATATATATATATATATATATATATATATATATATATATTAATGAACATTCCCTTTAGTAATTTGTTAACCATTTAATGCTTTACATCATGTAATGATACGAGACCCTGTTTCCATGTACATTTACTGCGAATGTTGATAGAAGACTTTCAATATTAAAGCTAGCATCATAAACACTAATTACTAATTGGTTAAGAGAGAGAAATATTTGTTTTAGCATACGGTTCCAAACCATTTCGTGATTCATTGTCATTTTCTGTTCTACCATGCATACATTTTTTAACTCGCTGCTTTTTATTAACTTTTCAAATATATGTCGTACGTTAAAATAACGTCCATTTAGAAACCCACTCTCGACATATATGTTATTGCTTTATTTATTTCATCAATTGTTTTATTTTTGCATGTTGATATCAAATGCTTTTTTATAAATGTCATAGTTAGTGGTGAAGAACTGATGAAGATAGATGTAACCTCTTTTTTATTTTTACACTTAAGATTTAGCAAAGAAGATAATTTATGCTTTTGATATAGCAAAAAAGATAATCTATGCTTTTGATTTCTTACCTAACAAGTGAGGAACAGTCAAACTATAGACACAGAAAATAACTGTAAACAGACACTAAAACGGTAACATCGATTGAATGAATGTAGATGTTTAGTGGTTTTATAAAAATTGATTCAGAGACATTAGTTCTGCTGGCAGCATCTAAATTTAATGTCGAGGATTCGATTTTTTTTAAATATTATTATTATCATTAACAGAGGTAATATCATTTCCTATAAACCTTTTTCATTTATTGTGAGTATGTGTAGATTGCTTTATTCAACAAGCTCTTTTTTTCAAGAAAAAGTTTTTTTTTAACTTGATAATAAAAAAAAAAAAACAACTGGAAAATTTGCTTTAACGCTGACTGAAGCCATACTAGATGTTCCAAAACGTGTATAAGACGTTTAAAAGACGTCTTTTTTATGTCCGTGTCCACTGGGTACTAGATGTTCCAACGTTTACATTATTTCTAGAATGGTTTTTCAATTAGCAGTACAGGTTTGTACAATAGAATTTAAATGATATTTTGGGTGTTATTTAGTTAAAAGTACGGAGTATACAGTTAAAGAATTGCTTTTTAACATAAAATAGAATTTGAAATGGAATTTAAAATAAAAGCTCAAACCAAAAACATAATTCAGTGTATGTACATTCCCTTCACCTATCTATTGACTATTATATTAAAAAATAATCTTGTTGAGTTGAGGGTGCGTTGTGCAGGATATTATTTGATATAGCTCAAATAGACAATTCAAGATAATTAAAAAAAAAAAAAATCTAGAACAAATTTTGTGAACATGCACAGTTAGCTTGCCACTGCGTGGAGAAACGAGTTGATTGCGCTTCTAACAGGGACGTGGTGGGGATTGAATTTGGAACTTAGTCATATTTTTCAAAAACGTTAAGATATAGGTCGTTTATAAAAATACAAATATTGAGATGCGAGATCTAACGTCAGTTTTCGCGTCAAATCTAACGTTAGTTTTTACGTCAAATAAGAACTAGCCTAACTAATCACCAGTACCAAAATACAAATGTAAAAGTTTCGTTATAAGTCTACCAGAGGATACTATTTCATTTTTTCAGCTTAATAAAGGTTTGTGATTAAATGTCATAGTAAAATGTTTTTTTTTAAGGCGAAGGTTATATCTTTTTGAGGTTATAAGGTTGAAATCTTTTAATCCTCACTTGAATAACTGTTCAGTATCTTCTTGATTAGATTTCTAGACTTTCTTGTGAAATTTAGTTTAGGTTTTGTATAATTTATAACATGAGTTTAAACAAGTTTTATTTAGTTACATAATGTAATTGCAGCTTTATAAATAAAATTTTTAATTAAACTTAAAGAACATGCATATTTGTTAATAAAGATGCAATTCATAACATACCGCACAACATCTACTTGTTGTCAAAGTTTGTCAAAAATTGTCAAAATTGTTTTAATATTTTGTAGCTGTAAAATATTTTGATCTTATTTCTGTTAAAAGTCTTGTGGATGCTTGTGATGCGATAAAAAATGTAAATCAATTAAGTTTAAGAAAAAATGGTAGTTTAGTGAAAATTTTTTTACTCAAAACTATATGATGTTTTTTTTTTTTGTCTATTTATTAGGATTAAGAGAGTTTAAGATTAAGGATTAGAGTTTAAGTTTAGAATTAAGAGAGTTTATTTATGGCTGCGAAATCCAAAGATTCTTTGTTATTTAGGAACAGAGTTTTAAAAATTTATTTTGCTAGAAGAGTTGGATGTTAATCTGTGTTCAATAGAGGTTCGTAATTGTTTTTAAAATACTTCGTGGGTGGTTAGAACTAGCATAGATGTACCTTAACATACTTATAGATTTTGGTATTAAATTTTGTTGGCTTGGAAACTGTGGTTGTTAAGATTTAGTAAAATATTTAGGTAAATAGCAGATTTTTATTGCGTTGAGTAAAAACAATAAAGTTGTTACTTAACTGTATGTTATTTAATTTTTGCTAACATTTTTAAACACGACAAACGATCGTTTTTAGTTTGAATCGTTTTGAACGTTTGAACGTTTGATCGTTTGAACAATTTTGATGACTAGTTGCCAAATAGCATATAACATGAGGTTCCATAAAATATAAAATAGTGATAAAACTATTTTTTTTTTTGAATTATGAAATTGTATAAATTAGTGATATTGTGATTTATCCTCGTCCGGTTAATTGCCATATGGAGGACACAGACCTAACTCTGCATATGACGGACATAGACCTAACTCTGCATATGGAGGACACAGACCTAACTCTGCATATGGAGGACACAGACCTAACTCTGCAGAAGAATGATTTAACTCTCTAAGAGCGTAACGAAATACGAAAATTAGCAGAATTAGAAAGATTGTATAGAGAAAAACTGACAGACTTTACATTAGATATTAGAATATACATTTACTGATTAAATCAATTTTCAAAATATAGAATATGACACTTTTCTTTATTTTTTATAACAAAAATAGAATATGATAATTTTCAAAATATAGAAAGATAGCATAGAGAAAGCGGACATATATTGCACAATATGTTAAAATGTGCAATTTATAACATTCATAACAAGTTAAATTGATATGAACTCTTGTAACGTATTTTAATTACGCATAAAGTTTTACATAATTTACGTAACATTACGTAATGGGCGTTTTTATTTAAATGTTGAAAGCATAGCGATACCTGTTACAGGCCTTTCCGTCGCGAATCCGTATTTTTGACTGGGGGCGGACAAAGTTACGGAAAATATAAAAAATGGCTAGAAAAGTTTGCGAACTAATTCATTATTTTTAGTTAGTTTACTAAATTTTAAAAGTACTGTATTAATGCAAAAAATGTCTATTGCAGTGTTTATTAAGAATCATCAAATTTAAATAAAACATTTTGAAAAAAAGAATAAAATACAATATTTTTCAGAATAATGAGTTGTAATTATTTAAAATCTAAATCACAAAAAAATGAACTAACTTTAAAATAATGCAAAGAAAAAAAAAAGGAAAAAAATATCATAATATGCATCAAGTAAAAAGAAAAAAATATCAAAATATACATCAATAATGTTATAAAAAAATGTACATAATAATTTTTTAATGTTATAGAGATAACTTAAAAACCTTCAATGCAGGCTCTATATTGGACTTTAGTGAAAAAGCAAACAATAATTTTTAAGAAATATGTTTGATAATATTGTACCATGTTTCTTTAACATATTAAAGTTATAAATATCAGATACCATCATAAAAGTATTACACAATGACTGTTTCTGCACATTTTATTTTTCTCAATTTTAAAAATAATGAAACAAAAAAATACTTACTGCACACAGCAATCGAGAGGTATATTCAATTCACTGCGATCTATAATTTTTGCATAGTCTCCATATAACTGAAAATAAAATGCAGTATCATTAAACAAATCATTTTCAGTAACAACATCTTTTCTTGTAGCATAACCTGCAATATAAAACAAAGCCATTTTTGTACTCAATGACAAAGATGATTCTAGTTCAGGTAATTGATTAATGATGTCACAAGATTCTCCACTTATAAAATAGCCACATTTTTGACAAGAACGCTCGATATCAATAGCATAATCTGTAACATCAACTTTTAATTGCAATAACAGTTTCGCTTTTTCAATGTTTAACTTTTCAACAACATTTTGAACTGTTATAAAGTATGTTCCACCTGAACCTTGCCTAAACTTACTGAATGCTTTTTCAATGTAATCTGTTGAAAACCCTCCCAACATAACATAATCAAAATTGTTTTTTAGCAAATATCTACACATCTCGATGACTCTATAACATGTATGCCAAATTGAAGTACCTGTATCTTTATGTATCTTAGTTAAAGATTTCATTCTATGAATTTGTTCACCACTCATTTTAAATGCCATATCTCCAAAATCAAGTAAGTACTACAAATTTATGTCTATACAAATTTTGGTCTTTTTCAAATTGTAATTCCATCATTTTTTCCGTAACCCAGTTATTCCTAATATTTTTTAGTAGATGAACATAATCAAAAAGGAGAAAAATTCCTTATTTTGTTAACCACGGTTTTCCTTCAACTCTCTCAAATAATTTAAATAACGCTTGATTTGTTCGATTGCCACCACAAATAACTGAAATTACTTTTCCATTGCTAGACTTAATCAAATTAATGACATAGCATACTTGCTCAAACAAAAAAGGAGCATCCAAATGACAGACAGGTATCATTTTGCATAAAAAAAGATGGTCTATCTTTTAAACATTTAACCATAATACCCAAAACACTATTTGCTAACAACTCTAAATTATTTTCCGCTTTCCAAAAAGGATAACCACCTTGATAAAGAAAAAGAGACTTTACATAAACTTGATCCACCAAAAGTATACAATTTCTATGATTTTCCTCTAAATTTGAAAAAATGGTACTAAAAAAGTCAATATCTGAAAAGTCATAGATGTAATTTTTGGTAATGTTTTTACACTTGGCAGTTTAAAATCTTTTCGTACCTGATTGTATAAGCTTCGAGACATTTAAAAATAACAATACGACCTGATTATAGTTTCTACATTATAAATTTTTTTACCTACTTCTGATGTATTCATAGATGTAATAAGATCTTGTAATACTAACTTTTGATGATCAATTTCAATGTTGTTCAAAAAGCGAATTGCTTCTTCAACTCTTGACCAGCGATCAAGATATGTTATACGATTTTTTGATAGTGAAGAAATAAAACAACAAACACCAGCATGAAAACTTTCAAATTTAAAATTTCTTGAGATATGAAAAGCAAACATAGGTATACACTTAACATAAAAGGAATTTGATTGAATGTGCAAAACATCATTTATAACAAAAGTTGTTACAAGACAAATAAATTTAAGATTTTTAATATCTTCACATAAAAAAATGAATGTAAACAAATCGTTTTTTAAATATTGCAATAACTCATCACACTTCAGTTCTGATAGAAGACAACACTTTAGTAGTGGACCTTGGTTTTAAAGGCTGAGTTAGTACGATACTAGCTGAAATGTTTGGAAAAATTGAAGGAGGTTCAATTGGTCTAACTTTCCCATTGACAATAGTTGTTAAAACATTTTCTGGAAAATATCTTTCACAGACAACAGTATCTGATTTATTTGGAAAATTATTAATTCAAATTGAATTTATTCAACGATTTCATTCTTTTTCATTGGAGGGAAGCCTAAAAAATCGTACTTTATTTTTATCGTCATAGTTTCCTCTACATTCAGGAACACAGTACTTTTTAACCATTTATTGAAACAATCAACTACTCACAAGTCGAACTTTAAAAAAACTAAAATATATCTTTCTGTAAGATTGTCCGCCCTCAGTCAAAAATACGGATTCGCGACGGGAATAAGTATCGCCATGGTAGAAATTTAAATTTATTTAAAGTTAAAAAAAGTTAAGAGGATTTACCACAGTTTAAGTTTAGTCGGGACATTTAAATGCATTTTTACTTGTGGGTTTATAAAAACGCTAAAAGCAAAATTTCTCAACAATCACAACGCATAAGCCATTTACTTACTAGAAAATATGAGGATATATTTTTTTTTTCCTAGGGATTTTTGGATTTTTTTTGGTTTAGTTAATTTAAATTATCAAATAAGAGAGGAGGGGAGTCAATTTTAAGAAGCGAAAAGTCACATTTTCCAGTTTTATAACAGTTTCAAATCATTTTAAACATCCTATTTAAATTACTTTCTTTTTTTCAAATTTACAAAAATACAAAAAGATATAAGCTATAAATTTTCCAAGTTTGCAATTGTCATATATATTAATGACAATTCAACTGCGCTATCACAGAACCAGTGGTAATTTTTTGTAAATGGGAAATATATTTAAAGTGACTGGGACATATATTTAAATAAATATGAATAAGAATGTAAGTTAAAATATTTTCAAAAAATACTTTTTCCAATCCTCAGCAGACTAATGACATTGAATTTTTAGCCCATTCTAACCTTTTTTTATTGTGAAAGGAGTTAGTTTGGTTTTTGTCCGGACAGTAACACATTAACTCTTCTTGTTTCACCCTTTTGCGAATGGTCCAGCCATAGACAACAAAACCAACTCTGTGGATAAGCTTAGTCAATACTTTTTTTTTTTTGATTCTCTAGGCTGGATGATAAGATCTACTCTTGATTTAGTTTTACGATTACAAGACGGTCTTCTTGGGCAAAACTTTTCTTGACGTTAAGCAGAAACAATAAAAAAGTGCAGCTCAAAAGAGGAGAAAATTAGCAGAGAGCTGAAGAAACAACAAGACAAGACAATACCAAGACAAGTATTTCTCAAAAAACTTTGCTTAATATCAAATTGACTTATGGTGAAAAATAATGCAGAGAATGGCTCATATATTAGCATGCAATTGTTTATGCATGCAATTGTTTGTGCATACAATTCTTTCACGCATGCAATTGTTTGTGCATACTGTTTTATATATATATATACATATGCATACTATTTTCAAATTCTTCTACACCATTATCATCCGATGGTTTTTTTGATTGAAGTATGACATATTTAATTCAAAGTCATAAAAATTTTGTAATCCAAGGAACGGCTTTGGTAATGTATCTTATAAGAAAGCATGGCTCAACAGTTGATAACCTACTTGCAAAATAGTAATAAACAACAGAACTAAAAAACTGTTCTTGAACAACTTGTGGAATGACTTAAGATGGAATCAGCAGAAAGAAAATAACAAGCACAATAAAAAGAAGCAAACCTAGCAGATGCTAACATTGAACAGATGCTGACATAAGTAGTATGTATATGGTTTCCATGGTTTCCATAAGAGGTCAGTAAGCAATCATAATCTGAGAAGACATGAAATAAAAGTTTTGATTATTTTCAAAAAGTTAAATAAAGATCAATTTGAATTAATGGATTAAAAACTACTGTCAACAGCAGTATACAATATTGGTGTATTGGTTGAAAACTTCTGAAAACAAATGTATATAATATTGGTGGCCATCATTACTAAAATATTAGGGCAGTTTTATATTAGCGTCAACACGCTGAAACCAGATTGTTTTCATTAAAAAACTTGATCCTAGTAACAATAACAGCAATGTAGAAGCAAACGTTAGAAAAGAAAATTGCGTTGCAAAAAATTCCACGGAAATGCAGCTTAAAAAAAAATAAAATCAAAGATGTGATATGTCGAGTGATTTTAAGCGAATTTAGTTTCCAATGCGCTTGATATTTATTATCACAGTTAAGATTCAAGAACAGATATTGGCTCAATTTTTAAACCAATTGTTAATTGAATAAAAAATTGTATTTTTTAAAGTGATACAGGGATAAAAGATTTATCTTGAACTCTTGCGAATTTGCTTTATCGATCAAAAGTTTATATTTTTCAAACAGTATTTTTTATCCTATTTGAGAATCTGGTTTAAAAAAAATTTGGAATTGGACTTTTTGAGTAGTATTAATTTCAGTAAAATGACTTTTGTGGGGCATATCGGGACAACAAAAGTATTTATATAATTGAGTATAATCCCAGCCGGCAAATAACGTTGAAATAACGTTGAAATATCGTTGAAACCTAACGTTGAATTAACGTTGATTTAACGTTTAGAATGAAAGTTTTTTTCAACGTTGATTTATCAACGTTAGATTCAAACGTTATATCAACGTTGATTCGACGCGAAAAAACGTTACAACAACGTCGAATTTACGTTGATACAACGTTTAAAATGATAGTTTTTTTAACGTTGATTTATCAACGTTAAACGACTGTAAAACACTTTTTCACCATCAAAACGTGCTATGTATGTCAAAATGTATATATGTATGTAAATGTGCTATGTGCATCAAAATATGATCACCATCAAAACGTACAATGCATGTACATTAGTGTTGCTGTACATTATCAAGGTATATTATCGATATTAAATCTATTCATAGTCTATACTTAAACTATTTAGAACTTTTTCAGTTTAGTTTAGTTAAAATAGCTAGGTATGATTCAAGAAAGAGATAAAACTTGTTTTATTCAAAAATACATATTCAAATATTACATATATTTACATGTAATTGAATAAAATCTACACAAATTTCTTCTCTTTTCCACCACCTTTTTGAAATAAAGCGTAATTTAGAAAGTCAAACAATGTTCCATTAACCGAGGGTTCTTTTGGTCCATTGAATACAATAGAAGAAGCTGTAAATAAAAAAAATATATTATAAAAAAACAAAAAGGAAAGATTTAAAAAATAAATAATGAATGGAAAAGTGTCAACGCCATATAGATTAGTGTTCTTAAAACATATTTTTCCACCTTTGCCCTTCATATCCATGGAGGCCATATAACTTTTCAAAATACTCTGAATTTTAAAAAAATAATATAACTGTTAGTTGGTTATTAATAACTTTTTCAAATATTTATTTTAAATAAAACAACCTTTTTAATATATTAAAAATAAATTAATAATCAAAATATAAAACATTTCTAGCATTGAAAAATAATTTTCGGGGTGGCCACATAAAATTTTTATAAGAAATTTTATGTGGCCATTTATTAATGGTTTAACGTCCATGTTTATACACTTATGGGGCTTGGACAGGGATCAAATAATGTCATTTGTTATATGAAATAGCATGCATTTTCTAAAGCAATTTTTTACAACTCCATGCACTTTAAGGCGTTAACCAGTTTTGCAGACCGAGAATGGGTATTTTGAACATTATACACCCATCAAAAATTAAAAAAGGAAGAATTAATGAGGAGCTTTGATCAAATTTTTAGCTCTTTAGAGGATAATAGAGGATTTTAGAAGTGGTTTTAAAAAAAGAGGACTTTAGAGGATTTTAGAGGAGCTGCAGACACCCTGATTATAAATGAAGTAATTCCACCAATTAACTGTAATTGATTTATCTGTAAAAAAACATGAAGTAAATCTAATATTATGCTTGTGGAGATATTTATTGTGGAGAACCATCCAAACCACACAAGTGGAAAATTTGCATCCAAGTTTCCACTTGTGTGCAAATCTTGCATCCACTTGTCAACATTCTCATTATCACATTTTTCTTTTGTAGTTGTGAATTTAAAATTTTCACAATACTGTTTGCTTTCTTTTAGAATTGAAATAGTTATACAAATAGTTATATATTTTGTATCAACAAAATAACTCTTCTTACCACATTATTTAAAAAATAATAATTGTAATATATATATGTAATACCTGAAGAGAATTTAGTTTTTATTTGTATAATCTTTAGCCAATTCTTCTCTGCATTTTAGTGCAGTCAATGCACTAAGCCGACAAACAGTTTTAACACTAATCCAATTAGATGGAATTACTTCTTCTTGTAAATCTTCATTCCAAACAGCTCCTTTCCGCATACTCGATTTTGAAAAAATTACATGAACTAATATAAAATGAAGAAACCATAATATAAGTGTACTAACAGGCCTAATTAAACTAGCTAAATTTGAACATTTTATAACCATGATACTTGCTAAACAATAATATTAGTAGACATTATAAGCAAAGATAAGATTTTCTTTATTTTATAAATTTATTATATTTTAAACTCATTATTATTAATTTATTTATTACTCTATTATTCAGCAGAGTTCTGAATATATTATGTTCAAATAACTTAAGGCTCAATAACAAAGACAAATAATGAAAGAATACTAGGTTGCTAAAACATAAACATCTACATAAGATAATTATGGAATATTGAAAAAAAATAGAAATACAAAAAAACAAAAATACTCATTATTAATATAAAATATAATAGTATAATATAAGGTATATTATAATATATGACACAATAATATCTACTTTTAATTAAAATATAAAAACAACAAAAATTAAAAAAGAAAATATTTTGATAAATAATAAATTATCATTCAAACAATTTTCAAGACCAAAAAATAACTTGTAACTTATTTTTTTACTTATCTTCATCTAATAAACATTAACTTATTTTTTACTCATCTTCACCTAATAAACATTAATATTAATACCGATTTTAAACATTATTAGAATTTTTTTTTTTATCAAAAAATAAAAATATTACATCAGTTACTTTTTGGGCTTTTCTTATTTTACTTAACACATCAACTCAATTCAAGGCTTTTTTTAAAATTGAGTTTTAATTTGTAATGTTGAACTAACACTGAAAAAATATATATTAGCAGACAAAAAGAAAATATTTCTTTATTGAAATATATGTAAATATATCAATAAAGAAATTTTAGATTGATTTTTATGAATATAAATTTATATCAATCAATCTAAATTTTTTTCTTTTCCGCCACCTTTTCGAAATGAAGCGCATTTTTAGAAGTTAGACAAAATGCCATCAATTAAAGTTTCAGTCGCTCCATCGTATTTAATAGAAGAAGCTGTTAATAAAAAAGAATTAGAAAAAAAAAAAAAAAAAACACAAGGAGAAATTTTTGAATATATAAAAAATGAGAATAGAAAAGTTTTACATATCTTATAAAGGTATACCTTTCACTACACCATATAAATTAGTGCTCTTAAAGCATATTTCCACCTTTCCCCTTCATATTCATGGAGGTCACAAAATTGTTGGAAAATATTATAAATTTTAATAGATAAGAGAACTGATATTAATTATGCGAGAACTAATATTAATTTTTTTTTTTAAATTTAAATTGAACTCATTATAAAACAATTTTTTTGCTAAATAATTTAATCCTTAAAATTCCTGAATAATATAAAATTATTTTGATTACCTCAGCATTTTAAAGATATTCCATCAATTGCAATTGATTCACCTAAAAAAACAACAACAAGTAAAGCTAATATTATTGTTTGAAATTTTAATTACCTTTATACAAATACTCATCATATTTTTAAAGTGACTGATAAAAATGGATTTAATTAAAATCACTTCATTTGTATTAAAAAATTAATATTAAAGCCTTAATTATACATTATACAAGAGTATTTTGTAATACAATCTAAATAGTTGTTGCGATATGTAATTTTTTAATCCAAAATTTAGCTTCTGTAAGCTTTAGAAATTTTTTAAAGAAACTATTGATGAATTTGGAGCTACGGGTACTTATGTTTTTATATTGTTGTAATGTTTGTATTCATTCCCAGTTAGTTTCTGTAAGTCAAAATTTTAAGGTGTTTCCATAATAAATTCTGTTATATCTGAAATTTAGTGTTAGCCTGAATAATTTAATTTCTAAAATCTGTTTTGCATTGCCTATTTTATAACATCTTTACTTGGAACAAAAACCATGTGGTTTAAAAGTGAGCTAGAAGCTTTCAACAATGAAGAAAATATTGCATTCGCTAATCCTAAAAATATATTAAACCTGTCAGCAAAATCAGCTGTCAATAATCCAAGTATTAGCATCATTAAAAATTCATCTTTGCTGCATTACATTTATTTTGGTCCAAGTAGTAAAGGATTTTTTTAAATTTCAAAAAACAGAAGTAAATGTTTTTTTAATCTCACTTTATCTCTTTTGATTAATGGTGATACTGCACTAACTGATGAAACACATTGACAGATGTATGTCCAGTATAAAAGTCGCAAGATCTATTATTTTTAAAATAAATGTTTGTATACAATTAAATTGCAATAACACGATTTGTTTGGATTATGTTTATATACAAATTTGTCTGTTTTCATAGTAATAACTGATGTGGTTGAAGTTAATTTTTCATATAAATCTTTATTTTTTTATTTCGTGCTGAAGTTCTTTTTTAAAGTTATCAATTTCCTTTTTTAATTCTTGAAGCTCTATTAAAAAACAACGCTTAGCATTAAATTCAACATAATTACATGGATCATTTTTTGAAAAAGTTGTATTATATTTACATTTAATAATATCAGTCTTTGAGCATTGTAGCCCAAGTTAAACGAAAAATATCGATTTTTAAACGATAATGTTCTTTCAGGAAAATCGTCTGAACATGTTTTCGATCTCTTGAAAATTCTATATGGTTCAGTATTTACATTTTATTTCCATTATAAATCTCTATAACTTTAACCGTTGAAATGATGTTTACGTTTTTACTTCCATTTCTGCGCGCGCATAAATTTTATATCGTATTTTTTTGTCAACAATGATTGAAATAATGACGTTGAAATAACGTTAAATAATCAACGTTTAAACTGTAACGTTGATTTAATGTTGAAATAACGGGATATTACCCTTTCGCAATGCTGTTTGCAGTTTGATGATTTTATTTTTAATCTAAAATATTGTCTTTTTTATTTAGAAAATTAATTTTAGAAATAAATTCAAAGTAATTCTTATTTTTATAACTTAACTTCGATTATTAATAGTGTTTATTGCAAACAAAGAAGGCAAGAAATTATATAAGAAAGATCAATCATCCAAAACGGGATGAAATTTAGTTTTAGTGTGAGTAAACAGGAACTTAGAACTAGAAAAGTTGCTGATACATATGGCATACTTAAGTTTGTTCTACATTGGCATATTGCTAATAAGCCAGCTCATCAAAAATATTGCCGAACAGTTTCAGGATATTTTTTGTGTGACTTATGTGATCCATAATATTTTTTGTTTAATTTCAAATTTAGTAGCAGGTACCAATTTAATAATATATAGGTTAGAGTAGAGCGGAGGTATTTTATAATAAAACACACAAAAAATATTTTTGTTTCTTCTTTGTGGTGTATGGGTGTATGGGCGTGTAGTTTCTATAGGTATGTTAATTTTTTGAGAAAATCATTTTTTATCATTTTAAAGCTTTACAATTGACAAATAACTGCTGCTTTTTAACTGTCCCGATTTGCCCAACCCACTTGCAAAATTTAAAGTTTTGCTGGTCTAGAGTTTTGTTACTTTTGGTGTTCATAACTTTTTTTTTTCTTTTTTTTTATTTTCTTATATTAATGAATTTTAGGAAATTTATAAAAAACAGTGTTAACTATGATTAGTTTATCCGCAACTTGTTTCTTAAGTGTCCCATATATGTCCCGCTCTACCCTACATCTGATAACATTTAACAATTTTAACTACATCGTGCTATTCTTAATTACAAATTTCACGCATTTAATCGAACCTTATGTTTCTTAATAACAGTTTATGTAATCTCAATTATATCATTTCTTAATTACTATTTACGTAATCCCAATTTCATCGTTTCTTAATTGTCAATTTTCAAATTGCGTTTCTTAAATTCGTATTTTAAATTAAAGTTTGAAATGGTGTCGTCAAAATTTTATTTCAAATTAAGCAAATTTTTCTAACCCTAAACAAGAATTTTTTTTTAAATAACTATGTAAATACAACAACAACGATTTCATTTTTAGATGGCGATTGAAGATAACGACGTTAGTTTTATATCACGTAATTAAACAAAACTATTTACGTCACACTTTCTATAATTATTTGTCGCTTCGTCAACACCGTTATATTGTTATTATATATTAGATTATTACATTTATTCTTTATTTTTATTAATATTCTTGTATACAATTTAAAATTACGTATTTAAGAAAGATAATCGAAAAAAACCGTGTCACAGAGTTGAATCAGTGTTTTTTAATTGGGCGGATTTGCTCAAACTGTTTTCAGCTTATCCGCGTTTTAAATAACACTGATTCATTTTTAGTCTCATTTAGTTAACATCAAATAAAATATATTTAATAAAATTTAGACTTTTTTGTATCCCCCTGTTATCATTCTTTATTATGAATAACCCTTATTATGAATATGAATATTATGGTTCTATGCCAGAACTCTAACCATTGCGCCAAGGCTGCTGGTAACCAAGGTTACAAGGTTGGTAAGATTTTAAGCTTGAGTAACCGCATCAATAAAAAGCTGTTAAACTGTCGGAGCATAACTAGAAAATTTAAACCAAAAACCAAAAATTTTGAAAACTTTTTTAAACCAAAAGTAACAATGTTATCTATAAATATGAAATAAAAATAACAAATGAGGTAAAATCATTATTTGAAGATATGCCAGCAAATAACTATAGACTAAGAATTTTTGTAACTTGAATTTACAAATAAAAAAAAGAAAAAAAAAACGGATTTGATAACAAAATAATACCCAAGACTAAGAAATATTAAACCTGAGTAATGCATGTAAAAAATTTTGCAGAGAAACAAAAGTTATTTTTTGTTGAATCTCTGGGAAATGGTTTTTTGGTTGGTTTTTTTATAGTATCGCCTATTAAAAAGTAAGTTTATCTGTTATTTTTATATTATTTTTTAAAATAACAACCCATCTATCTTTAAACCCTTCTGTTTTTTTTTAGTGTTCTTTTATTAAACATTCGTACATCGTTATACAATAAGAAATTTAAAAAAAATTTTATGAAGCTAGAATTTAGTAAAAAGTAAAACAAATATACAAGTATTTAAATTTATAAAAAGAACGCCGAGACTATCTGAAGACCATCAGTTGTCATCACACAGTGGCCAGAATTCAATTTTCTAAAAAAAGGTGTCTATAGACAAAACTTATAGTTAAATTAATATTAGGGCTATATTTTCTAAAATTAGCATAAGTACTAACAGGAACGCTTCTTATAAAGGTGTTACTTTTTTATTTTGTTAATATGGATACCTTCATTTTGCTTAGCAACAACATATTTTTTGGTATTTGCAGATATTTTAAAGGCGCTATATAATTATTAAATTCGGCATGAGCACCATTATGAGATCGTATGCGGGCGTGGCGCAGTGGTTAGAGCGCTTGCTTTATAAGCAGGAGACCCATTTTTAAACGAGCTTTGGACATATTTTGCGTCACGGTAAGGAAAGAGGCGTGAACCTCCTGGTTAAATGCACTTCCACGTTGCTCTATGACAAGATCGTTAGGTCTTCTTGGGGCACCTAAAAAGATTGCGCTTCTTATAAAAGTGATAATTTCTTTATTTAGTTGCTATGGATACTTACATTGCTTAGTAACTAAATATTTTTTTTAGTAACAAAGGGTTAAATTGATTTTTGAATAAAACTTATTGGACTTTTGACCCCCTTATTTTGAATAACTATCAAATATTTAGGTAATTAATATTTTAGCAATAATAAAAACTGAAATAATGCAAGAAAACATTTTCAATTTTAAATTATATAAAAATTAATAGAACAACTATACCATAATTGTAAAACATCTGAAGGAAGTTTTTATATTCTAGCCTCTTGAGCTTCCTCTGACGTAAGTCCTATTGGTAATAAATAAATTTTCATTTACCTCCCAAAGGCCACGAAGGCCTCTACTTTAGAGAAGGCAACTTTTAGTTGTGTTTACAACCCTTTCTCAACTCTATAACTTCGAAGTAAGAACCTTGACGAACAAGGCCGCTACGCCAAAAACAATTTGAGCGCGGTACTACCAAAAACGTAGTAGGAATTGAACTTGGAACTTCTCGTTTATGAGGCAAGTGCTCTACCACTATACCACTACCGCATTAGTCTTAAATCTTAAGGCAATAGGCTGTAGATGATGACTTTTAATTTTTCCAAATAGGTACCTTTTCATTGCTGTTGTTAAATCCAGTTAAATTTAATGGGACTAGACAAATAATAAGCAACGATTTTTTACGTCTTAAATCTCATTTCATGTCAGGTTCTGAAAAAATATTTTTATAAATGCTTTGGCCAGTAGCACCATCAGCTTTACACGTGAAAACCAGCCTTGCACGTGAGTGGCATTGTTTTTATTGCTTTTGTCGTTCAATATCATTTGCCTCAGCACAAGTTACTGAACTGTACAGACTCTTTGCAAAGTATGAATTATTAAACCTTTTAAAAGAACTGGAGCTAATTCATCCTCCAGTGTTATATTTGCAGGATAACACTTAAACTTTGCATCCCTGACATCATTATAAGTGGGGTAGATGTTATATTATTTTTCCAAGGCTCCACTTCTAATCAATTGATCGGAGGCTTTTTTATGACTGACATCAATTATTAAGGCCAGTGCTTTGTCTGCTGAATATTTACTTTCTTTATCTGCGTTTGATATATTTAAAAACGTTCTTGGCAGCAATAACATTAGATTCATCTTATAATTTCTTTTTAGCAGCAAAAAATAATTCATTGGATCAATAAGATTCTAGCAATCCAGATACACGGCGTCTTTTAGTTATTATTAGAACTCTAACCTCTACGCGACGGCTTCTGGTAACCAAGGTTACTAGGATGGTAACTCGAACTCAGTTGAGGTAAGTGCGTCACACGATACACGGCGTCTTTTAGTTATTATTAGAACTATTATCTTCAAAATTTTTAAAAGTATAGTTTTCAGATTTCCACTTTTTCTAATACAAGTAAACAATTCGTTGAACAGCATTAGATTTACTGTTCTCTTTAAAACCTAACCTAATGTGTCACCTTGTCTAGTAGAAGTCAGTTGAGCAGCTTTGAATAAGATAAATAAAACAGAACTATTGAACAAAAGAACAAATTTGATAAGAAAAACTTTTGCGGTGCATCATTTATATACTTTTGAAATTTGTAATTTTTAAATTGGGCTTTAAAGTTCAAAATAATTGTATCAATTAATACTTTTCTAATTTATGACACTCTGTTATTATTTAGTTTATACTCTTCTCTCGTGTCATTAAAGTGTATAAAATGTATAAATTATAAACACGCTTACTGTTAACGATAGTTTTATTAATGATTTGTCCAGTTCCAAATCATGCATCATTTTTTCGTTTATTGCTCAACTTGCCCCGAACAGTTGCTAAACTTATGCTGTTGGAGCATGATGAGCAGCTTGGTAAAATTTAACCAATATCTTCTCAAACAAATCAAAAAGCATACATTTCTCTTAACCAAATTTTAACGGGTTAAACTATCTTTTAAATAGTAAAAAAAGCCAACGCCCCGCTTATGAGATCTTTTAGATTTAGTAAAAATTGATCAACTAGCCCCTCTCTACTCTACTTGTAGAAATCTTAATATTGAAAAGATGATGCAGCCCCTATTTTTGATTGTTTGTTTATTTGTTTAGGCGCACCAAGAAATTTTTACGATTTTATCATATAGTCTCACAAAGTTTACGCTACTTCCTTAAAGATGTTATAAAGCTTAGCCAGGGGTGGCGTTGAACCGCAGATCTCTAGTTTCTGAGGCGAGCACGTAAACCTGTGCTACGGCTGCTCTTACCTATAAATTATTTAATCATTGATTTTCATAAAAAGGATTCGTTTATCCTACTTCCAATTGTTAAAATGGTGGAGATATAAAACGAATTGTCAAAATGGTGAAATCAACAAACAAATAATTAAAATGGTGGCAACTAAAATTCACATGAACAAACCTCTCTAAAAACTCAATCATTTGATTCTTACAAACACCCCAACCGCCAAAGATGCTCTTATAACATAAAACTCACTGTAAACGTGAATATAACGTGCTAAAATAACTTGTATGTGTTATTTGAAACATGATGTTGACCTTTAAACGTAGTAGTTGCATTAAAAGATATGCTACCACGACAACCCAGGGAACACATTTTTTCAACGTATTTTTGATGTAACATAGTCATAAATAAGTTGGTAAAACTTGGGATAGTTGTGATATGATGAAATGTGTTTGCAGGGAAGGAGACATAAAAAATGCAAAAATTTCTATTGTTTATTAATTACTCTATAAACTTAAAAGTATTTTATTATGCGTAATTATTGTTTATAAAATGAAATACGTGGTTGAAGTTGTAACCTAAGAAAACATTTGTGGTGATGACAATATTTTTAAATTCTGAAAGATATATTTTCATTTAAAACAATACAAAACTAATCAAAAACTCATTTGAATGAAATATTATTTTTTGCAAATCAACTAATACTAAGAAAAAATTTTAATGCAAAAGTTCATAATATCTTCAGAAAATAGATGTTCTATTTTTAATTGTAAAAATAGAATATCTATTTTCTATAAAACATTCCCAACTGATTTATGTGACAATAGTCGTTTGCATGGAGAAAAACGATAAACGAGAAAGGAATTATTGTAAACTTTATTAAATGCTTAAATTTTTCTCTTCTCTCAAAGTTTTTTTTTTCTCTTCTCTCAAAATTTTTTTTTTAGAGAGTCAACTGCTGCACCTTTCGTTTTTTAAGTCTTTAGTTTTGAATTTAATTTCGTTACTTATGTTTGTGCAAAACTTTACTTTCGTTACTTGTGTTCGTGCAAAACTTTAACCCTTTATTTCTCAGTGATGCCTTATGGCGTCATTGATTTAACATAGCAAAAATACGTAGTATGTTAACCATGTGGAGGAAATAACTGTGACATTTTGCAAAGGTTTCGTAAAAACACTACTTTTACTTATAAACACAAAGGTTTGCCCCCAGATAGTTAGCATAATGTCTATTTTTGCTATATGAAGTCAATGACACCATATGACATCACTTGGAAATAAAGGGTTAAGAACCGAGACTTAAATATTGTATGATAAACATGTGCTAAAAATACATGGTTTTATGTGACAAACATATACCAAAATCACAAGGTTTAATTTGACAAAAAACACAAGGTTTTATATGTCAAGCATATACCAAAATCACAAGGTTTTCTCCATTTTTTAACAAGTCACATTTAACCAGATAGTTTAATACTTTTTCGCATGTTTATAAAATAAGGATTGATGTTGCCCTTTACCATAATGCTATCTATGTCTATATTTAAGACCAAAACAATAGTTTACAGAAAGTTAGAATCATCTCCGTTTTTAACAAACATTTGAGTTAATTATTGTGTTAAATAATATATAATCCGAAATATGCGGTTCTACTGTATTGAAGCTAAGTAACATATCTTTTAAATAGTCCGCAGATTAAATTTAGCTGCTCCGTACCATCAAAAGAAATATTTTAATTTTGATGTTAAGTAACTTTAAGTTACGTAACCAAATGAACTTATTGCTACTGTAACCGTTGCATAATTATTGAAGATAAAATCAGCAACCAATATAGTTTAAATAAAGATATAAATTTGGTATAAAGAAATTATTTCAAACGAAATATTTTGGTTTACAATATTTGATTAGCAGTAAGGCAAATTAACCGTATTCTTTTCAATTAGTTTTTGTTAAAATTAAAAGATTATTCGCGTAAAAATAATTTATTTATGCTTTTAAATTCAACCTATTTTAAATTGTCTATATCAATTTTTGAAAATATTATTGATTAAATTCATCGTGTGGAAGTTATTATTTTTATTTTTCAATAATTAAAAAATGTTCAAAATAACACAATATGCTCCTCCCATCATCCTGTGATACGGAAGCGGATAATTCAACAGCAAAACAATACAGAAGAATATAGAAAAAATATGAAGATGAAAAACACTTAAAAACATAAAAATAGTTTTTAATTTAATTTACTGTGTAAATAACCTTAATCCAATAATAATTAAAACTAAATAAAGAAAAAAACTTGGATATCATATAAAAAGAAAATATAATTATATCATATATTTTTCTACTATGCAAATATTTACCAATAATATTTGGAAATTATGAAAAGCTATGAAGACTTCTATAACACATCTATAAAAATCTGTTTCATAAAATATATCATTCATATATATATATATATATATATATATATATATATATATATATATATATATATATATATATATATATATATATATATATATATATATATATATATATATATATATATATATATATAACATATTATTATGTATATGTTCATGTGTGAAAAACAGAGTACTTGTACAACTCAGGAGCCCTATCGGCGTTAAAGCTCCTGAGTTGTACAGTTTGTATTATTTAGGACCTTTAATAAATAAAACCGTTTAAGCCAGCACTGTGTATGTATTTTAAAAGGTACGAAAGTAAAACTTTTAAAAGAGAAAATTATATACTTTGAAATATCTTATTTAACTAAGAAATTCATACTGCTTTGACTTTTTTAATTTCAGCAACTTATAAATATAATTAAAAAAAAGTTAAGAGTTAAATAAAAAATAAAGAAAAAAAAACACTATTAAGGCTTAAATTTAATTTTCTAGCCAAGAATATTTTAATAACTGATTCCCAGTATGAAAATGTGTAAATCTTTGAAAATTTCTCTCATAAAAAAGTAAACTTTTTAAAACACAAAACGTATCCAAATAATTATTTATATAAAAATATCGTGTGCTATATATATATAAACTGTTGAAAATAAATATACCTCCCACATTCTTGTCAAAAAAATTTCTGTTTACCTCAAAAAACGAAGTGATAAATATATGTTAAATCAACAAACCATATAAAAATTTATGAAAATTATTATATTGTACAAAAAATGTTATTAGAAATACGGAACTGAAGACTGTCTATACATACTGGGAGGGTAAGTTCGACCCCAACTAGGGTATGAAGATCCGTAAGTATTTGGAGGTGGTTGTACAGCAGAATAGCAAGGAGGATAATTTGTAGGAGGATACCCGTACGGGGAACTACTGGGTCCTGGTCCATATGTACTGTAAAAAGGATATTCGCCTCTGTATGCAGCCGCAGCTGCTTGCGCAGCATGCAATTGAGCGTCCGAAGTAATAGGCTGGTTTAATTGAGCAAGACCTTGAAAATCGAATTTGTATGCATAACGTTTCCCATGAATTTTAGTCATAATGTTTTTATCGTAATAATATCGAAGAGCACGACTTAACTTGTCGTAGTTCATGTTTGGTTTATTTTTTCGCTCTCCCCACCTCCGAGCAACCTCATCGGGATCTGTTAACTTAAATTCACCATTGTTACCTTCCCAAGCTACAAAAGATGCATTTGCAGGATCAGCAAGTAACTCAAGTAGAAACTGCCAAAGCTGAATTTGCCCCGTTCCTCCATGAGGAGTAGGAGGAAGAGCGCTTGGTTTCGGCGAGTTACAAGAAGAAAATTCTAAAAAAATAATTATTCTAAACTATTTAAAACACATTATTTAATAGAACAGTTAAAAATATATGCATTAATTATCATATATTATCATATAATATGTATATTATATTTAGTATAATTATATTTATTAAATGAATATGCATTGTAGACATTCCGAAGACATTTACATATATGCATTACACAAATTCCGAAACAACAAAATTTTTACCTAATTTTCCTACTTGTGAAGGAGGCGAGGTATTTTCAAATTTATTTGGTACAACAGAGTCTCGACTACACTGATAATTTTCAGACGCTGATGCAGATGAAGAGGTAGTTTGATAAGCGCAACTTGCTAAATATTCGCTACCATCAGCTCGAGCAACAGGTACACTGCGATTGTAGCCCCCGACGGTCGATGACGGTCGTTTATCGACATCGGTACTAGTGCGATGGTAGGTTGATGCTAAATAAAATGTTAAATTATAATAAAGATACATGTGCGTGTAAAATAATAATTAAAAATTATTCAAGTATTAGTAAATAATTTTTACTATAAGTTTTTTTTTTATAAATGTTTTTTATTTATAAGTATTAGTAAACAATTAACAAGTAAATAAATTAAGATGGTTTGAAAACATATATAATTAGTAACTTCAAGTCAAAAACTTACGTGTTTTTGCGTGATGACTTAAGGGAGGCGCAAGTGCTTTATCTACATCTTCGGATGTTAAATTCGGAAGAGGTGCTAAAAAAAAACACTCTAATTATAAATAGTTTGCTGTTATCAATATGTACGTCAGATGCTTAATAGTTACGTCATATAAATTCTTCTCGTATTGCAAAATGTTTTATTTTAAAACAAATAAATACAAATGACACGGTTCTGTAAATACATAAACTAAATATGTAAAATAACAGAGATAAAAAAAAAATATTAAGAATATCGTTTGGAGTTGTATAAATTAAAGTACCTTTTCTTAAAACACAAAGATGTGCCATTAATATATCGCCATTATATGCTGGTGCCAATCGGAGAAATTCTTCTCGAGTAAATTTACACAATAATTGACCGGTCATTGTGAATGCATCAATATTAACCTCTTTTAAACTAAATTCTTTAATAGCCCACTGTACCCATTGTCTTACATGTTCATTTGTCCAACACATGGGATCTTTAAAAACAACGGAAAATGTAACTTATTTTAGGTTTTCAAAAAGAAATATAATTTTTTTTTGGAAAACTAATAACAAAAAACTTACCAGCTGGTACTATGACTCTTTTATCATCATCTTGTTGAGTTTCAGATTTTGTATCTTCATTCATTAACGATCGTTTTGTCGGAGGTATATGAAAATCGTCTAATTCACCGTCAAATGGTCGTTTTTTCTGCCCCCATACCTCGTTATTATTCATTTTATTGGATTTACAAGCCGGAACTTTTTGGTTTTCGTATGAATCAAATAATGATTGGTCATCCATGGAAACCATCGATAAGGCTTCCTATACAGGAATTGAGTAAAATTTGTTAAGCTAAGTGTGACCATTGACTTAAATTTGTTTTTATGTTTTTTTTTTTTTATGCAACAGTTTTAAAATAAAAAGTTTTAAGTACATAAATTTAAAACGGGTTAAATAAAAAATTTATTCACTACATAATTAATTTACATACTCGTTTACATTTTTACAAATCTTAAGAATTTAAAAAATTGCGTCTGTTTTTTTAATGAACGCTTGTCATTCTCAAATGACATTTTGAATTCAAATTGCAATAACCATAAAGTACTTAAAGTTATGAAAAAACTTACCTGGGCATAAACACTTGGATCTGGAACAACGTTTGCACTTAAGTCAGAGTTTAAAAACATTTTGTTTTGCACAGATTTCGATTGTTCAACTTTGTATCGCAACAAGCTAAAGGAAAATATAAAGTTAAAATATTGCTCCAACACTTCATAACAATGTTGAGCATAAGATTTAATAGCTATATTTTGTTAGTACAGATTATCGGAAACGGTGTTCGTCGCAGGAAGCCATAAAATTTCCGAGTAGTAATTGATAATAAAGAGGTTTTGTAACATATACAACAAACAATGAATGAACATCACATATTGTACAGATTCTTATAAAAGTTATTAAATTTGAAGTGTATTTTAACTCACTATGTCAGATAATATATCGTTTTAGTATACGCAACGTTGTTTTATGCTCGGTATATTCAACGTCGTCTTGTCATTTTGTCAAAAATAAGAACGAGTGATTTTTTTCTTCTTTCTCTTTTAACTCTTTGTAAAAAGCAATTATTTTTTATAATAACACTAACAATTCATTCAAAAACAAAAGTGCGCAATCAAAACAATTTAAAGAGGCGTACGATCGATTAAAGCATTCAAATGGTTTAACCAATCAAACAACACAATGACTTTGATTTGCAATCTTTTTTGTTGATGTCATTTTCTAAAGACCAATCGCGAATTGTTTTACGGTAATATATAATTTTTATAAAGGCGGCTTTGGAAATAGACTCTACTTGCAGATTTTGTTGACAATAAAAAACTTGAGATACTTATAGGAGATTTCTTTGACAAAAACCCTCCTATTTAAAGTATAATTATGGACTTTTATGATAAAACCATCTTTTGTACTCTTGTTACGTTTTTATGACAATTATATCAAAAAACAAACAAATTTGCATCCTTAGTTTTGTTGTACATTTTAAATTGAACTTTCGATTTTTAAATAAAATCTTAAAGTATTTTTTGTTTTAATTTCTCAATGAAACAGCCCTTGTTAAAGAAACAACCCTTGTTAAAGCCTCGTAAACCTTTTTTAAATAAAAATACATTTTATACTTTAAATGATCACATTAATGGTTTTCAATTGTAATAGTTAAAAAAAGTTATTTTTTAGTAAGAGCTTAGTTAGAAAAAGAAATTTTTACTGATTTTCAAAAACTTAAAATAAATTTTAGAAAAATGTTAATACTGTAGTAAATATTATAATTAAATTATTAAAAAATGTAATAGTTTCGAAAAAAAAAAATAGTTACACAAAGTTGTACAAATTTATACAAGCATGAAGGTTTCATCAATTTCTAAAAAATTCATTTTTTAATACCATTAATATTATATTTCAAGATTTGTAAAATCCTTGATCTAAGGATTAGCCTGGTAGATTTTATCATTTAATTTGTCTCATAAAATGACAACAGGCAACTTCTATAAAAATAATTTTATATATCATAATATAATAAAAAATATATATATTTCATAATTTATATTATTTTGGAACACTTTGCAATAACCCAAAGTATAATGAAAACTGTTAAAATAGTTTTCATAATAACCTTCAAAAAGTTTTGAAATGATGCAGTTTTAGTAAACAAAGTAAAAAAACAACGAAAATTTTATATAGTTAAAATAATGAAAAAAATAAAGAAACTATAATCTTTAGTTTGCTATTTTTTTTTTTTGAAATTTTTATAAATTTACAAGTTTTTAATCAAAATTTGACAATCGGCAAAAGACTATTTTTTTATTTAATTATTTAAAAATATTTGTCAATTCACAAGCAGTTTTCTTATTTAAACTTAGACCAAGCTAAGCTAAACTATTAACAAGAAGAAAAACGAGGATTGATTTGCTTTTAAAAGTTCCTCTGGTAAAATAATTCATTCATTTTGATTAACTTATTACTTTAGATAATCCATTCATTAACTTAAACAACATAATTTTTTTTTTTTTAAATTAGTAATAATAACAAAAATAATACTACAGAAGATTTTATTAAAGTTAACTAGAAAGTGAAAACATATATAAAGCAAGGTTTAATTCAAACATATATAAAACAAGGTGTTGCTTGTTAAAAAGCAAAATCTCAATAACACATAATAACTGCTAAAAAACGAGAAAATTTAATAGTTTTACAAAAATCGAAAAATTTTAAAAAATGAATTCAATATTCAAATTTTTCAATAATTTCATTCAATAATTTTTTCATTTAATATTATTTTTTTACTTTATTGTTTTTGTGAAATGTAATTTGGCGACTACAATTAATTTTTTTTTCCTTTTTCTCTTTTTTTTTTTTTTTTATTTTGTTTTATTAAAAAGCTTTTCCGTTATTCAAGTGTTTGTTTCTTATTTTTGTTGATTTTTTTCTCGATTTTAATGAGCAAAATTAAATAAAATTAAAATTGAAAAAGAAAAAAAAAGAAAAAAATTAGTGAAGAGTTTCTATTAATGTGTTAAAAAAAAAAAAAAGCACTATTATAACAAAGATGATACTGGATGTAATTAACCCTTTAAGTTTTCCTTCTAACTTAAAAAAAATGATAAGTAAATATATATGTTTAACAAAAAATTGTTGGGTTACATGTGATTCCTCGGATTTCCGTTTGGCATTCGTCTTGTACTGTCATTTAACAGTAAAAATTTTTTAAAAAACGCAGATTTTCACACATTGAAACTACCTATATACATTTGTATACCATATATTAAAAAAAAAAAATGCATATTGCCACACTATATCCCCCCCCCCCCCCCCCTATTGCCATACATTTATATATTAAGATCATATCACCTATTTTAAAACAATCAGATTCACAAAAAATTAAAAACCAAAAAAGTAAGGTTATAACTTTGCTTTTTTAAAAAGTAAAAAGAAACATATTACTTTAGTATTATTATAAATTACAAACTATTATAAATAATTATAAATAAATAAAAAATTATTATAAATAATTATAAATAACAAACTATTATAAATAATTATAAATAAGTTAAGTTTAAAAGAACAAGTGAATTTTATGTATAACATAAATTGCAATTATTTAAAAAAATCGTAATGAATAAAATCAAAATTTAATAAACTTTAACAAAATTTAACAAATACAAATAAATATAAAATGAATTTTTAATAAATACCAATAAATATTAACTTTAATTTAAAACATTATACAAATATATAGATAAAATATTATAAGATTAAAAAAAAAAATTGTTAACTACAATACTATGAGAAGGTATTTTTATATTACAATTGTGAAAAAAATACTCACAGTAAATTTTAAAACTCTTTTTTAATAAATTCTTTTTGTTAATGATGTTTATAAATTCTTCAAATAACACAAACTTTTTGGAAAACTTATAACTTTGAATGGAAGAATCCGTTTGGCAAACAAAAGAAACCTCTTTCTATTTTCAACTGGTTATTTTTATATAGAGAATTTTAGTTGTACTCAGTCCTCTGAGTAAATATCAAACACGATCTTTGAGTTAGAAATAAACTCATGTCGGTAAAAATAGACTTTTGCCAATTACATGACATAGGGAGAAAAAAGGATTTAAGCGGCGCTTAAAAAAAGACGAGACTTTTGGCGTCCTATCTTTAATTGCAGTATTTTTTTAATGTGACTTTAAAGACGAGGTTTAGTGACGTAGCTTTGAACTGGAAGTTCAATATTGACCGTAAAAATATCTATTCAATTTGGAATAAAAACCGTCTACTTGGAAATATTAAGCACCACAAACTTTAAATGCTTAAAACAAGAATTTTTTTATACCATTTTATCAAACCAAGTTTCCGCAAATGTAAAAGCAAAATTTAAACTAAAATTTTTTGAAAAAAAATGTAAAAATTATGCTTTGAACAAAAAAGAATTTCAAAAAATATATAATAAAATATACTTTATTATTTTTTTATGTCAACAAAGTATCAAACGAAGTAAACCATTTCAAAAAATAATCCATTGAATATTTAAAGTCATACGCGTTTAGCGTGGATAATGTAAGACAAATTTTCTTTCTCTTTCGTTAAGTTTGAAAGAACAATAAATCGTTCTAAAAACTATTGCTTGCCTAAATTAGAGGCATCTATGCTCGATATAAATTAGGAGCGTCTATTTTAGGCTAAAGTTAAGAGCGTTTATTCTTGGCCTAAAGTTAAAGTTATTTTTCAATTATATTTTTTTTCTCATTTTGTTGTTTTTACAGCTTATGTTTAAATTTAGTAACTAAAAATTTTCACCTATATCAAATACACATAACAGTAAGTTATCTTTCATTTACGACACAGTAATGAGTTTAGTGGAGTAAATCTACATTATTTATTGTTTATTATTAATACATTTTATTATTATTATTATTATTTTATTTTTTTTAAATAAATAACCTGCAGGTTGCTTATCTAAAATATATTTACTATAAATATATTTAGAATAAATTTAATATATTTATAAATAAATATATTTAGTGCTATTATTATTATTTATTATTATTATTATTATTATTTTCTGTTAACTGTTTTATTATTAGTTTTTCATAACAGAATAAAAAAACTTGAACAGACAAGTTAAAGTAATTACTTACTTACTAAATTAAAAACTTGTTTTTTAGCCTTATAATTATCCAATGTGAGGGTATGTAGAGGGTAATACGAGGTGCCAATTTTTATAAGATCCGTATTCATTAATAAAATTAAAATTTATTAAAAATTCATTTAAAATCTTTTTTCGTGTTCAAGTATTTATCATGAAAAATTGATAACCCTTCAAAATTTGTGGGACATTTTATTTTAAATGGTCACCAATTCTAAATTTATGTATGTACTTATACATTGTTAGATACAATTACAAGGCAAAGTCCATAGTTACATACAAAGTTCCATAGTTACATACAAAGTTCCATAGTTACATACAAAGTTCCATAGTTACATAGTTGCACAACAACTATTATTATTTTTAAAAATAAAGACTATTATTTAAAAATTTGATTAATTGCATGCATAGAATTATTTGATTTGGCAAAACCTGTTTACGTGTATATATATATATATATATATATATATATATATATATATATATATATATATATATATATATATATATACATATATATATATATATATATATATATATATGTATATATATATATATATATATATATATATATATATATATATATATATATATATATATATATATATATATATATATATATATATATATATATATATATATATATATATATATATATATATATATAAGCATACAACTAACTAACGATGAAAAGATTGTAGAGTCATTTTGTAAATTAAATAAAATTTATTAAACTAATAAATAAAAGTAATAAAATATTAGTACTAATTAATTTGATAAATATAATTCATTAGGAGCGCACCCTAAAAAAATAACTTAGGTGGGTAAGTATTACCACGTAGTTAATTACATGAAACAGTATCTGATCTTCGTTCATTTTTAAGCCAAAAAGTTCAAACAGCTTTCCTGGTTATTTTTGCTTTTGTTTATAGTTGAAAGGATATAGTAACTAATTAAATTAGTAACTATAGTAACTTATTAAATTCAGTTATATAAAAAGTGGTTAAAGTATAACTAGAATAAATTTAAAAACTTAAATATTTGCACTCATATACAAAAAGATGGTTTATTCCAAAGCTGCTCAAGAATAATGACTGCTCAAAGTCTTTTTGCTAAACTGCTTTTTTCTTAAATCATAGTTAACATATCTAAATTAAAATGTATTGATGTTTAAAGATATAAAAATCATAACATAATTTTAAAACCTTCGGCCCTACTACCCAGTAAGCACGGGACGTTTTTAAAACGTTTAAAAAACTTATAAAAACGAATATTAACGCTTTTTAAACGTTTCAAAAGCGATCTGTCCTTACTGGGTAAATCAAAATGTAAATAATAGAACTTCGGTTGTCTACTTTAATGATTTGCATTCCTATTGTAGATATTTTTTTTCAATTTGTGAAATATCTGAAAGAATGGTAACACAATGTTTAAAAAAGCAGAAGGTGCAATGGAAGCATCAAGGAAAAAAATACGACACCTTAAATGCGTAAAACATAGAATCATAATCAGTTTAAACAAGAATACACCTAGATACACCTAAATAACAATTTAGGTGTATCTAGGTTGCTATTTTTAACAAATACACCGCCGCTGAGTTGTTAAAAACTATGAAACTGGTATAAGGTGACATCGTTATGATAATTAACTTTCATCAGTATAATTTCCTGAAACACAATAGTATGTCAATTAGAAGAATTTTTACTTGGTTGGCTTAAGGACCTATTATTTTAAACTCGTTGTACCTTCTTTGTGGTCCTCTAGGTCCACTAGCAGATGTACCAAGTAAACTGAATATTCTAAAAGTCAGAAAAATAATTTTGTTCTTAAATAAACTAAAGCAATACTATATTAGAAAATATTTTTCAAGTCAACTGCATTGAATGTTCCTTAAAGTTTAATAATTATTCAGTTTAGTAATTATTTATATCAGTAGTATATAGTAATAAGTTTTTAAAATCAAAATGGTTTCTATAATCAAAATGATTCACATAAATAAGATCGTGTTTCATCATTTGCTACAAAAATAAAAAAACATCATTTGCTACAAAAATAAAAAAAATAAAAAAATGAATGTGTTAGTATCATCAACCTTAAGTTTAAAAACATTCAAGTTTATTGTTGAAGCGAGATATTATCTACTTCACATATAAAGGAGATTTAATTTATGTTATATCTCACATATATAGGAGATTTAATCTCATATCTCACATATATAGGAGATTTAATTTATGTTATATCTCACATATATAGGAGATTTAATCTCATATCTCACATATATAGGAGATTTAATTTATGTTATATCTCACATATATAGGAGATTTAATCTCATATCTCACATATATAGGAGATTTAATTTATGTTATATCTCACATATATAGGAGATTTAATCTCATATCTCACATATATAGGAGATTTAATTTATGTTATATCTCACATATATAGGAGATTTAATCTCATATCTCACATATATAGGAGATTTAATTTATGTTATATCTCACATATATAGGAGATTTATTCTCATATCTCACATATATAGGAGATTTAATTTATGTCATATCTCACATATATAGGAGATTTAATCTCATATCTCACATATATAGGAGATTTAATTTATGATATATATCTCACATATATAGGAGATTTAATCTCATATCTCACATATATAGGAGATTTAATTTATGTTATAGAACTTAATATTACAAACACTTTTAAATATTGGAGTTCAAAAAAAGTTGTTTATTTAATAAACGTTGTAAAAAAAAGCAAGAAAATTGTTTTTCCACAATAAATAAAATGTGGAGAGAGTAGGGTAGCATTTTCTTTAAAGCTAAAAAAAAATCTAATATAAAAATTAATATCATTACTTTTTGCCAATAATTTTTGAAAATTTAAAAGTTTCTTTCAAGTGTGAACGTGGAGAAATATGAGGTTCTCTAAGAATTCATATTTTTTCCAAAAAATTCTTTTTCTTTTGTCATTTGCGATTATAATTAACAATAAAGGGTTTTTTTTATTAAAAAATTACCCAGAGATTGCAAGTGTATGTATACAAAAATTCGTTGTTTGGCTGTATATAATTATATGAAAGCTTAAGCTAATAATCTGATGATGCGGAAAACGAGAACTAAAGTTTGATCATTACAACTAAAATTACAAATAAAAAGACTAAGTTAAAAAAGTAATAAGTTTTTTTCCTGTATATAAATAAGAATAAAATTAAAGGTTTTTTTTTAAGCAATATAAGTGAAACCACGCATCATAAGTATTTTTAAGTCTGAAAGTATAATGAAACGAAAACACATTAATCTGGCCAAAAGTAAAAAGAATGTCAAAAATTCCTCAAAGTACGCAATGTTGTTGATTTTTTTAAAGATTTTAAAAAATGACTTGGTGAGCGTTGTTTGTTGCCTGTGTAGATCTCAAATAATAGATGGATGGGGTCACAGTTGAAGCATGGATTAGTAATTCAAATTTTAAATAATTGTGATTTCAATTTACGCATAGTCCGTGATCTAACGAAAAATGCTTTTTAGCTATTTTTTATAATTTAGCTTAAGTCTAGATAATTATTTTACTACAATTATATACTTGAATATTTTCATTGAATCTTTTTTTATGTCTGAATCTTTTTCATTTCTGAATCTTTTTTAAAGTTTGTGAACTTTTTAAATTTTTAAATTATTTTGCTATGTATCTTTTGTATATTGCATATTTTGTAATAAATATAGTTTGCGTACGCACCCATGTTATATGCATAAATACATATATGTGTGCGAGTACGCGTATGTGTATGTGTGTGTGAATATATAATGAAACATTGTAAATGAATTATAAGTTAAAGCTTTTATATATATGTTTATATATATATATATATATATATATATATATATATATATATATATATATATATATATATATATATATATATATATATATATATATATATATATATATATATATATATATATATACAGTTTATTTAATCATTGTTTTTACCTTTTAAATAAACATTGTTTTAAATAAATTTCTTAGGTACGTTGTCCATGATAGAAAATGCGAACGAATTTCGATATTCTTTAAGAACAAAATATTCGGTTTTGTGAAGAATTAAAAACACCTTTAAATGACCATCTTACTTAACTTTTAGTTTCAACCGTTTTGAAAAATAAAAGTTAATCAATTTAATTGTCGGACAAACTTTTTTTCAGTAAAAATTTTATTTATCACACTTAAAATTTGTTAATTTTTAGGTAAGATATGTCAATTAAAAACATCATAAAAAGTTCTTAATTTTGAATTGTTAAAATTAAAAACAAAATTACTCACTAATAAGATTTATTACCTATCATCTTCATTATTTTCATGTTTCCTTCCGTGTATCATAGAATCGTCTAATTTTATTAACATGATAACGAACCGGCTTTTCTCAAACAGGAAATATCATATGGAGAATTTTCCATTATGTATTTCAATAAATGCAATAATATTTATTATATTGGTATACTAAATACTTCAGCTATTAATACAATTCGATGCATAAAAGATTTTTTTTATATATAGAAATATTATTTAAACTTTAAATTTTATATTTATCAATAAAATAAAACTTGTAAAAACAAAAATGTGCATTTCTTATTGACATAAAAAGATCCACCTCCTTCTATTTCCGAAAAAAACAAAGAACGGATACTAAAATATTTACAAATCACAAACGGAATTAAATAACATTTTAGCTTAAAACCGATAAAATTTATTTAATTCTCTAATTTCTTGTTCCCAAAATTTTGACTCTTCGTTACGCTTTGCATTAAAAGCTTTTAATTGAGCCACGTGTTCTTCAAAGTTTTTGCTTGTAATTTGTAAGCTTTCTGAAACTTCATCAAAATGAGAACTTTGAGAATAGTTATCTAAAAAAAAATTTTAAGCCTATATTAATAATCTATATGCAAAAACATGTTTGTATATATATTCGTATGTTTGTATATATATTTGTATGTTTGTATATATGTGCGTATGTCCTTTGTGCATTCCTATGCTATTCGTCCGATCTTTACTGAATTTGGCTCATACTATCTATAAGACCACGGTAAATAGATAGACTTCATATGAAGTACAGATCTTTGATTTCGGAATATACTTTTTTTTGTTAAAATCTGTTGACCCTGCCAAATTCAAGTTGTATTTCCTTGGGATTTAAAGAAGTTTATAGAAGTAAAAAATATTTTATAGAAGTAAAAAAATTATAGAAGTAAAAAATTTAAAGTTTTACATTGGCAAAACAAATGATTTTAAAACTTCCAAAATGGTATAAGAATTTATAAAGAACATACAAACATTCATTAAAACATACTCACATACAAATATATATATATATATATATATATATATATATATATATATATATATATATATATATATATATATATATATATATATATATATATATATATATATATATATATATATATATATATATATATATATATATATATATATATATATATTTGTAAAGTTATAAGTTAACATATAGTTTATACTTATCTTTTTGAATGGTTCTTACATATTCTGATTATTTTTATTAAAAGCATTAAAAATCAACTAACGCAATCTAAACAATGCAATGGTATTTCATTAAAAACATTCTTTTCAAATATCCTATGGAAGCAGAAAAAGGGTTATAAATTGCACGTTATATATGCTAACAATCTTTTGGATAAAGATTTACAGCTTAGTTTAATTAGGCATATAAGCGCATAAAGGTTTTTCATGGTTGTCTTATAGGGAATGGTGTGGTGGTAGTTTAGGAAAACATGCCTCAGCCTCACTACTTAGTCCCATCCTTTTCAATACATGCTTCTGTCTCACTACTTAGTCTTATCTTTTTCAACTATTTTTATAAATTATGTTTAAATTTTCTAAAAAAATTTTTTTTTTTCATTATTTATCATATAAACCAAGACAAAAATTACTACAAGAGACGTTTCCTTTATTGCAACGTTGTCTTAGTTTCAGTACTTTTAAAAATAATACAATTACGTAATTAATTTAAATCATTCTTTTTAAAGAATTGAATTTTTATAAAGGTTTTAATGGCGTAAGTGATGGCGTAAGGGCTTTTACTTATTAGGTACTTTTGGGCGTAATTAAAACAACAAAAAAGTTTCAAAAATATTTTGTGTTCTTTTCGACTTGTGGGAAAAAAAAAATCGTAAAAACAAGGTAAAATACTTTTACAAATAACCTAAAATATTAAAAGTGACATAAATATTTTCATAAATAATCAATCAAAAAACACTTTTAATTAGACTAATAAAAATCTATACAACAACCAATTATTAGAACTGCACAGAAAGTGTTGGGTTATATGGATAGTGCTAGTAATATGAGCACGGCATGAATTAACTTGGCATTTTATATAGAACATTATCTCAAAAGTTTCACGTTTTATTTTACGGTTTTGATGAGAAGACAAAACTGTTTATTTAATAGTAAGGTCACATCGATTTGATTAAAACGATAAAAAACGAATAAAACGTTGTGAATGATAATTAAGTTAGTTCACATCGATTAAACCGTAGTTGTGAACGCTAATTAAGGTTAATTAAATGTTAAACTGTTAAAAATTTATGTGTAGTAAAACACTTGCTTGTTACATAGACACCTAAAATTATTGATATTATGGACACACTGTCCAAATTATAATCAATATGGTTGTATAACTTAACTAGTAACTCTGGAAATAAAATATTTATTAAAAATCAAATCTTTTTAATAAGATAATTTTAGTGTAAATAATTGTTGTAAAACTTTTTTGAAAAAATTAGACTGAAAATAGACAGGATTTTTAGAAATTTCTTTCCTAATTACTTAATACTGTTCTTGTAATTCATAAACATAAAATATACTACTCCATGTTTTGCTTTTAAAAGTATTAATTTATATGTATGAATAGTCAAGATGATATATTAAATTAAAAAGTTAAGGAGGAGAAAAGGCGTAGGTGTGGTTAAACTGTGTGGTTAAAAGGCGGAGATGTGGTTAAACTGTGTGGTTAAATGGCGGAGGTGTGGTTAAACTGTGCTCGAAAACTTTTTTTAAGTTTTTATTTGTAATTTATTTGCAATTTTTTAAGTTATGAAAACTTTCAAGCATTGATAGTTACTTGCTTCATATTGTTTTACAATGTTTGATTAAATAAAAGGTTTTATCCAAAATCTTTTTTTTAGGTATTTTTGAAGAAAATCGTCATTTTTAGTTTCTTTTAAAACATGATTTTTCTAACTTTATTTATGACTGGCCCTATTATTTCGTTTACAGATTTTTAAATATACGATTTTCTACTAAAAAACAATATTCATTTTAACCTATTTGATTCACTACTTCTACTAAATTCAAATTAATTTTCCAAACATTCAATGCAACCATTAACATCCTTTACTAATTGTCTCTGCGTACACATTGATGCTGATGTATTATATAAAGCTGAAATAATACCAGTTGAATACCATGAGCAAAGCATAGCTATTTATTAATTTGTAATAATTATTTTCATGACAATTGCACCGTCCTTAATCAAGCTCACAACTCTATTCTTAAAATTTCAACCAAATATGGAGAGTTTTGCTCTAAGTAGTATTGCACATATATTGGCTGAGATCGTTTTATAGAATTCTCACTAAACCGAAATTATTAATCTCAAATTATAACTTGATGTAAATTTAAATAACAGGTCAATTTTTACAAAAACTGTCAATTTTGACAGTTTTAAAAGATTAGGGCATGTTGGAAAATTGCCTTATATTCAACCCCGTACGTATAGCAAGCAATAGAAGTGCATGTTACGTTCAAAGATATCCCATCTTTTGCTATCATTCTTTCAAGCATTTCAAAAAAAATTATATACTTTATTCAATAAAAATATATGATTCAGTTTTACATTTTTTATTTTGTGACTCTTCTTTTGATGCCGGAGAAAGTGTAATTTCTGTTTTTAAATTAACTTTATTTTACAAAGGCCGACGCGTGTTTAGGTAGACGGTAGACGTCTATTTAGTGCTTCGTTGATCCGCTATGTTTATATGATACAGCAAACCAGTTAAATTTTAATGACATAGCGAACCAGTAATTGCAATTGACATTACAAGATCAGTAAGCGTCAAGAAGACCTAAAAAAATTCAGTTACAAATAAGAGTAAAAAATGATATCCCCAAATTGATGACACCGCTAGGTAAATTATTTCATGAAGAATTATATATACACCAATATTGGTTTATTGGGTGATAAAGATATTAGATGGATAACATCACCAACCAGACAACAAAAATTAAATCCATAAAACATTTCAATTAAAGTGACTGAAAAACTCCTCTGCATACTTTTGTTCCGGTCACTAATACATTGGCAAAAAATCAGAAATTGTTAAGAAAAAAAAGACAAACTTTTACTCAGCCATGCTCTTTTCCAGTCTATATTTAAATGGCTTATCAAGTGTTAAAAAGTAAAAAAGTTAAAAAAATATCTTATGCAAATATGAAGTCAGAGAATATAAAAAAATTGAAAAGATTCGCTCTGAAAAAAATAGGCGCATAAAATCTAGTGGAAAGGTAAAAGAAAGCCTAACTTAAAAACAACAAAATATAGAAGTATTGGAGCAGCACTTTCCAGTGGGCAACGAACCAAAAAAAGACGTCTTTTGAACGTTCAAAAGACGTCCAAAACGTTCAAAAGACGTTCAAAACGTGTGTAAGAAGTTTTAAAGACGTCTTTTTGTGCCCACTGGGTTAGGAGTTTTTCCTAAGCACTTAAAAACTGCTAAATTTATATTCATAACTTAATTTAAAACTTGTATATTTCTTTTAAATTCTTTATATACACAAATATAGTTTGGGCGAGAACGCATATAAGTTGGAAGTTCTATAGGGACGTCAAAAACACGTTTTAAGATTAATTTTCCTTAATGACAAATTTACATATGTTAAAATCTCTACTCAAAGCAATTAATGTATTCATAGTTCATTATATAAGGAACTTTTTTAAAGTAATATTAGTATTTATTTTTATAGCTGTTTTAAAATGACAAGTAAAATTATGATATGTGATTTGATTTTTTTATATTTAATACTTTATATTTTGTTATATTTAATACTTTTTATATTTTGCAAAAAATGTTCCAAAAGTTGCTTATCAATAAAAAGTTCAACAAACTGTCATAAGTTGACAGAAAAGAGACTCCTTAATACACCTTTACAACTTAATTATCTCAACTTTTACAAATAGAATGTTTCGTATTGTTTATAAATAAAAATATAAATAATATAATAAAAATAATGTAATAAATAATAATATAAATAAAAAGTATAAAAAAAGGTTTTTCTATAGCTTTATGAACATTTTAAAACCTAAAAAAATATGAAAAGCAGTATTTTTATAAAGTATCTTTAGAAAAATAGTAACAACCAAACAGTTTTAAATGATTTATCGTTATTATCCAACTAGTTTAATATTATTTTAATAATAATAAAAAAATAATTTAATTAACTTTTGTAATAATAATAATATAATTTTAATAATAATAATATAATAATTTAATTAACTTTAATGCATTATTTTAATCAGTTTTATTGATTCATTCAGATATTTATTTCTTAAAATAGATAATTTAAAATGTTTTTAGAACTAATGAAGTACAGAGTTAAAACAGAGTAGAATGAAATAAAGTGAAATACAGAATATAAAAAAATTGAAAAGTGATCGAAAGTGAACTTTGCAATTAGTCAACCTAAAATGTATCATTATAAAACATTTTACTGCGGTCAAGTTTTCTAAATGAAATTTCTTATACCCGGTAAACATTTTACTCCGGTAAAGTATCTGTTTTCTAAATGAAATTTCTTATACCCGGTAAAAAGTTGAGTAAACAAAAATAGAGAACTTTGATATGGAAAGAAATGCGATAATTGATAAATTGGTAAATGAGATCTTTTGAATAATTATATCTAAACCGGACAACCTCTATGAATTCTTCCTATAAACTTTAAACCAATTATTATCAAATCTGTTCAGGATAAAAAATGTTTCGAAAAAAACTTTCTTGCAAGAAAGGAAGAAAATCACGCACCATGATATTTAGCTTTTATTTTAGTTCCATAGACGGGTGTGTCAGAGGCACCCTTTGAAATTTAAAAAATAAATAAATAAATAAATAAAATCCTTATTTTCCTTTAACTCATTACATGAGTTAAAGGAAAAAAATATTTATATGTTCAGAGACTCACCATCATTCACTGGCTTGCAAGTTACGTTGGAAAAAGATGCAACCAAAATTACAAAGAAACATGTTTGATACAAATACCAGTTCTCTTGCCTTATATGAAACTAAAATTTTAAATAAATAAAAATATCACTCGTGGTTATATCTTTACATGTTTTATATTTAAATAAAAAAGTAAATAAAAATTATTTTTTATAAGTCAAAGGTGTCGAAAATTCGAAAAAATATTCAATATGCAAAAAACACTTAATCCAAAAATTTTTTTTTTTATTGGCAGAGATTTTGGGGGGATATAGCTTTTTATTTGTTTTGGGGGCATATACTTTTTTAGTCGTTGTCTCAGTTTGACTCAGTATCTCAGTTTGATTCAATGTCTCAGTTTGATTAAGTGTCTTGTTTTTCTCCAACTGTTTATGTTGTGATATTTGTATTTTATGTTTATAAACAAAAATTAGGCAAAAGTTAAATTAGAAAAAAAAAAAAATCCTTCCCCTGTTATAATTTGCAACAAAATTGTTACCCCCTTCCCCTTCCCCCACCTATAGCATGACGTAGTTTGTGGACAACCCTCTTCATCTCTTCATGAATTTATATATATATATATATATATATATATATATATATATATATATATATATATATATATATATATATATATATATATATATATATATATATATGTATATATATGTATATATATATATATATATATATATATATATATATATATATATATATATATATATATATATGTATATATATATATATTTATTTATTTATATATATGTATATATATATATATATATCTTCATGAATTTATATATATTATATATATATATATATATATATATATATATATATATATATATATATGTATATATATGTATATATACATATATATATATATAAATATATATATATATATATATATATATATATATATATATATTTATTTATATATATGTATATGTATATGTATATATATATATATATATATATATATATATATATATATATATATATATATATATATATATATATATATATATATATATATATATATATATATATATATATATATATTGAGCAAGATTAAAAAATCAATGCATAACAAAAATTACAGGCGTTGTTTTTACCGAAATGTGATCGGTATAAACTCAATCTTAGCATAGATTTTAGTATTCAACGTATGCGGCCAACAAAAAAATAGCGGTATAGCGCATGTTTTAAAATGAATATGACAACTTAAGTTATACTTGAGATGTAATTATCATTACTAGGTCAGTGAATTAGACGCATATGTACTTTGCACAGATCAACGAAAGATTTTTATTTAAAATATTTCGGATTTTCAAAAAGGTTTATTATTTACACTAAAATTTAAGAAAGTTAAGTTAAGACAATATATTACAAGATAAGAGCAAAAATAAAGATTAATGAATTTCTTTCTGAAAAATTGATATTTTATGAGGATAAGGCAAGGTTGCCCTTTGTCAGCTATACTATACATCAAACAGGCAGGGATTTTTTTACAAACATTAGGAAAAAGCGCAACATCAAAAGAATTACAATAGGCGGGAAAAGAAACAAAATGCAGACGATACCATTCTTTTTTATATCCAGAAAAGAATCAATAATAAAAGTAGGGGAAGCTATCAAACATAATTAAAAGGCGATAAGTAAAAAAATTATCTTAGACAAATGCCATTGCATACGGTTAAGAAAAAATATTTTTTTAAAAAAAAACTTCTTTAAACTTTTAATGGGTAAAAGACTAATTTTAAAGTCTAATTTTTTCAAATACCGCCAAACTACCAAATTCGTTTCATCAATATCAAATTTTTTTTCATCTCTCAAAGCGAGAAATCATAAATAATATAGTATTACCACAAACTAATTACATAGTCTTCATTGTTTTTCTTCCCTGTGAAGAAAGACTAATATAAATGAAAAAAAATGAAAAATGAAGATGAAACATTAAAACTTAGATTAAAAAGGGAAATTTTTCAACAAAAAATAAAACACGGAGGACTGGAAATAATAAATCTTGTAAATAAACTAAAAGCTGTTAATAACAGTGGGTCGCTAAACTATATATTAAAAAAATAGTAGGGCTATGGAAAGAAGCAATAATACATATTTTCAACTCCCACAGGCGCGCAAATTTTAAAATAAGCTCCCGCTATTCTATGCGCAGCTATTAAAACAATGGCGAAAATTAAAAAAAAACTTCTTCAATATTCCGATCGTAGGAATTGAAGAGGTTTTGAGTCAGTATTTGGTTTTCAAGAAAATGTGTTTAAAGTATCTGAAAACACATTCTTAACACCTAAAGAAATGTATTTAAAAATGATACAGTTTTAGAAGGTACATAATAAAATCTTTCCTGCCCGGGTTTATATGAATCAAACATCAATCGGGTTAACATAAAATGAGCTAAACAAGATTATTAAAGTTTTGCCGCCTAGATGGAAAAAAGAAAATTAGAGAATGTGAAAATTTCGAATACAAAAAAACTCCATTTTAAAGAAAAAAGAAAAATTTGAATATAAACACTTTTCAGTAATTTTTTTAATATTTTATAAAAGGAGTCCAACTTACATACTCCTTTTATAAAATGTTAAAAAAGCATACATACATAATTTTGGCCCTTTTTTTTTTTTTTTTTTTTTTCTTAAAACACATATTTATGCTCAAGCATGTTAGAAAACAATATAAAAAATATAAATATAAAATTAAAAAAAATAAAACAACAAAAAACTACACTTTACAACTTCAAAATAATTTTGAACTCCCAAAAATTTTTTTTTTTTAAATTTAAACATATATATATTTATATATACATATATATATATATATATATATATATATATATATATATATATATATATACATATATATATATATATTATATTTATATATTTATATATAAATATATGTATATATAAATTACCAGATAACTATGACGCCAACCTAATCGAGCTCAAATTTTTTAATATCCTTAAGATTCTAATGGTTTGTTGGGGTAAAAATCTAAATACGATCGGCTTGGCGTGGATATGGGCCAAAAAGATATCAAAGTAGGACATTCTCCTTTTAAATAAACCTAAAAAAGCGACTTGAATATAAATTATAAATATAAAATAAATATAAAAATATAAATACAACAGCTGATTCCGCCGACAGTTTGAAATCAATATGGAAAAAGTACGATTTTTTATAAAAATAAAAAAGAGAAATCCAAACACTAATATATATATAACATGATAAATAATTTTTAAAGCAGCACATTCTTTGCTTCCAACAAATCAAAAATGTGCTTAACTTTACGTTAAGAAAAGACTTAATGAGATTTGGTCTTTTCAATGCCAAAATCAATAAGAAACCAAATGATGTATGAATGTGAAAAAGTGCAACCATTATGAATGTGGAAAAGTGCAACCATAATGAATATGAAAAAGTGCAACTATTATTGTTATATTTGTTAGATATTCTTGATCAACTATACCGTGAGAAATCGTAACACCCTGAGGAATCACGGTATAATCGTAACACCCTTCAATATATTTTTATTTGGATACACCGCAAGGATCATCTCTTAGAGTTTTCGGAGTTATTTTGTTGTAAAATATTAAACTAGATAATTTTTTTAACAAAATGAATTGTGTTTATGAAAATAAAAAAAAATTTGAATCTAAAATCCTATTATAAAAACTTGAAATGTGAAAAAAATATTTAAAAAATTAACGTTTGGTAATAAAGAATCAAAATGCACAAAACAAACACGCAAATAAACTTTTTTTGAATGAAGAAACTTGAATCTTTTTGTAAGTATAGCAGATTATTTTTAATTTTTAGTAACCTTTTCGAATAATATTTTTGAGTCTTTTTGAAAAAAAAATTTGTGATACTTCTGTAAAAGAAATAAAGAAAATTATCTATTATCATAATTACTTATTTTTTACGGTTTGCCTTCTTGCATTTAAACAAAGTGAGCGTCTTTTCATTAACAATATATTTAAAATAAAATGCAAAGATACCAATGAAATTATAATTATTTTTGAAGAGAAAACTTGAAATAAAAGATATTTTTAAAAAGAAAACTTTTTGCAGATGTTGAATATATTTTGAAATTCGTTTCGATATTTTAGATATTTTCGTAACTTGAAATTCGTAGTTTTTCCTCATTTTCTTTTCTTTATTTTTTCTATGTTATTTTATTTTAGTGTTTTTTACCAATCTTTGAGACATATTTATGAAACTTTTTTATTTTATTTTTACGACTACCTCCTTAGATATAAATAAGTTGGGCGTGAGTATGGCAAGTAGCCGGATAACGTTTTAATATACAAAACAAAAAAAGAAAAAAAAGAAAAAATAACTTAACCAGTTGTTTACTTATTTATGTTTCTTATTTATACTTAATTCTTAGATTATTCTAAATGTAAATATTTATATTTATTTATGTGCAGTATACAGATTAGTATTAATTATAGCTTTTAACTTTTTTTTATAAAAAGTGAAAAGTTTTGACCCTGCACTTCTATTTCTTAAACATTTTTATGCTATTTCATACATCATTCATTATCTTTTTAATACAAAGTGTTTCCACGATTACTTAAATCAATTGCTTTGAAAAAATCCATAAAAATCGAAACACGTTTATATTTTTATTTAGTTTATTTATGTTTAAAAACAAAACCTTACCATTTTGGTATACTTAAATAACTTTTTTCTAAATTGTTGAAGAGCCGTTAAATTGATTTTATTTCAATTATGGAGTACTTAAAAATATTGCTTTCTGATTACCATAACAACACAAAATATTTGAAAAAAATTCCAACATTAAACAACAACAAATTTTTTTGCCAACGTAAAAATGAACTGTAAAGACCGTAACTTTTTCTAAGTATATATATATATATATATATATATATATATATATATATATATATATATATATATATATATATATATATATATATATATATATATATATATTTTATATATATATATATATATATATATATATATATATATATATATATATATATATATATATATATATATATATATATATATATATATATATATACTTAGAGAAACACTAAATATTATTTTAAATAAATCATTTTAAAAGTTACGGTCTTTACCTATACAGTTCATCCTATGTTGGCAAAAAAAAAATTATTTATGCGTATATATAATTTATATAGGCGCATATATACGCCTTTAGTGCGTTTTTTAAAGGTCTAAAACTCGTCTTGTGTTCACTGGGTCACTTTTTTTCAGGATATTTATTTGAAAATATTGTTTATATAAATTTGCTTAAAAAAATATATATTGAATAAATTTTAAATATTATAATGGTTTTCAAATTTTTTAATTAACTGGACGTCCGCTTAACTATGTAATTTACTCCGAATCAAGATTCCGAATAGGTCTAATGCTACCATTTTGACTGCTTGACTAATGCTACCATTTTGACTGCTCGAATATAAGCATAAGCTTATACGCATAAAACCCTTAAACAAGAGATTTTATGTTAAAAAAAGACGTTAAAAAACTAAAAAACCACGATATGTGTTATAGTAACAAGTTCCTACGAAACAAACAACTTTTGCTTGTTGTATTAAAAATATTGACTTAAACGCTTTATAAAATATGGAATTTTCATATAGGGTTTTAAACATTGAAAAGCAAGGGGGGTAATATGCATTATATCTTCTATTTTTTTGTTATATCTAATCATGAAAGAAATGCTAATTCTTTGTTTTAAATCCAAAAGTAATATTAAAAACATTTTTTTTCAATCAATTAAAAAAAATCTAAAAATCTGCTGCACTTGGAGATTTTTCACTGTAGAGATTTTTTTTAGGTCAATAAAATATTTGATTTGATGAAAAATGGCATGATTTTTTTGGATGATGCTGTATTTTGGCAATGCCAATTAGGAGTTCTTGTTTTTTCCTCCAGCATTATGCCGAAAAAAAGTGTTAATAACAGCCTGAAATTCTCTAAACTTGTCAATGAAATATTTGAAAGTTTCAATCTTCTTTTGCAATTTTTTGGAAACGATTTACATTGTTTAGTAATTTGTGACAAATTCTGAATGTGGAATGTTAATGTATGTGTGTGAATTTTCTCATAGGGTGTTGAATTTTGATACAAAGTTTGGCTCAATAATTTGGAATTTTGCTACTTTAGTACTTCTTTGGTAGCTGAAGTCAACTTAAATGATGCCAAAATTGAATAAACCTGTGTTCACCTTGATCTTTTGTTGACATTTTTGGCTTACTGAACAACTTAAGCGTTTTTAACTTAACTACAACAATATATTTTCATAAATATTAACAAAGTGCTTTTTTTGGCTAAATATTGCTAAAACCATTATGCTTTAAAATAATTGAAATATACCTTGTCAAACTCTCAGAGGTTTTCTAGATTGTAAAATTGAGATGTTTCCTATTGGTGTTGTATCTTTTTTTGCAATCAAATCTGATGTCGTTTGCCCAGGTGTAGCAAAATCTTGGCATGTAATTTACATGGTAAATAATTTAAGTAGGATATGTAGCAGGATAGCTCCGACAAAATCTTGTGTGGTAAGTAATTAAAGATTTTTTTTAAGGTTAATTATTTGCAATCACGTGACAAACTCTTGTTCAAAAGGGTAGTCTGCATACCTTTTTTGTTTTTTTTCTTCTTTACAATTTTAGTGGTCACTAATGGACTCTTTTTAGTTAGCTTCAATTGCCCTATTTAAAAAATCAAGTAATCGTAACTTTGATTTCGTGTCAGGTCAAAATTTGACAGTCGCAAATGCAAAAAGAGAAAGTCTTAAAAAGTTTTGTTCTTCATCCTTTTTAATAATTAAGGGACATGTTTCACTAATGCCTTTAGGAACTCTTGCATCACAAACATTAATGTTATTTTTATTATTAGATTCGAACAATTTTTTTGGCTTAAGTTGCTGTGAGATCATGTTTGCTGTGAGATCATGGTTGCTGTGAGATTATGGATGCTGTGAGATCATGGTTGCTGTGAGATCATGGTTGCTGTGAGATCATGGTTGCTGTGAGATCATGGTTGCTGTGAGATCATGGTTGCTGTGAGATCATGGTTGCTGTGAGATCATGGTTGCTGTGAGATTGGCCGATTTTAATCACATAATAAAATAAAAAGTTTTTTTGATTTAAATTAGAAAAGAAAATTTTTAATTAAATAAAAAAATTTTTTATTTAAACTGACAAAAAAAAATTTTCTATTTAAAACGACAAAAAAATTTTATTTAACCAAGTTTTTTTTTTATTTCATTCTTCAATGAAAATAATCTGGTTTTTTTTATGTGTTCTGAGGAACATTATCAACTTTGTAACGATTTCATTTAAGTTTAAGAATATTGTGGTGCAAAAAGAGTTGCTACTAAGTTCTGGGCAACAAACAAGCTCTTTTATCATTAAAAATGTTACCAGCCTTTGAGAATAATCTCATTTCAAATGTTAGAGGAACATGTGGTTCCCCTAACATTTGAAATGAGACTATTCTCAGATGAAGACCTACCGTTATCTCTTAAGCAAAAATAAATATAAGAGCTGACTTTAGCTGAAAAGGAAGTAGATTATATTTACTAGATTTATTTCTTTTTTTTTTAAATAATAATTTTGTGACGAAAGCTAAGTATTGAAAAGTTTTTCCGACATTGAGAAAAAACTTTTTATCTTTGTTTGACTTGGTTTATTTTATCGCTACATCATCAGCTAAGGTTAGCGAGAAATTTCTGTTTAGTTTGAGTAAACTGGAAGCCATACAAGAAGTATTAGGCTGTGATAACTTGATTATGTATAGTTCTGATTCATTTTAAAGATTGTATTAGCCTGGGGCAAGATGACCGGGACAAGATGACTTGTTTTTCATCTATTTTAAACGGAAGTTTACTTGAACTGTTTGCTATTCTTGTATTGCTTAGTCATTATTTTATTATGAAACAATATTTTGTTTAACAATAGTTTTATTTTGTTGCGTTGGAGTTTGCTACAAACTGATTACTAGGCTGTTGTTATTTTTTTTTTTTGCATAGTCCCATATAATTATATAATTTATTAGTTTTAAAAATTGCACCTTTATTTGTAGTACTTTTTTTATGAACAAGAAGTTGCGATGATGGTTTTTTAGGCGTTTATAGCTTCATAGAGTTTTCTTTTTTTAAAGTCTTTTAACTTTGATCACTCAAATCGTCATCTTGCCCCGCATGCGGGTTTGAGTTAACATTGGTTAATGAATTTTTCTTCATCTATTTTCAACGTTTAGAGTGGTTTTTTGATACATCAGTGACGCGAAGTGATTTTTTAATATAGGATGCTCATTAGAGTAAATGTTTCAATTTTATCCTAAATGGAAAAATATAAAACAAAGAAATAATTTTAGATATAAAGTTATGCAAGTTAACTTTCAATAAATAAAATTATAAGAAACAAATAAAAATAATATATTAGATTTAAATGAAATAAGAGTCAAATTTCCCACCTGAATTCAAAATTTCCATTCCGGATACACCTCTAGCATGTAGTGATATAAATTTTCCAGTAAAATTTTATTCAAAATTTACCGGTAAAATTCACCGGTAAATTTTAAATAGAGGAGGGTAAATTTTCCTTTAAAAAATTTAAAAAATAAATAAATAAAAATAAGTGAAAAAAAAATTTAAAATTTACCAGGCGGTAAATTTTCAAAATTTTCCGGTAAATGTTACCTTTGCAACACTACTAGTATGATGTAAGGTGTAGAAATGTTAAATCTCTTAAAATTTGCATTATGATTGTTCTTTAGACCTATTAGTAATTCTTTGAACTATTTATAATTGAAGTATTTTTTCTTCAAAGAACTTAATATACTAATATAAATTTTAACAAATGAAAATAACATATTAACAGATTATTTATAAACCTTTCATTTGATATTTATATAATTGATATTTAAAAAATCTCCTTCTTGTTTAAAAAAGATTTTTGCAGAACTTAAAACATTTATTGCAGAACTTAAAAATTCATCTGATTTAATATTATTAAGTAACAATAAAAAATCTTTGCAAAACCAAAAATTTCAAATATTTTATTTAGGTTTAATGTTGTTTTTTTATTTTGTTATTTAATCATGTTAATTTTTTTTTAAACATGTAATTATGTATAGTGTCTACATCTTATATGTATAATAATGTACACATAAACGTGTTGTTATGTATATAACGCATTCGGACACCATGAGTTGTTGAATGTGTTGCTCACAACTGTGTGGAAGCCGATTGAAGTGGTCTACCTCTCATTAATCTCTGATCTCATTAATATAAACAAAAATTAGAATTTGTGAACGTGAACTGGCTTTGTGTCAAGACTTTTTTTTTACCTCTCGTTACAGAAGCTTTATTTTTATTACAGTAGTTTAGATAATGCCCTGTTTTGGGTTGATAAAAGCAGGCATTCTGTTTCACGGATTAATTCCGTTGTAGATTAGCAAAATTGATATTATAAATAGATTAGCATAAATGATAGATGAATATTAATTTTGATAGATTTATTTAAAATAATAATAATAGCGACAAAACAAGGTCAAATTGAAAAAGGTTGGCACTAAAGGCGATTCCCCCGTAGTAAAGTAACAAAAACAAATTATTTAATTCAATTATGTAATTAAATTGATTAAATATATTGACTTCTGAACTATTGATTTCAGTTCAGTATAAGCATTTTTATGACAAATTTATTTTGATTAAATAACTTTAATGAATTGAATTCAAGTCCATGCTTCAAAAAAACAGCATAACTATTTTTTTCGATTCTTTATTGAACATAACGTTGGATATAGGACATTAGGTGTGGATATAGGACAAAGGTGTTTTAAAAGTGTACTTTGTATACTTTATTTTGTGTGGCTTAAAGTCCACTTTTGAAATCAATTTCCTCTATATATTTTTTAAAACCTCCCCTATATTTTTTTTCACTTTAAAAATTGCATAGCTTTACTTCTAGTTAACCAAGGAGTATCAATTTAGTATCAAAATTATTCATACAATAACATCAATATAATGGCATTGGTTTGATTTAAAATGTATAATTTAAAATTTTTTATGAGGATACCTTGTTTAACGTATACACTTGAACTACTTTTGCAGACAATATTATTGTCTACTAAGTTATTTTTGTGTTAGTTATTATTGTGTACTAGATATTATTGTGCACTAAGTTATTTTTTAATAAGAAAAAATTTTTAATTATAATTATAATATAATTTTTTTTTTGATGATTTTTCATCTACATATTGCATCACTATTACAAAAAGTTAAAAGCATTATCTACAACGGAAACAACAGTTTATTTGAGTATTTAATTTGCAGGCGCAATCAAATAGAATCTCATTTGATTACGCGAATCTCATTAAAATAAGTTACAAACTTTGAAACTCTTAAGAAACTTTTGAACTGTACAAAAAAGACTGGTAATGACTGGTAAATGAAACTTTTAAAATAAGAAACTTTCTAGTACTAGCCCATTTGCTTGGTTTTCTTTAAAAAATGAACATGTATTGCTTTGCCTCCTCTAATTAAAGATTAACGTTTATCATTTTACGTTTGTGTTGTAAATCACGTCTTCCAAACCGCTTGAACTAATGGCTTTGAATTGATTGTAAAAGTATATAAAAAGAGGTATATTTGTACATTATTTAGTTTTTAGCAGTAAAATCACTGATTTTGAACATCCTCCTCAGTTGTACGCATCCGTATGTTTACAACGACCTTCATACCCATATATTTTTTTTTATGCTTTCTTAAACTAACTTTTTTTTTAACTTTTTTTTTATCTAAACTTTTTATTTAAATCAAAATCTGTGTTTATATTTGTATTTGTTTATGTATTTTATCGAACATATTTATTCAATTTTTTTTTTTTAAATATCTTCTTTCTGTCCTGTGTTATACTTCGGTGTTGGCGAGAAAAAAGGTTAATTACAGTAATAAAATTTTTACTATAATAAAAAAAGTTTGTTCACTTTTTCGTCATTTAAACTGTTAAATTTAAACTCATTCCACTATTTAAATAGGAATGGAAAACTTTGGTGAAAAAATTTTCCAAAATTAATATATTTGTTTTTTCCTTTCAAATTTCAGTTTTAAATGCTAAAACATGTGATTTATTTTTAACGCTTGACGCAATATTGCGGAATTTAAAACGTGTGTAATTAGCGGAATAATTTGTGAAAATATTTCAAACTTCCAATCATAGATTCTGAATAACAAAATTAACAGTAATCATGAAAAAGGTCATTTGTGGATGCAGTTTGTGTAAGAGATGCAGAGTGGAACCACTAAAATGGAAGGAGTATCTGTTTAGAAAATTTTATGTTGCACTGATCACATGGGGCCAGGGTGAAACGTGCTCCATCCCCTAACCCCTTTCCCCCCACACCCTTTTTTCAAAAGACCTTTTTTTTAAAAAAAAAACTCTAGATATAAAGGACTTTTTTCAGAAATTGACGATTATGCCCATTTGAAATCCATGTCGTCGGCCATGTAAAACAGTTCATCAGTTGCTGTACAATAAACATCTCGGTTCATTGATGGCAATTATTTCTGAAAGTGTAGTTGATTGACCTTAAGTTGGACCAAATAGAGATGTAAAAATATGCAATTCAAACCGTTTGAGTTCCCAGAGCTTCTTCAATGCTAATACATGCGCTCTGATGCGCATGCGCTCTGATAAAGCTCTGTATAACTAGCTGTTATACAAGGCCTTTGATCTGCAAACGCAGATTGGATTACTCAATTAACTGATTACAGGTATTTGCTTATACCTCTTCCGTTTTTCTTTTTAAATTTAGAATAGCCAACAGTTTTTGCAGGCCATTTCCTGCAACAATAACAGCTATGCAATCCACAGTTTTCCTAATCCTAACCTTGACCTTAACCCTAACCCTTTGCAATCGCTGACTGGATAAATATAATTTAATTTATAGTTTATTACTTGAAGAGTTAAGTAATTCAAATTCAGACCAATGTCAAACCAAGGGTGACAGGAATAGTGTCAGGAAAGGGTGACAGGAATAGTTTCGCAAATGAATTTAATGAATAGTGTCAAATATAAAAAAAATGGAACGTTGTCGCAAAAGAATTTAATGAATGGTGTCGAAAACAAAAAAAAAAAGAAATAATGTCACAAATAATAAAAGGAATAGTATCGCAAATAATAAAAGGAATAGTGTCGCAAATAGTAAAATCGAAATAGTATAGAAAACATAAAAAAGGAATAGTGTCGCAAACAGTAAAAACGGAATAGTGTCGCAAACAGTAAAAACGGAATAGTGTCACAAATATTAAAATCAGAATAGTATCGCAAATAGTAAAAACAGAATAGCGTCGCTAATAGTAAAATCGGAATTGTAACGAAGTTTACTTTTCTGTTAAAGTAAATATGATTATAAGTGGCAGCAGTGCCGGCTTTAGTGGGTGGACTGGGTAGCAGCACTGTATGGGTTTTAGTGTTCGGTACTTTTTCCACAACAAACTACATACTCAATATATTATTTTCAGTGATTATCTGGAAAATTTTTAAAAATCTGTGTTAAACCACTTTTCCACTGAACCCTTCAATTAATAATATAGATTCTTTACTACAGAAAAAGCAGGTCAACCGTGGCGCAGTGGTAGCGCACTTGCCTCAGTAACAAAGGATCCCTGGTTCTAACCCCACCTCTATGCAAGTTTTGCGACATCGGTTAGGAAGGAGGCGTGAACTTCAAATTAAATGCTCATCCGCGGTGTTCTGTGATAAGACCGTAAGGACTGCTTGGGGCACCTAAATAAAATTAAAAAAAAGGTCATTATCCAATGCTTTATACAAATGATACAAACGATACAAATGTTTTATCATTTAAGGAACATTCATTTGAAACTGATCTAAAATGAAACATTTATAAAACAAACAAAAGTCTAGAATAACCATGGATAACAAAAGGTCTTAAAAATACTCAAAAATTATTTAATACCTTAAAACAAAAAAAATGTCAAACTATTCGAAGATCAAAAATACCTTAAATTCATTTGCGACACTATTCCTTTTTTTTGTTGTCGACACTATTTGATAAACTCACTTGCGACACTATTCCGTTTTTTGGTTTTCGACACTATTAATTGAAATCATTTGCGACACTAATCCTTTTTTTTTTTGTTGTTGTTTTAAACACTTTTCCTTAAATTCGTTTGCGACACTATTCCGTTATTTTGTTGTTTTAAACACTTTTCAATAAATTTATTTGCGACCCTATTCCGTTATTATGTTTTCGACACAATTCATTAAACTCCTTTGCGACATTATTCCTTTTTTTATTTTTGACACTATTCATTAAACTTTTTTGCGACATTATTCCTTATTTGTTATTCGACAATCAATCACGCTACAACTTGCAAAACTTTTTCACATTTTCGAAAACCAAATTTGCGACAATCAAAATTTTACGACACTATCCCGCCAATCATTATTTAGTTTAGTGTAAGTAAATAAAAGCAATGTTTTAAATTACCCCTTGGGAAGATCCAGAATGCATTGCGGCAAATATCACGCGGTTTCACTGGAAACAGGTCTATTTACAACGCGTCAAAATTAAACAAAAATCACGAGCACAGACACCAGATAAGCAATAATGATAATGGCTTGACTTGTAAATGTTTTTCAATCAATCTAAAATTTTGTAGGCCAAATAAGGTAATGATTCTATAAATTTAAACTTTTTAGGATGGACGTTAGTGTAACAAGCACATTTAAGAAATAAATACCACAGCAAGAAAAATTGTTTGATGTTGATGTTGATGACTAAAATCTGGAGATGCAGCTTGTATCGCAAATTATAGACCTATTTCAATACTACCGAGCCTCAAAAAAAATACTGTACTATTTCTTAGATATTAATAACGTTTTTTATAATAAACAATTTGGATTCAAAAATTATCACTTAACTGATTGGGATTTGTTCATCTTGTTCATGATGTTCTTAAATCTTTTGATGAAAATAAATATACTTTAGGCGTTTTTACTGATCTCAGCAAGGCTTTTGACACTGTAAATGATTATATTTTATTAACCAAATTAAAAAATTACGGTAATAAACACTCGAACTTTAAATGGTTTAAAAGCTACCTGTCAAATAGACAGTAATATATTTTTCATAATTACGGAAAAACTAACATCATGAATGTATCATGTGGCGTACCACAAGGATCTATATTAGGACCGCTCTTATTTCTAGTATATATCAATGATCTAAGTAAATCTTGTAATGTATTAGACACAATCTTATTTGCAGATGATACTAATCGATTTTATCCTCACAATGATATAAAAATGTTATTTAAAACGGTAAACACAGAGCTACTATACCTTGCTAAATGGTTTAAAGCAAACAAAATATCTCAAAATTTAACTAACACAAAATATACCTTTTTCCATCGCTATTATCAACGAGATAAAATTCCATTAAAACTTTTAAATCTTTGTATTAATAATTTAGATCATTAAAATTTCTAGGAAAATTAAAAATAAAATTTCTTGACGAAAATGTAACATAGAGAGATCATATAAAATGTATTGAAGGTAGAATATAAAGAAGCATTGGCCTATTTTATAGGCCTATATTAAGGAGCATTGGCCTATTTTATAGGACTTTTTTAAATACAAGTTGTTTAAAACTCTTATATTTCTCCTTTATTCATTCCTATCTTAATTACGTTTATATTGCATGGTACCAATAAAAATAAATTTAATATGCCAAAACATGCTATCAGAATTATATCCGATGAAAGCCGCTATACACCCTGCCATCCTTCATTTACTAAGTTAAATATACTAAATATCTACCAAATAAATACTTATCATCTTCTAATTTTTATGTTTAAAATTAATAAAAGTATTACTCAATAAACTTTTAATCCCTTATTCAAAACTAATCAAAATAAATACTTAAATAGATATTCAAATAACACCTATATACAACCCAAAAGTTACTTTTTAGCAACTGAGTTTTCAATTTTAATTATTTTTATTTTTATTTTATTTTATTCATTTTTGTCAAGCAACCATTTACAGTTAAAGGTAATTTCCAATAAAATATTTAAAAATATTAAATGCAAGTACATTTCATTATTTATAATAGTTACAAGACCGAAGAACCTGAAGAAGATAAAATCTTATCATCAGTAACCTTTGGTAATAAAAATTGCAAATAAAAGTGTATTGTTAGAAAAAATCATGTAAAGAATATTGATTGGTAATAAGTTCGATTATGTTCTTTTATTGCGTATTGGCCTCTTTAAGTTTACCACTCAGGCTTGTAAAATGGTTCCATAGCATTGGGCCACGATAGGAAATGGCAAAGTTCGTAAGTTTTGATGTACGAAAAGGTTTTTTAAATCTTTCGTTAGATCACGTGTTGTATCGACTTAATGTTTTAGGGAAAATGTTTTCGAAAACCTTCGGCATTTTTTTTTTACTGATATTGAAACATAAATTGTGTAATTTTGAAAATATTTAGTTCATAAATATCATGTGCCCTCATCCTTTTTAGAAGAGGTTTAGCATTTGTGAAGCGATTTTGAAAATGAATAATGCGTTCTGCATGATTCTGTTGTTTAAGGAGACAGTCGAGTTTTGATTTATTTGTACTACCCCAAATAATATTGACATAAGATAAATAACTATTTATGAATGCAAAATATAGTTGAGTTAGTGTAGATTTGTCTAAGATTTGTCTGGTTTTATATAAAATGCCGATACTTCTTGAGATTTCATTGCTAATATGTTTAATATGATCTCTCCAGGATAAGTTTTCGTCTATTAAAATATCAAGTAATTTATTTGTGAATGAGCGCTCAATTTTGATGTTATTTATATATAGAATTGGTAAGGATTTTGGAATATATTGAAACTTTCGTTTAGAATGGAATAAGGAAAACTTAGTTTTATTAGTGTTTAAAGATAGGCTGTTAGCGATAAACCAGTTTGATATTTGTTCTAGTTCATAATTTGCTACTTGAAATAGAAAGATAATATTACTGTGAGAATAGAATAAAGTGGTGTCGTCTGCAAACATAATAGTAGATATAGTATTTGATGCTTTATATAGATCGTTGACATAGATTAAGAACAGCAGCGGACTTAAGATGAAGCCTTGTGGAACCCCACATGATATTTTAAGTTTGTTTGTCTGAAAGCCATCATTTAGAGAAATAAAGTGCTTTCGATCAGTTAAGTAATTGGTAAACCATTTATGCTATTCGTGGCTTATTCCATAATATTTTAGTTTTTCTAATAAAATTTGATGGTTAACGGTGACACCGTGCTTTTGACAAGTCTAGGAATAAACCTAAGGTGAATTTGTTATGAGAAGATGCTCCACTGATTACTTTAACAAGTTGCATAAGTGCATGTTCCGTAAAGTAGTTTGATCAAAAACCATATTGGTTATAATAAAGAAGATTGTTATCATACAAAAATGCAAATACCCTATTATACATGATACGTTCGAGGATTTTTAAAAAAACAGGTAATGCCTATATAGGTCGATAAGGTCGAATTAGAGGACCAAAGACATGGAATAAAATACTCTCAAGTAAACTTAAAACTCTTACAATGTTAAATGAGTTTAAGGCTAAGACATTACCAAAAGTTTAAGGCTAAACTTAGTTATTACCAAAAATGATCTACCACAAAACTATTTCTGAAATTGCAAAATATCCTTATGATTGGTCTATCAATTAAATGAAAAGTATATTAATTTTAGAAAAACCCAAGCTAAACGCACTTGGTAACTTTTCAATTTATTTGTCTTTGTTGTTTAACATGTGTTTTTATTATTTTTTTTTTTTTTTTGATCCTTAGACATTGGTTTTGTGATCTGAAGTTTAATATTAAAAAAAAAATGTTTAAGTAAATAGCGCTTCTTTTTATTTTTTAATGATAGATGTTTTATTTATTAGCTTACCAATTTCACGTTTGTTTATTTTAAATAGTTAACGGAATAGTTAATGCTTATTTTTAAATTAAACTTTATATTCATGGAATTTATCAAAGGGCTTGCCGATAAGACTTATTAGTCTTCTTCTTGCCCCTGCTGCATATATATCTTGTTATTAACATACGGATTTTATATATTTACACGCCAAAAAAAAAATTGTTGTTAGAAAGAACATTAAAATCTATCAACCAATTAACAGTCATTAACACTTCGACCATTCAGTAACAGCAAAAAATATGTTATTGAATTAATGAAATTATGCATTAATGAAAATTATGCATTAATGAAAATTATGCATTAATGAAATGTCGATGTTATCTGATACAAAAAAAACTAGTTGACATGCAAACGGTTCCAAATAATCGAACTACCATGACTCTCGACGCACAGTGAAGCGTAATGGCGAAAAAGCGGCCAAAACTCTAATTTTGTAAAATAATGAACATTTTTATCAAATTCAGTAATAAACGTAAAAAATAGGTACTTTCACAGTTTTTAAGTTTTATATTGATCGACCCTAGAACTTTCCTTCTTCATATCCCCGACTAAATGCGCTTTTTTTTTTAATTTTTTTTTATTCTTTCTTTTTTAATTTTTCTTCCTTTTTAATTTTTAGATTTTACTTAATTTACCTTTAATGCATTTTTTTTTTTAACTTTCTAAAAATTCTAAAAATCATTTTAAGAATATTTTCTCTGTAAAAAAAATGTGTACTATTTTAATTTACTCTATTTTTTATGTATTAAAGTGTAATCCCATTGATTTTATATACTCATTGGTAAATTCAGACAAGAAAAATGTTTAGTTTAAAAAAATAACATTTAGTTAAAAAAAACAAACTATTTATCTCCTCTAAGGAGGTACTGTACATCACGATCAAAGTTGGGACCAGATTATCTTGGGGTTCTTGAAAGTAATGGAAGAGATTACACGATTGCTCCTTATAAGTAGATTGTAGAATTGGTTTTGCATCACATTAATTCTAGATATTATGCAAGAGTGATTAAGTCTTTCATTTCTTATGGCCTTATTTTGTACTTTTTAAGCCTCCTCAGAATTGATCCCAATGGGAAGATTCAAATGCTAGAATCTTGTGAGGTGTGGGTGACATAATGTACCAAGGATAAGTTTCCACTATTAGCTCCTAATTTTAAGTGGAATCCACTGCAAACTGCATTCAATATGTTTTTGAGTCTTACAATGATGTCCTGTTATTTCAGAGAAAGATTCTGCAGCAAGAAATGCTTTTCTTGCAATATTTCCTGTATTGGTATTTCTAAATCCCTAAGCCTAACTCCTCTTTAAACTCTTGATTACCTTGGTATCTTTTAGTATCAATTTTATTCCCCAAGTGTGGAATGAATTCAAAAGTTTGTATTCAATCAAGTCCATTCCTAGGATAGCTCTAAAGCTAAAGCCCTAGAGCTTAAAGCTTGCTCATGGCATACTATTTATTTAACTATATTTAGCGTGTTCATTTCACTAGGCTTGACATAACAAACATTGCAAGATTGTGTTGAATTTGTGTCTGTTATAGCATTCACTACCTTGCCGTCTGATATGGCCATCTCAATTTTTATTTCTATCTTTGCTTTCTGGTTAGAGAAAAAGATTTGAAATTCAAAATCTTAAAACTTTCTATTTCCTTCCTAACATCTAATTTTTCAGCTTTTAGTAACTCCTTTATTTCTTTTTGGTATTGAACGTGAAAAGGCCTAAAAAACGATTGCTTGAATGCTTTGGATCAGACAATACAGTGGTGTTCCATGTTTTCAGTTTTGATGGAACATTCAACTCCAGTTGCAAGATCTGCATCATCAAACCTTTGATTGTGTATACTTTGAGATGACGCCTCATCCATTCCAGCTTTTAGAATTTTCCATTTGTTTCTGACCCATCTACACATTCTGTATTAGATATGTTCATAATTTTTGATAAAGTGTGGTTCACCATTGATTGAACAGAACACTTGGCAGATGCTTTTAAAATTTTCAAAATTTCTGGATAATATTTAGATTTTGCATCAAAAATCAATTTGAATGAATGGTATATCCTGGCATTATGTTTCAGTGAAGAGTTTCTAAGAACTTTATATTGTGAATCACTGAGATCACAAATTATCTTTAATGCAAGGCTTTCATTAATAATGGATAAGATTTTGTATTTTTAATACTTTTCCTATTTAGAGTTGGATTTTGACAAATTATTTAATAATTTTTGAAAAGTCTGCCTTTCCTGATATTGATTTAGCCCTCAATCCAGCAGTACAGGCAGGTTTTTCTATAAAATGGCCACCAATTAAACTAAAAGATATTTTAAGAAAAAATTTACTTTTTTATAAAAAATTAGCAGCCAAAAACGTAGCATGTATATTTTAATGGATAGTTTTATGATATTTTTAGTTTTTCTCCAAGCATGGTGAAGCAGGTCTTCTTGTCCTTGATGTAGGAAGAGTAGTTCTTCCATACTGTTCCATACTAGCGGTTCTTTGTCAAGTTCCTCAAGTCGAGAGAAGTTTCTTTCGTGAGTGTTCATATTTGATCTTTAACTTGGTCTATAACATCAATAACATCAACCATCCTCATGTTTACAAAGACTCAAAAAATACTGAAGGAATACTGTACATGGCCGTAGCCGGAGTTTCACATATTCATTATAGGTATTTTTTAAGCATGATTTGAACTCCAATCATTTTTATTTTAATAATAATGATAAATGAGGATGTGTTATAATAAAATTATGGTAATTGGAGCTTTAGTACAACAACAATTAAAAAAAAGTTAGAGCCTCCCCCCCCCCCCCCACCCTCCTTCTCAACTCTTTAGGAAAGAGAAAAGCATTTTAAACATAATATTTTTGAAAATTTAAAATAAGAATTTATCGACAGAATTCAAATTTAATGATAAAGTTTTTAGGCGTTCAGAAATAATGATCTCGTAAAGTTTACAACCCCCTCATTTTATTCTCGATGGAGAACGTTTTTCTATACTACTAGTGTTATGGGTTTGTCTACCTATTATTAAAACTAAGTTTACCTAAGTATATAGTTACATTGAGATTGTACTGAAACTGATAGCTATGAAAAGGTGTATAAATATTTATTACTTGAATTCGTATTGTATATTGCTTTATATTATATATTGCTAGTATGTATAAATTTTATTTAGTATTTGAGAAAACAAAAAACAAAAAAATTTTATTACAGTTTTTATAACACGGTTTTGTAAAAATAAAAAAAAAAAAAAAAAAAGATTAAAAAAATAAAATAAAATTATGTATAAATGTGTATGTGTATCTGTGTATGTATGTATTTATGTATGTATATTGGTATATATATGGGTGTATATGTGCTGTTAGTATGGGTGAGTGTGTGCTTGCAGTCTATGTATATTCAAAAAAAAAAAAAAAAAAAAGGAATAGTGCTGCATAACCTCTGGCGTAGGAACACCTAACTATAACTGCTTGGCAATCGTTTGGCCGGATTGGGATTCGGTGATACCACCTATGATCGCTTGTATGGTAAAGATGCAAACACAATATATACTTAAAAAAAAAACTATATTAGAACAAGAGCTAATTATCAACAAGAATGTCCACTCTGATTTTATTTTCTCCAATTTTAATGCAAGAAATGTTCAATTCAATTATTTTTTTTTTTTAATTTATTCAATTTATATTAACATCACCAACACACTATGACGTCATCAAACACATCGATAATTATACTGAAGTATATTATTTTTAACTATTCTATGCAACGGTTTATATAATTATTTATCGGAACAGATCCAATTCAAAAGCTAATAAACATTTACAAAAAATCAATAAAAATGAATTCATTTAAAGCGTATTGATTCCAGCGCTTCTCTACGACAAGACCTCAAGGACTTCTCCGAGTTTCCGCATTCTTTATTCCTAATTTTTAATGTTATATTTATTGTCATATTTCTATTGTTAACGAAATCTTTATTGTAAATATTATTTATTTCTTTTTTTATGCCTTACGTTTTATTCACAAGTTATAATAGAAATTGTAGTAATGATTGTAATAAAGAATAAAAAAAAAAAAAAAAAAAAGATATAAATTCAGGTAGAGAATGATAGTTTGGTAACTTTTAGACATTTTGAGGGGGGGATGTATATTTTACACTTATGTATACTTTCATACTTATGCCTATAAATCTATTTCGGGCAAATTGGGGTAGCTAAATTTTTTTTGGTTATCTATGACAACATTCAAAAGGATGAGAAATTCATTTTAAGGTGGAACTCCGAGGACTCTTTTGAGATATTATATTTTCAAAAATCTTTTAATTACTTATTGAGCAAAAGATATCTTTTTAATTACACATTGAGCATAGGCTATCTTTAAAGTTTTAAGCTTTTTGCTTTTAAAACAGATTTTTAAAAATATATAAATAAAGTTTATGATAAAAAAAATTAAAAAATATAAAAAATGTGCGATTTTTTAGCAGAAATATTTTTACCTTCTACCATGTATGAAAAATGCTTGCCTGGATAGAATACTAGACATAAAAGGACCAAAATAAGATTTTTTGAAATATTTGCTTATAAATTGTAACAAAAAAAATTGATAAGAATGGTGCATTTGAAAAGTCCACTTTTTGAGCTTTTCGCTTGATCGTGCGATATTTAGCAAAAGTTTAACAAGAGTATGAAAAGGTATTTGAAACAAGCAATATTTATAAAGTTATCAAAGTGTCAGAAAGAAATCCGCTTCTTAAAAACGGAAGTTAAAAAGTTTAAACAATTACACAAATATTTTTTATCAGCTCTAAATTAAAAAGATTGATAAACTATCAAAAAGGAGTACGAAAAATTAAATAATAATATAAATTTTAAGAAATACTCTTTAGACACTAGACAACAGAGTTGTTAAGCTCCAAAATTCTAAGCGTTGTCATGTAAGCATCAATAACCTTCTCTCGCTACTTTACAATTAATCTAAATGCAAAAATAAAAATCTTTACAAACGATTATCAAATACAGCGTTAATTATTAAAGTACTAATGGCATTTTTATTGATAATAAAATGAATGACTTAGTTGCAATAGCAATTGCCAAGTTATTACTTTACAAACTCCTAACAATATTATTAATATGTTATTACTTAAGTTATTACTTTAAACGTGGTTTTGATTCAAAACCATGTTTCTTTAAATGTATGTCTTTAAACCAGTATCTTTAAATGTTAGTGGTGATGCAGCTTGCGTTAAGGAGATAGACCCAGCTGAAACTAACTAACTAACGTATACTCATAGGCTGTGGTTATGCTAATATTCTTTTTTTTTTTTTTTTTTTTTTTGTATGTATTTAGGTGCTCCCAGAAGTCCTTACGGTCTTATCATAGAGCATCGCGGGAGAGCATTTAACAGGGAGTTCACGCCTCCTTCCGTACCAATGTCGCTTGTTGGGCTAGAGCTGGCGTCGAACCTCGGACCTCTGGGTTCTGAGCCAGAACTCTAACCACTGCGCCACGGCTGCTTAAATATATTCTGCCCTACTTATTAAATAGACAGAAACTTCAAAATTTCCATTATGAGATACTATTAAATACAAAAAACGTATTTAGTCAACCAGTCAGCTTAGTACATTTCAGAAACTTTTAATATCATCAATTGACTTTAAAAAAGAGCTTACAGTCTTTTTGCTATGTACTAAAATTATAATTAATTTGTTAGCATGTTTTAGGTGAGAAAGAAAACGAATGCGGTCTTTTTGCTTTGTACGATGAGAGAATATATGTTAATGAAGTAAATTTTGGCCCTAAGTCATTTTTTGTCACTTACTGTCTATTTTGTATGTAGCGCAGTATTATACTGTGGTCGCCTGTACAAATAGATCAAGTGTAGCTAATTAAATAAATGATGCGGAATGCGAAAACTAGTTCGATTAAAATGCTTTACAATGCTTGATTGTAGGTAATTTCAACATCTAACATAGGTACCTCGTCTAGCCGGTTTAGAAGGTTCGAAAATAAAAAGCCTTAGTATTAAGCATAAAGAAATAATTTGAATGTTTAAAGTTAATGTTTTACACTACTGTGCATTCTTTTAAAGTAGACTAATTTCCTGGTCAAAAAATTTCGAAATTTTTTTTTTAATTGATTGTTTTTTGCAGAGTACATTTCCTGCTTGATATTTAGAGCCATATATAATTGCTGGAAAGTTTTTTTTTATAAATTAATTCACTTTCAACAAGGCTGTAAGCAAATTATATTCCAAAAACAATTTTTCTAATATGTAACACCTAACTAACAAAATTTTAAATTTTCAAGATTTGTTACTGTTTTTGTTTAAACCAAGAAAAATTTGAAAATATTTTTAACGATAAATTTTCTAGAAACACTATTGAAGGAAATCGGTGTTATAATTTATAAACAACATTAAAAACTATTTTGCACACAGTAGGTTCTTAATTAATAGATCCAAAACAGGTTTTTATCTAAGTTTTTAAGTTACATACTTAAAAATTGTAAAATCGCGGGGTGGGGGTCAGTGGGGTATGCTTTAAAGGTTTTAATACTCGGTGTAGTTAAGGCAATTTTGAAATATCTTATTGTCGTATGATATTTTGTTGACTACAGCATATTTCCGTTAAATAATCAAGTCTGTGAATTATGAAAAGACGAAAAAAAATAAAATGATAGATTTTGCGGTATCATCAAATAAAAATGTTTATAGCGAAAAAACCCAGACCGAAGATTTTTTATTTTTAAATCTTCTGAAAATCTCAATCGTTTGTCCAAATTTGAAGATTTTAAATAAATACGTTTTTTTTAGGTAAAATGAATATCATAGTTTAATAATATGACTTGTTCTAATCGTTTATTGGCAATTTTTCTTAATTTCAAGCCCTTTCTTGGTCGGAATTCTAGTATTTTTTGTGAAAATTTATAGAAATATTGTATTTTCACAACTATATATAGTTAATATACGTCAGAACCAATTAGACTAGGATCAATAGTAAATTAAGGTCTTTTTCAAAAGATTTCAACTAAATTCATGTAAACGCCGATGAGCGAAAGTGATTTAAAGACTCCAAAATGGTGTTCTTTAGATTCACTATTAGGGGTTATAAAATGGTTTTGAAATTTATATATAAAAAAGAAAAATTTCTTTTAATATTAAAAAAAAACAAAGCAAAAAAAAAAATTTCAACATCTAAAGCACTTGTTCGGACATGATGCGCTGATAAAACCGTCTATCTAAGTACTACACCGAGTATCTAAGTAATCTTTTTGAATTTACAAAACTTTTTAAAATAACTTTTAATATGATACTAATAATATTAATAAAATACTTTATATATTAATAAACTTTTAAAAATATACATAAAAAACAATAACATAACTAAAAATTTATTTATTTTTAATGACCAATCAAGTTATCGGTTATTAAAAATAAACCAATAAAACATGTCTTTTTTTTCTGAATAAATAATATAAAATATTTCTCTAAACGTTTGTCCCATAAACAGCACGATCTAGTTTGTATTTTATCTCTTCGATAATTTCCGGGGCACTCGGAGTAGTAGGGGAGGAGCTTATATCGGATGAAGGAGAGTAACTGTTCATATGAAGAATTTCAGTTGGGTCTATCTCCTTAACGCAAGCTGCATCACCAGTAACATTAACAAGAATCTGTGCCTGAAATAAAATAAAAAACAGACATTAAATTATTAAAAACAGACATTAAATCAAATTTTGCTGTATAATGATTAAATTGCTGTATATGATTAATACTGCAAAGTTTGATAGTATCAATCAGGTATCGATTTCAATTTCTGTAATATTTACATACTAGTCAGTGCTCATTCCGAGTCCTCAAATTTATTTAACTTTTGAACTCTTAATTATCAAATCTAAGTCAATTATCGCGACTGAAGATTCGAAAGAAAAGATTTAACAATTTGAAGCAAGTATCGTTTGTCATCTAATTTCATGTGAGATGAGTTAAAACATGACGTTAAATGTGATTCTCCACTTTTCGCAGTCATTACTGATCTGTTTTCCTGCTTACTTAGTTTGAATTGGTGAAAAAAAAATTGGTGACATGCTACTAGAACATGAAAAAGCACCCCTCTTGTTTGCTTATTGTTGTTTTTGTTTTTTTTGTTTTTATAAGGAGGAGAAGGAGGGGGGAGGGAGATATAATAAAATATAATATAATATTATATATATATATATATATATATATATATATATATATATATATATATATATATATATATATATATATATATATATATATATATATATATATATATATATAATTATATTTAGATGAATAAAAACAACTGATTAGCGGGACTTAAAGTTTCATGCCCGAAGGCAATCATCAGCCGTTAATACAAACAAAAAACGTAAACAAACCGTTACTAAAACGTAAAAATTACTGTAGAATGACATCTGACGTTATAAACAAATCTACGTAAAAAACAAATCAAAAAACAAAAAACAAAAAGCCGTTATAGCTTATTAGTCCCCTGTGTCAAATAAAGATAATAGGAATTTTTTTGAATGCCGACACTGAGATACGATTTCGTTTTTTTTATTCAGTAGATTTTTTCCATTATGCGATAAAATTACATATTTTTCGTAGAGACAAAGGTGGCATATTTTTGTTTCTAGATTGTAAGGTTTACAACGTTTGACAATTTTCCATTCTATAATGGGCTTTATGTTTTGGTCTTTTAAACTCCATATTTCCTTAGATAGTTCTGTGTCATTTCTATATTTAATTGATGCAAATGATTTGAGATGGTTTGCGTATCTTAGTTTAAATGGTGTAGTACTAATGCCAAAATATACTTTTTTATTACGATCATGATGACTGGAACTTACGCTTGCTTGATAGACAATATTGTTAGATAAACATTGATTGTTCAAAGGGCAAAATGCTTTATCTACGCAGTTACATTGGTTGGTTTTTAATTGATTTTTGTTGTGTAAAATTTTGGAATTATGCGAATTTATGATAGATTTTAGGTTAGGCATGCAACTGTAGCTAATCTTAACAGAATTTCGGTTGAATATTTTATGTAGCTTGTGACCGGCTGGAAAATGTAAGTCAATAAGGGCTAGAAAACGGTTTCCTATTTTTGTTTTGACGTTTAAGCTGAACGGAGGGTTATACCAAATAATATTACGTTTACGTTGCTTTTTTTGTTGATTTTGACTTGAGATTGTTTGTGGTTGGTAGGTAAGGTTCGATTTGTATCCCGATTTTTTTGAAGCCTCTTCATACGGTGGAATAGCCTTTTTGAAGAAATTTTCATTAATTGACATGGAAGATAATCTTTGTTCGATATTGCGAGGGATTGCTTTTATTATGCTTGGAGGGTGGTTAGAATTAGAGTGGATGTACCTTATTTGATTATCAGGTTTAAAATATGGTTGAAACGTACCGTTACTTAGATTTAACGTAACATCGAGGTAGTTAACAATTTTTAAATTAGATTGAATGGTGATTTGAAGATCGTTTTTTTTAAAAATGAGTGTTATGTGCTTTTTGATTTTTTCCATTTGCTGACCGTTTTTGTTCTTGAATACAGCAAGACCGTCGTCACGATATAAGCCGAAATCTTCTTTATTATAATGTTGTGAAATTTGATACAGTATGAAAATACCTATTAATTCGCAAACTTCAGCACCATCAAATGCCCCCATTGTTACAACCCACCTCTTTTTTTAATCCATGCTTCATCGTTGTTGAAGATAAGAGATTTTCTTGCATGCTTTATTAATGCTTTGTCTTCGCTTTTGATAACGATATGATGGTCAGCAAAATTCATAGCATTGTTGAGGGTGCTTTCCTTTATGGAAGGGTAAAAATCGTTAACATCAAAAACTAGGAATTTGTATAAGTGCTTATTGGTGATTTTTTTAAACCAGTCTAAAACATTTTGCGTACTTTGCCATTGATTCAAAAAAAGTTTATTTTTAAGTTCACAATTAATTTTTGTTAAGATGACCTTAGAAATTCGTCCTACCTCATTTTTTGAAGGGCTCAAAAGGCGCACAGATGGATTGTTAGCGAAGTTTTCCTTGTGATCTTTCAAAGTGAAAAAACAGTTAGAGGATCCGTTTATTTCTATTTTTTTATATACCTCGTGGTTGGTTAAAATTTGTTTTCCTTCTTTGTTTATATGGTCCTTTAATTTTGGATTTGTTTTTTTGTATGTAGTGGTAATAGCATTTTTTAACAGATTATTGTAATCTTCTTTAGACAGTTTATACATATTTGATGTTTTGTCAGCATGTGTTAGAGTTTTGTGAGATTTACGTATATTTTTGATATCTTTTTTCATACCATTTTGAAAAGTGTTGCGTATGTCTTGAAACTTTATTGATTTAATAAGATTGATTAAGTCTTTTTCGAAGAATGACATTTCTTTTATTTGCGGTGGACATATATGAGATCTAATTCCGTAGTTTGTATAATTGATATTGTCTTTAATTCTTAGATCGTTATTAATAAAAAAGAATGCTTTCCATCTCATTTTCTTTAAAAGTAATTCCGTTTTGTTTATTAATTTTAATTTAAAGTCTCTTTCTGACGGTATTGAAATGTTTTTTATTGAATAATCAAAGTTTATTTTTTCCATCGCGTTGACGACTTGAGTAAAGTGCTCAACTTTACGGAGCAAATATTTGTATAGATTTCGATATATAGAATATATTCGAGGTTAAGTATTTTGATGTAATAATACGAAGTCTCCTGTACGTGTTACAGTGCTCAATATTACTGAATAATAGAGCTATATATAAGCTATATATAGAGCTATATATATATATATATATATATATATATATATATATATATATATATATATATATATATATATATATATATATATATATATATATATATATATATATATATATATATATATATATATATATATATATATATATTTTTTTTTTTTATTCATCTAAATATAATTATATATAGCTCTATTATTCAGTAATATTGAGCACTGTAACACGTACAAGAGACTTCGTATTATTACATCAAAATACTTAACCTTGAATATATTCTATATATCGAAATCTATACATATATATATATATATATATATATATATATATATATATATATATATATATATATATATATATATATATATATATATATATATATATACACACACACACACACATACATATATATACATACACATATATATATATATATATATACATACATATATATGTATATGTATGTATGTAAGTACATACATACATATATATCTTATACTGCTGAGTTAGGTCAGCATGATGATGTCATACTCACCTAACGTCAATGTATACGTATATCTATGTGTTTGTGTATATACATAAAGTGTATTATTGAAAAATTTGATTTATAATTTTAATTGACTGCATCCATTTAAATGTTTTTCTTTATAATAACTTATTTGACTAAAAGCAAAAAATTTCTCTTAAATATATAGAAATTTGTTATGAATTAAAGTATTTCTTTGAATTTGAAAAATTATGACAGTTATGGCAATCACTTTCAATTGACTCGCACACAGGCACGGATAAAGGAGGGGGGGGATGCATTACCCCCCACCAGACTTTCAAATTTTTTTTTTTTTTTTACTCGAACAAGCGTTGTGATGGTTTCAATCAAAACGTTTTAAAACTTAATCAAATTGGCTGCCGTTTTGCACGTGAGCTAAGTTCCGGTATTTGTATGTTGAATCGCCTTGTTTTAAAATCGCCTCTATTTAGTATCTTAATATACTATGGAATATTAGTAAATATACTTAATATACTAAAAAGGCGTAAGATGACAGACTATTTTCAACGAAAAAAGTAACGGTTTTTTTATAAAATGTAAAAGTTTTTTTTAATTGTATTTTATTTGTTTATGTAAAGCAACTAAAGCTAATGTTGTCCAATCTCCACACAAAATGGGTTTTGTGTGGACATTTAACTTTACACTTCGCGCAACTCGTGTACTCATTTACACTAATAATTAGTGTGATAAAAAGTGACTAATTCAAAAATAAAAAGTGAACTAAAAATAAAAAGTGACTAATTCACGAATTCGTCTAATCCTGACTTACAGTAGCGGTGATGCTACAAAATGTTAGAAGGATATTCACCGTGTTCTTTTCTGGTTATGTATGTATGTATGTATGTATGTATGTATGTATGTATGTATGTATGTATGTATGTATGTATGTATGTATGTATGTATGTATGTATGTATGTATGTATGTATTTCAACACAGCAGTTGTAAAAAATATAAATGCGTTACAGAAAGTTTTTGCCCTTAAACATCAGACAGGTCTCTAATATTATAGAAAAAAATATTCTTCAAAAATGTAAAACATACAATGTATTTTAAATGGTTGGGTCTCAAAAAAAGCAAATATTTAAAAAATTATTATTATTTTGTATTTAGATTAGTTTACATTTTACTCCAAAAATCAATTTTTTTCACGATTTTTTAAAAGTCGATTTTTTTAAGAGGCGTTTTTATAAATATTATTATTTTTGAAATTTTTATAAAATTTTGGTTCTTTTAAGACCCAGCATGACATACTTTTAAAGATATTTTTCTATAATATTAGGGACCTGTGTGATATTTAAAGGTAAAAATGGTTCCCCAAGTCTCATAGTAATATTATATTTATAGGTAACAAAATGATTAGTATTAGACCAAACTTATTTTTACCCCAGCCTAATGTACACACACATATATTAAAGCACCAATATTTTTAAAGTAATGTGAAAAACTTACATAAAATAGATGTTAAGGTAAATATGTTAAATTTATAAATATGTTAAAATACTTTAAAACATGTTAAAATATGATAAAATATGTTAAAATATGATAAATTATTTTTTAATAACTTGTATTTAAGATATTTTATGAAAAATATACAAACAAATATTGAGGTTATTAGAACTTATTAGAAAATAAATTTTGAGGTTATTAGAAAAGCCATTTTGACTAAATTTCAGGTCAAAAAATGAACTCATAATAATCCAATTTGCTTTACAGTATTCTGTACAGTACTCTGTGAATGTTGAAGTTCTATTTTATTCAGTCTGATGATGTAGGCCATTTTACAACTTTTAACACCTTTAAAAGTTTAACAGATATTCAAAAATAGTTTTTTTTTTTATTTAAATTTTACAGAATAAAAAATAGATAGTAGATAAATATTGAACAGAAATACAACATTTAGACAAAATTCATTGCTAATTAATTTACTTGTATGTTAAAAATTTTTAAATCTTGATTGGTTGCTTTTAGCTTAAACATTTTGAAAATGTGCAAAAACTACCAATCAAGAAAAACAAAACAAAATGGAAATGAAAAAACATTAAACTTCTCTACACCCTGATCTTGAGCTCACCCTGGTACAGCAAAATTAGTATTAATATATATTTTTATTATTAATCTCAAAGCAACCTTTTATAACTTAAAATTATATTATTGCTGACTTTGTTATTAAAAAGCATTAACAATAAATTTTATAGAAACTCGTTTTAAATGAGCCTTACATAAAAAACTGTATTTAGTAAATTTAAAATTTAGTAAATTTAAAAAAGAAATTGCAGCAATAACTTTTTAATGTTTGATATCTATATTTAAAGTTGTAAAATGACTATTGTAAATAAAATAAAAATTAAGTTGATGTGAAAAATAAAGTTTTTATATGCTACAAACAATTTTATATAACTTAAAAATTAAAACTTAATACCTGGTTTTTAGGTGGATTAAATGAAAGCATTATTTCATTTACATTGAAGGACATTATGGCATTTCCATTTAATGAAACCACATAAGCACGCACAATGGTGTGAATTTCATTCATAAACTGTTGCATAAATAAACCCAATCCTCCTTCCTATAATGTCAAACACTCAACTTAAATCAAATGTTTAAAATAGAATTAAAAAACACATCAAATTTATAATAAATAATTGATAATAATCATACATAATTACATTATTATTATTGTAAAACATAAATATTATGATTATTAGTAATTATTGTAAAAAAACACTTTTCATATATATATATATATATATATATATATATATATATATATATATATATATATATATATATATATATATATATATATATAAAACAACTGACTTGGCTACCTCTTTTACACATGTGCTTTCTCTTATGAGGAAAATATTAACATTTCCAAGGTAAGAAGTAACTGACATATTCGGAATGTAGTCAAGTGTGCAAACAGTCACATGAGGCTGAAAACTTTTTTTCTAAGTATTCAAAAAGATTTTATGTAAACTTTCTTTTATATAAATAAAATTGTTTGTATTTCTCTTATAAATTACTATTTGTTAGAATTCTTAACTACTTTATTATTGGTTAGATATGATTTATGATGCTCAAACAAATGTTGGAATGATCAGTTTATTTTTTAAACAATAGATTTTAGATTCTTTTGTAATTTAATTAGTTTCCAGTTAGTGTTAGCTAACATACTTTAAACGCATCATTCAGAAGAAGGCTAAAATGTCCACGAGGCCAAGACGTTGAAAGCTTTAATGAAAACTAAACGAAGAATGGTTCATTAGTTTGTTAATATTTAATTTTACAATTAGTTTATAAGTTAAATATATAAAAATAATATAAATATATAACTATATATAATATAAATATATTTTTATATAAAAATATATAAAAAATATACTATTTTTATATATTATATATTTTAAAATTTAGTTTATAAGTTAAATATAGTTAAATATTTAAAAATAATATAAATATATAACTATATATAATATAAATATATTTTATATAAAAATATACTGTTTTTATATATTTTATATTTTAATGTTTAGTTTATAAGTTAAATATAATTAAATATATAAAAATAATATAAATATATAACTATATATAATATAAATATATTTATAAAATACAAAAACTTTTAAATTAAAACTATTGCCATTACCATACGTGAACTGCTTTCACACATACCAGCTAAAATATATATATATATATATATAATAATAAATATAAAACACACAAGCAAAATATAATAGAACCATGTTATTTATAAAATCATAACTTAATTCAATTAATAATCAATCATTTAAAAAAATATATATTGTCAATAAAAATTTACAATAGTGAAAGTAATGATTAACAACAACCTGAACTAATTAAAATTATTTAAAAATAATAATTTACTTTATTGGTTCTAAAGAGATTTGTATTTATATATATATGTGTGTGTGTATATATATATATATATATATATATATATATATATATATATATATATATATATATATATATATATATATATATATATATATATATATATATATATATATATATATATATATATATATATATATACATATATATATTTACACATAGTAAAGTATTCTACAATTTAGCGTACAATTAGTTAAAAAAACATTAAAATAATTTACCTTCTTTAATCAAATCATCACATACTAGAGTTTCTTCAGTCCATATATGACCTATCAAAGCAATTTTTTTTTTTACCAAAAACCTTCAAAAAATAAAAAACTATTTGGTATATAGCATAGAAGATAAGAAAATTGGAGCCATGTTAGCATGAGACTTGGAATTGATATATATTTACATATGCACTAAACACCTATAGACATAAAGTTCTCAGAATATTAAGATTGATTTGGATTGGTTTTAGTAGAACTGCAACAGAAATTTTAAAAGAAAACATAACTGAAAAAATAATTTTTTGTAATAAATCCATAAATAATAACCAGATTCAGGGCTTTGTTTAGTTTCAACTGCTTTCGGTTTGTTCTCCATTTCCACATTCCCAACAACAAAAGTTGTTAACATAATCTATATTGTACCACATAAAGATAACAAGAAATAAAACAGAAATAAGTACAAATCAAGAAAAACATTGAGTAAACTGGGAAAAAAAACTGAATAAAAAATTGTGGAATTAAAAAAAAAAAGTGAAGCTAAAATAAACATGAATTCTGATATAAACTCTATTTTTGTCTAATTACCACATTATTTCCTCCATGTTGCCAAGGAAACAATGTTCCCTTTTTCTTTAATATTTTATATTATTACCAACTTTTATTATATAAAATAGAATTTTTTTTTCTCAAAAATCAATTTCCTGAAAAAACAAACATTCATCGGTTCACAAAACCTTAAAAAAAAATGTAGATCTAGCTAAAATAAAAATAAAACAAAATATACTCTCTTAGAAAAAAATAAAAATTAATGCAAATTGGATAGAAAAATAAAAGATAATGGTTAACTGACATAAAAAAACTGTAAATTATGTGAATCAAAAAGCACAAATTCTAAACAGTAATTTTAAAAAAAAATTTAATTAAATATTTTAGAGCAAGTCAAAAAGCATTTTTCCATGTTTATTTAAAAATAAACATGGAAAAATTTCCATGTTTATTTAAAAAACTAGACGTATATTTTTAGAGCAATAATTGCAAAACTCAACTAAACATAAAAAAAGCTTTGCAAAACAAGCAATCATTGCTTTAAACATCCAAAATAGTATTTGCAGAATAAAAATAAAATTTTTACAATAATATGACAAAGGTTCAATACTGACTAAGGTCTGTTACCTCTGTGAATATGTTGACAAAGGTACCCAGAGGTCTGTTACCTCTGTGGCATTATCAAAACTAAACTTATTTTTGAATTTAAAAATAAACTTAATTCTACTGTATCTATAACATTTACTATAATCCCCAGTTTACTCAATAAATTAAATTATGCCCCATCTATCAATATCAAAAAAGACATATTTTACGTGAAAATACTCATCATCATCAATTCCCAAATAAAATGATGTGTTAATTAAACTGCACGGTATAAATGATCGCACTTTTAAACAAACGCCCTAACAAAAAAAAAAATTATTATTAAGATTTACTAATTAACATATATATATATATATATATATATATATATATATATATATATATATATATATATACATATATATATATATATATATATATATATATACAGTGCTTGAAGTGGAAAAAAAAAGTAATAGGATGGTGTTCAGTAAGTTAAAAAAAAAATATATATATATATATACATATATACATATACAAAATATATATATATATATATACACACACACACACACACACACACACACACATAAAAATCATAATCATAAGTAAAAACAGACTAAAACAGGTTGTTTGACCCCTTTAACTAGACTTTAAATTTAACCTCTTGTACTAGATTCCATAAAGCTCAAAAGTTTACAAAATAATTTTTAACATTTTTTATTAATAACTTAATATTAATTTTGAAATAAAAAAAAAAGCTTTATTCTTACCATAATTAAATTATCAAAAACTGATGCAAGCCATTGGCTCAATTTAAAACTATCATCTTGCAGTGGAATCTTGACACGCTTAAAGACTGTTAATAGCTATAAAAATTCATTCAAAATAGATATTAACACACTTTTAACAATATTTTAACAATACAACAATAACAATAAGATAAATATTATCAATATTCATCTTATTACAGTTCTGAATATGAGGAGTGGACTTGCAAAACAAGATAATGCAGAAATAATGACAAAAATTTTTTTTGCAAAAAATTGAGAAACTAAAAGCTAAACAGTATTTTGAAGAAAAAAAAAGTTTTTAATTTAATTTCTTTTTATAAAAATAAAACAATGTTTTATCTTGTGTTATAAAAATAAAACAATATTTTATCTGGTGTTATCTCAACAATCTCAATAATTGTACACCTTGTTAAAAACTTTTTAAACTTGTTGCCTCTCTTTTACTGCCCTCCATTTTCTTACATTCTCTAAAGTCTAGATTTCATTCTTTATTTGGATCTCTTATTCTTCCTTGTATAGGTTGTTGTCATATTTGTACTTGTGACAATACTGCTGATGAGACCTCACTTTTAGAAAAGGTCCAAAAACCCATTATAAATGTTGCTAGACCTGTTACATTACTCCGCAGCTACTGCTCCATTGTTGTAAGGTAGCATCTCTTTCTATTTTTGCATGCTATTATTACTTGTTTTATCAACTAAAAATCAATCTTCTGTCAATAATCATTCAGTAAAGTCACATTCTTTTACTGCAGCTACAGAAAACCTTTATTTGTCACATTGTTGCTTTGGAATTCTCTGATGTCATGATTTCATGACTCATGCTTTTTACAGTTTTTTTCTTGCACTTTCTTCACTTTCTCTTTTCCCAAAAATTACTTTTCTTAACTTAATTACTAGTTGCTTACAGCAATGCTGTAAAATGCTGTATAATAAATGCTTTACAGCCTTAAGCCTGGGAGTAAATTAAAAAAAAAAAATCAATCAATGCTTTTTTATACATTTTACTTGGTAAAATCATTTAAAATTTAATTTGATTGGGTGCTTGACCTTGTCTTGAAATTTAATATTAATGATACTTTTTGTCTGAATTTATTTGTTATAAATATTTGACTTTGTTCAAAGCAGATGATTGCATAAACATATCGATTTTGAACAATCAACATTTTTATCACTTTGTGTGCCTCATGACTACAGTAAGCATCTTTTGTTATTTTTTAATCTTTTTCACTTAGCTTTTATTTCTATCATTGCAATCCAATATTTCTTTTCTTTGATAAAAACTTTATCTTCAGATTCTAGTCAATTTATAACAAACTCCACTATAATATATACATGACACTCGGTAATTATTGCAAGACGATAGTCTATAAGTTTTTGTCTAATAGTTTTAATGCACTTATCTACTGGCCTACCTTCCCTGATTTATACACTTTTTAATGTGCTGACAATAAACAGAAAATTGTGTTTAAACTTTTATTTAATGTGATTTGTTTTACATTTATGTGTTGATGGCCATCAACACATTTATGTGATGCCAATTGCCATCAGAAATCTGCAAACTGATGTTAGCAGATTTTTGATGGCAATCCGCATCACATAAATGTGTTGTAAAACAAATCACATTAAATAAAAGCTCATCATGTTAGGCAAGCAAGTGTTACAGAAAGTATTTTATTTTTGTTTTTTTTAAATCAAAACATTTTCTGCTCTTGCCTTCTTCTTATTTGGTTTGTCTGATGCGCTTGAGCCAGTAATATTAGGATTGGATAAACTTATATATTATGCACTCACAACATACATTTATGAAGATCTTTAACTGAAACACAACCAATTTTTTTTACAAAATCTTTTTACAGTGTGGTAATTTACTCATTACTGCCTGGCTTCTCTCACTCCATATAAAACATTTTCTAACAGCTGAATTACTTTTAATTGTTAACTCAATAAACAACATGTTTTTTTTATTACATTTCTGTAAGACACAAATGGAAAAAGACAAACATTTAAGGCAAAGCAATAAATTAAAAAAAACTTTAATCTGTATTTGTTTTAACACTTACTATAAATTTTAAAATAAACATAAAATTAACAAGTAAACAACAAATAGTGTTTGCAATTTATTTGATAACAATATTAATAATAGTAACAAGAATAATTATAATAATAATAGCAACAAAATGAATAACTTTATTGATAATTAATAAATTAATGAAATGTAAAAAAGAAAAATTTGGTAAATGTTTTGAACTTACCTGTTTATGGTCATCAAACAAAGATTGACCAGGAGTTGCTTGTGTACTAAATATATTAAAACCTAAAAGAACAAAAGAATAACTTTGTAAGAGGTTCACTGTCTCTCTATTAAATTTTACTGCCTCGGTATCAAACATAAAAGTAAAATAAATGATGTAAAACAATGATTAACCTTCCTGGGGTAGAGGATCAGAAAACAAGGGCAATAAATCCATATCATTAAGATCATCTAGCTAAAAAAAAAATTAGAAATTAAATTAGAAATATACAAATATAAATTATAATATATAAATATAATAAGTCAATAATAAATCTTTGAATAAACATATAACTTGTTCAAAAAATTAAAATAAAATATTCTTTTGAAATAATGATTTAAATATTTATTTAATTTACAACTATTACAATCATTTATAATTTATAATTATAAATCATAAATTTGTATTTAAATTTGAGTTTAATCTATTGTTAAACATTCATTTATCTTATTTTCATTTATTTATATTTTATTTTATTTTTTATTTATAGATTTGAAATTTTTCTAAGTAAAATACTAAAATCTAAGTAAAATTACTAAAATTAACCTCCATAAAATACTAAAATTAACCTCCATAAAACTTAATTCTTTTCCATCACTAGTTATTGCTGATTTCCCAGTTTTTAAACTTGAGTTAACTGATTGATCAGACTATAAATAAATTTTAATTTAAAAAATCCATATAAAAAATCTATGTAAATTAAAATATTGATTTATAAAAAAAGTTTTTTTAAAAATTTAAAATATTGATTTACAAAAAAAGATTTTTTTATCAGATTTTTTCTGACGGTTTTAAAAATTTTAAAAGGCATTATCTCAGCACTGTTGCTAACTCAACCAAATGTTACCATCGGTTACATCAACCATCATCAACCATCAGTATATCAAATACATGCTTAGGTCAAAATATCATTGTTTTATACTCAAACCATTTTGGTCATTATGCACAATTAAACTGTAATCAACATAAAGACTTTCAAAATAGATCATTATAAAAATAAAAATATCTGTATACATTTGTATTTAGTTCTTTAAAACTATGATGTTGTTTTGATTCTGTTGATTTTTTTTTCGTATCAAAACTTTTCTCATTAATCTAAATAAGAGGAAAATAAGAGAAAAATGAAGAAAAAATAAGATAAATATAATACAATAAAATATGAACTAAAAATACATAATTATACCATATACCTAAATAGTATCAGTGGCGAAGTCAGCATAAGGCGGACCTAAATTACCCCTACTTCACGCTCTCTAATCTAGTCAACTGGCTCCCCCTCAAATATAAGTTTCTCATTACAAAATATATAATAATATATATATTATATAATATATATTATAGAATAAATTGCAAAATTATGAAATGGTTCAAACGTTATCTATCCAACCATAAACAATTTGATCTCAGCAATAATGATTATCCAAGTAAGTTTCTAAATATTTCATGTGGCATTCCACAAGGTTCCATTTTGGGACCACTATTGTTCTTGATTTTTATAGACAACCTAAATTAAGCCCAAAATTTAATGAGTTAAAAATCATGTTTGTTGACAACACTAACTTATTCCTTTCCGATAATGACATTTACAAATTCTTTTATACTATGAATGATGAATTTATATTAATTATATTATATATTATAAAGTATATCCAAACCATTTAAATGCAACAAACTAACTGATAACATTAAAAAAACAAATTGGGTTTATTTTCCACAGTCTCAAAAAAAGCTTATTTACTCCAAAGTTTGCCTAAAATTTTTTATTGATGAGGTTGAAATACAAAAGACATTATGTAATAAAGTTCTGTGGAGTTTTTTTTGATAAAAATATCATATGGAAAATGCATATCGACTATAATTGGTACAAAGGTTTCTGAAAATATTCAAATTTTATGTAAAGCCAGGACATATTTATGTAAAAAAAGTCTAACTTAACTTTATTACTCATTTATTCATAGTTATTTAAATTATGCTAATAATGAATGGGGAAGCAGTAAAAAGTAAGTTAAAATGCCTTTATAACCGCCAGAAACATGCGATCTGTTTAATAAATTTTAGAGATCGATGTGCTCATTCCAAACCATTTTTTATTGAAATGAGAGTTCTCAATATTTATGAGCTTAATGTTTTTAATGTTTTATGCTTTATGTATGTTATATATAATGTTTTTAATGTTTTATGCTTTATGTGTATGTGGAATAATGACATATCTTTACTCATTTTCAAAGATCTCTTTTGTTTCAAAATATATACCTATAAATAAATATACACTTAGAAATAGTAATTTTATATACAAACTCTTACGTCAAACCAAGTTTTATCAGTTTTTATTACATAACGCGCACCCTATTTTTGGAATAAAATTGATTTATTCAACTTTAAACTTTTTACTTTTCCCATTTTCAAATATAAACTGAAAAATTTAATTATCTTAATGGATGATGTAATTTTAATTTTTTTAATAAAGTTATTTTTATTAATTATTATAATTATTTTTAATTGTAACTATACATTTTGTTTAAAACTTTTATTGTAAAGACGTCCAACAAACATTCTGTACCCGCTGGAAATGAAATCTCACAGAAAAAAATTTGTATAAACTAGTAAGAAAGTAAATTTCTTTTTTTTATTGCTTGCTTTCAGTAATATGTAAGTAAATAAATTTTAATTTTATATGGATGTAAATATATTTTAATTTTATAAGTTTAAATATATTTTTAAACCTTTACAATAATATTTTTTCTTTTTAACAATTTTTTTAACAATTGTTAAACTTAGCAAACTTAAACTCAAGACTGCTTTTAAAGACTGTTTTTTTAAGTGTCTTTTTGACTGTAAAGAATAAAAACATAAAACTTTAGACTGTTTTTAGTGTCTTTTTGACTGTAAAGAATAAAAACATAAAACTTTAGACTGTTTAATGTCTTAAAAATCTGACTGTTTGACTGTTTTAAACATTTTTTTTTTTGACTGTCTTAAACATTTTTAAAAGTCTTAAAAGGCACATAAAAGCATCAATAAAATATATTTATAACAAAATGCGATTTTCAAAAAAAAAAATTTCAGTCGGTTATTATACCATCCCCAACCCCTGTCCTTCCCTACTCATTCCCCTAGCCCCTGATTCTCCATGACGCTAAACCTCAATCCGCCACTGAATAGTATACTCAAAATATAAATATAATTTATATATAAAAATATAAATGTTTTTATGTTTATTAATTCAATAAACATAAAAAACTTTATTAACAAAAATACATTACATTATTTTATAAAACATTAAAAACTATTATACCATAACAAAAATAAAAAGATAAAACAGAGTATTACAAGTTTAGTAATTAAAAAGATTTTTGGTTAAAGTAACGCAGAAATATAAACAATACCTTAGTATCAGTAAATGAAAACATTTTTGGCAGGGGTAATGCAGAGATATAAACAGCAGTCCCAGTCTATTTAAATTAAAAGCATTTTTTATAAAAGATTAAAAAAAAATCTTAAATGTCATCTAACAAACATCTAAAAACAAACAAACATCGAAATCTCATCTAAATATCAAACAATACAAAATAAAAGCAAAAAGATAATAAACATCTACAAAATATTAATTGAATTTAAAAGAATTAAAAAACATCAAAAATAATAAATGCACAATATAAAACAATATAACCATGACACCAATGATAGTCTGTTCAGCCATAGTTAAACATGTTGTCAGTCCAAATATAGCATTCATTCCTTTTAACTAGAAACAAAGAGATCATTCTTTTTAAATATTAGCATCTGTTAATTTTTGTCTGACATGTCAATTTAAGACTAAAATCCGTTATTGTGAATTTAACATTTTTCAATGTGAGTCTAGTATGTGTCAATGTCAATCTAACAAATAATAATATTATTAATATTAACAACAATAATGATAATAATAACATTAATAATAAAAATATTATTAGAATTAATCATTTTTTGAAAATTAAAAAGATTTTAACTAGATAAACAAAGTAAAACGAGTAAAGAAAAAAAGTTTTACATAAGATGTTTTATTGTTTTATATACTTGTAGAATAATTTTTAGAGAATGAGAAACAACCAACAATGCAATGATTATTTAATGTTAATAAAAGGGGGAATGGGGAGAGCTTGGGAAGTGGGAATTTTTTTATGATACAATATAAGTATTTTTTCAAAAAAAAGTTTTGTTTATAAATAAATAAATACTTTTTTAAAAATACGTTTAAAACTATTTAATTCTAGCATGGCTTGCGGTCAAATGCACATTTTCAAACAGCTGTTTTAGCATAATTTCAATAGGATTTAATATACTAAATCAAGATTTACTAGGTCAGCGATTTTTAAAGCCTATTTATACTGAAAGTTTTTGTTTTTACCGATGAATGAAAGAATTATTTTCTAATTTTTAAAGCCGATTTTCACTGATTTTTTTTTTTTAATTTTGAGATATAGTTTTTGCTGACAACAATGAAAAATTAATAAACAGAGAGGTGGACTTAATAAGCGTGGGGTGGGTGGGAAAATTTTCCAAAAATTAATAAACATCTCCCCCCCTCCCCTTCTTTATTATGGACTAAAGAGAAATATAGTTTATAAAAAAATTCTTTAATAAAATTTTTTAATTTAAAATTTTTTATTTTCAACATTTGTTTTAAGTCATTTAAATTTTTAATTTTAATGCTTTTTCACTTATTATCACTCATTAGGTATGCATAATATATATAAGATTTATTTGCTTTCACCGGCTTCACTTCACTTCTCAAAATAATTATCATTTATAAGTGTAAAAAGTTGCTAAAAAAACCATGAATTTTCTAGTATATATATATATATATATATATATATATATATATATATATATATATATATATATATATATATATATATATATATATATATATATATATATATATATATGTATTATACCCCTTTCATTCAGATTGACCATGAAACAGTCAGGTCAATCTGAATGAAAGGGGGGGGGGGGTAAACCTTTACATTATCCCTGAAGCAAAACAAAAAAAAAAGACTGACCAATTTGTCAAAGTTGCTTTTAGCTACATCACCAAATGTTTATTTTACTTTAAATAGAATTTTTGTACACTGTACACACTCGGTGTACTGAAGGCGATTTATAAGTTATTTGAATTCTTTTATATGGAATTAGCATGATTTTGTTAGCTTATTATGTCCAAAAAAGAGGTTCAGTTGCTATAATTTTTATTGCATCAAGTTTTTATAATGTTTAAAGAAACTTTTACTTTTTTTATATAATGTTTAAAACTTTTTTATTACTTATAATTGTGAATCTAAAGAACACCATTTTTGAGTCTTTAAATCTGCTCAACAGTATTAACTTAGTATTAGTTGAAAACTTTTGAAAAATAGATCCTAGCTCTAATCGGTTCTATCAACTTTCATAAAAAATATTAGAATTTCGACCAAGAAAATTTATAATTAAGAAAAATTGTCAATAAACGATCAGAACAAATCATTTTATTAAACTACAGTGTTCATTTTACCTAAAAAGGTATTTAAAATAAACAAGCGATTGTGATTTTAAGAAGATTTATTTTATATGATTCACAGACCTGATCATTTAGCAGAAATATGTTGTAGTCAGCAAAATATTATATGCATATTTTTTGTTTTTGTTTATTAATTTTTTGGTTTTTTAAGTTTTTTGTTTATCAATTTTTTAGTTTTTTAAATTTTTTATTTTGGTTATATATTTGTTGTATATCTTTCGTTCGTATTAGTTTTTTATGAAACAATTTTTTGTTATTATTATTGTGAGTACTGCTTGGATGTGTTGTCTGTCTTATTTGTTTTGAAATTTTCCTCTATTAATCTTTATTTTTGCCTTGACAACTGTCAAAATATGCTTTTTTCGATAAATAATTCTTCTTTATTCTAATGTACTTCATTTCTTCCCTAAGGTGTTCACTGCAACGTGACCATTCGGCAAATTTTATATACAAAGTTTTTAAATAATCATTTTAATTTTTTTTGTCTTATGAATCAGACCTAATCATTTACCAGGAATATTTTGGGTTACATTTTTCTATTGATTGATGAAAGATGTTTTATCGAGATGAATTTTATCAATTTTAAAAAAGCTTTTATGCTTTGGCCTAATAGTAATTTAAACTTTAGCAACCAGTGCAGACTTATACTCACCAGAGAATTACGGTAAATAAAAATATTTACAGATCTAAGATAGAAACATCATCAGATAAAAGAAACAACATTTTTTTCTTCTCAATTAATAATAAAGAAAAAAAATTGCAGTTCACAGGCTTGGTCGGGAAGCGGATGCGATCGCACTCGATAACTGACCACGGAAATAATATTTAGTTGTGAAAAATCGGCCAGATTTTTTAGTCGTTTTGAGAACATTTGAATTTATGTATGTTTCTTTAATTAAGTTCATTATTTTATTGTAAATTTTTAAATATTTTGTTTACAGACATACATGGAAACATACATAAACTCGAATGTTCTCAAACGTCTTTGTGCGGAAAAAAAAATAAATACAAAAAACCCACCAAATCTACAAACAACTAATTCTATTGGTTCAAAAAATACTAACCGAAATTTCTAGAGTATTCTCTTGAAATATTTTAGAAAATTGTATTATTTGAGTTTTGTTATGATTTCGTTGAGATTTCTAGCATAAATTGTTTTATGAATATACTATCAAACGAACTATTATTTTAATTTTTGGAGCTACATCTACAAAGCTATAAATGTTTTAAACTAACATTATTTGTTTACAAAAATAAATGTTTTTAATTTACTAACTTTAATTATTTTTGCTTCAGCCATTCTTACAAACTCGTTATACTTAAACTCAAAGTTAATTTTTTCTGTTTTAAATACTAATTAAAATTATAAAGCCTACTAAATAAACATCATCAGCGTTATTGTGAAGCAGTTCCACTTCCTCCTCACTTAGTAATTTAACATTTTTAGTTAATTTCTATTTAGCTAACTGAACTTCTACAAAAAATCAATGATTTAATTATTTCATTTGTTCATCTTTTAAGATATTTAACACATTTAAAACAATTTTTCTTGGTATACTAAGAAAAATTGTTTCAAATGTGTTAAACTTTTTAAACTACGCGAAGCATAAAACAGTTATTGAAAAAACTTTTTTATTTATAAATAAATCATCAAACGTTAGTTTTATTAGTTGAATCTTGTTGGACTTTTCAGGGACTGCATTATTTTGGCAACCTTTATTATATGCCACAGCATAAAAATAACTGAAAAAAATAACGAATGGTCTACTTGACTATTATTTGTGGCCCCTAACATTGAGAGTCCTGAGGCTATAGCCCTTCTACTCCCCCCCCCCTTCTCAATCCAGCACTGGAAATAAGACAAGTATATAAATAAAAACTATATATACTCTTTGACAAATCGGAGAACATTTGTTTCCTCATTAAACAATCATTATTAGTAAGTTGTTACTTTATATAAAAAATGTCACTTAATTTTATAAAAAAAATTATAAAAGAAAACGTTTCAAAAATATTTGCTCTAATCGGATTTATTTCGCTTTTGATGTTTCGCGTTAAAAGACATTTTTCGCTGTTTTTTCGCGTTAAAAGCTATTTTTCTTTTTTTAACTGTCTCTCATCGGTCCAGTTAATCTTATTGCGCTTTTTTGTTTGGATTTGAAATGTTCTCAAAACGACTAAAAAATCTGGCCGGTTTTTTGCAACTAAATATCATTTCCGTGGTCAATTATCGAGTGTGATCGCACCCGCTTCCAGACCAAGCCTGGGTTCATAAAAAAAAACACTTTAATAATTGAGAGATGTTTACCTTAAGTTTATTGATCATCTGCTGATGTAAGTCAAACTCTATAAATGGAAGAATCTAAAAAAACATAGGTAATCATATTTTATCTTCAAAATAAGTAATCATATTTTATCTTATTGTTCTTTGAGTACAAACAACTTTTATTAAACTAAAACATTTAACTATTAATTAAACATTTTATAAAACTTTTAATTTTCATTTTTTATTTATTTAATTTTTATAAAAGTTAAAAAGATCATTTAACAAATATAACAAATATAAAAACAAAAATAAAATTAAAATATAAAATTACCTGCCCCACATTCTCAGCATTGGATTCTTCTTTATCTTTTTTTTTACATCGTATTACACTGCAATTTATAAAAAATGGTTGCATTAAAAATCTTTATTTACTAATACAGAAATCTATATATTTAATAGTAATATTAAAATAATAGTAAAAAAAATAAAATAATAGTAAAGCAAAAATATAAAATACAGAAAAAATATTTATGAGATTTTTCTAAAATAAAAATAATTTTTTAAAATGTACTTAAATGTCAACTAAAAAAAATTCTTTAAAGAACAAAAAATCTGACCGTGCTTGAATCATACAGCCAGATCCTATAATTGGTAGATCTTCTGGTAATTCAATGGTTGAAAGTATGACATCAGGAACTTTGTCTTGCCTAAATGTAATTTTTTTAATAGTCATGTCATAATAACTTATTAGCTGTCTAGCCTGTAAAAAACGCGTCTTAGTAAGTCTATTGCACACTGACCGTTTGTATACTTAATTTTTACTTCAATATTTTATAGAAGGCTGTAAAAATGTAATTATTTATATACAGTGTCTCAAAAAATTATCCAAACAAACATTTTTAAAAATATTTTTCCTAAAAAAAGTTTTTTTGTATATTTTGACTTTTTTGGTAAACTCAAGATTAATAAAAATAAAAAGAACAAAAAAAAAAAAAAGTTTTTAAATAGATTTTATTTATTTTAGTGTAAAGTATGAATCACAAAGTTTTCAGTCTTAGAATAAAGGAACTTAGGTCGTTTTTTTATTGTCAAAAAAATATTCGACCAAACATATTTTTTGTTCTATAATAAGTTATTAAATAACAAAACAATTATTTTAATACTTTGTAGGGCCTCCCTTTGCTTGGATTACAGCTTCTAGACGTCTAGGCATTGCTTTGACTAAAGATTTTGTTTCTTCTGGTTGAATCTTTTTCCAGGCTTCTTTAATTGCCACTTTAAGGTTGTCTTTTTTGGAAAATGATCGATCTCTGATTTTTGGTCTAAAACTTCCCACAAATGTCCAATGGGATTAAGGTCCGGTGATTGTGCGGGCGGATCCAAGACCTCAACATTATTTTCAGCAAACCACTCCTTGGTTTTAGTGGCACTATGCTTGGGATCGTTATCTTGCTAAAATGTAAAATCAGATCCTAGCCAAAGTTTTCGAGCAGATGACTTCAAATTTTGCTTTAAAATGTTTCTGTATTGCATCTGATCCATTATAGTATCAATAAATTGGAGTTTTCCAACACCCTTCCCAGCCATTGAACGTGATGATATGGGGATATCATCACGTAACCACCACCATACTTGACAGTTCTTCTCACGCAGCTCAATTTGTAGGCTTCTCTGGTATTTCTCCAAACTTTTTGGGCTCCATCAGATGACTTTAAGTTGAATTTTGATTCGTCGCTCCACAGGATCTTTTTCCAGAAACTTAACAGCATGTTTTTGAACTTCTTAGCAAACTCCAATCTGCATCATGTGTTTCTTACTCAAATATGGTTTATTATGTACAAGTCGTCCTTGAAATCTCTGGCATCGGATACGATTTCTGATTGTCTGATGGGATAATTTAATTCCATAATTCTCTTTAGCTAGCTCAGCCAGTTTTCAAGCAGAAATGAAGCGTTTTTTTTTACTTGTATAATTAAGTTTCTATCAAAACTCTTAGAAGTCTTATTTTTGGCGACCCTGTCCTTCTTTTGTGGCTGTTGTTCCAATCAAATTATACTTCTTCATTATGTTGAATATTATAAAGAATTCAAGTCTGCACCTGACGATAGGTTTTACTCTGATTGACTAGATCGACAGCTAAATTTCTCTGAGAAACAGTCCAGTCCAGTCCAGACAGTCCAGTCCAGACAGCTAAATTTCTCTGAGAAACAGTCCAGTCCAGACAGCTAAATTTCTCTGAGAAACAGTCCAGTCCACTTAAAAAAATATGAAACCTTTTTTTTATACAAAACTTTTTTTTTTACTACAAAAAAAGTTTTGTATAAAAAAGTTTCTTTTAGGACAAATAATAAACCAGCTGAAGCATGAATCAAAAAATATGCTAAATAACATACTATTCCCAATAGAATTAAAATGACAGACAAAGTAAGTATCGCTATTCATTGTTTTTAGTATAATTTAGAGTGTAAACATTTTTTTTTGTGAAAAACTTGTTTGGTCGGATAATTTTTTGAGACACTGTATATAGAAAAACTATAAATATTGTCTACCTTTTAAAACTATGAAAAAAAAATTTATTATACAAATAACTTTAAAAAAACTTTTCATGTCAAAAACGCATGAATGAGTAACACCAGCAGCAGCGGCAGCATTAAATTATATAATATATAACAGATTGTTATATATTATATAATTTAATGTTATATTTCAATATTAATATATAACAGATTGTTGCATATCAAAATACATAAAATCATACTTGCACAACAAACACCGTGATAATGTAACTGGTAAAATAAAGTCAGCATCATTGTATGGAACATGGCAAATATTACAACTTGGAAGTGAAGGTTGTGAACTTGATATAACAGAAGATGAGTCAAATTCATTTTGTCTTTGTATTTTTCTATAACAAATCAAATTTAATTAAATAGTAAAATAATAAAAATTAAATAGTAGTAAAATTTAGTAAAATATTAAAAATTAAAAATATACTAAAATAAATAAAAATTAAAATATATATATATATATATATATATATATATATATATATATATATATATATATATATATATATATATATATATATATATATAAATTATATAAATAAAAATTAAAAATATATTGATTATTTAGCCATTTTATATGTCATTTGAAAAAATAAAAAAATAAAAAAACCATTACATTAAACAATAAAAAACCTTCATCAAAAATTAAATAATTAAAAATTGAGAACCCAGAATTTAATCTATTTAAAGATTTTTTACACTTTTTTTTATTGATTAGGTGAATGACTTTGCTTGAAAAATTTAATCCAGTCAAAAATAGCTTCTTGTAAAAATGAATTTTAAGAAATAAATACTATATAAAACTTATTTTTACTATTATAACTACATAAAAACATAGTGTAAAAAGAAAAAGATTTGATAAGTGATTTTCTACTAATTTATTATAGCTCTGTTCTTTTAAGAACATTAAGAACTCTATTTTGTAGAATACATTTGAAACTATTTATGTATACTATTGTATATATATATATTATAAATTGTATATATTATATATAGTATATATTGTACATATTTTTAATTATATAATATTACAGAAAACAAAGTTTATTATTTACGAAAAAAATTTTATTAAATTATTTTTTCAACTCAGAAAAAAATAACAACCTAGCTTGCAGTAATTTTTCATTAAATATAAGAATACCATCGACTGATTGTACACTACCAAGTCATAAAAGATTAGTAAACAGTTATTAGTTAATCACAAAACAACTTGAACTTTGATTAATAAAAATTATATTTAATTAAAAAAAAATTTTTAAAGCTGATTGTAGAATATTATAACAAATATACTTTACACCACATTAGACCAAAGAACAATGAAACAAACAAACAAAAATCTCGCTATCATGTTATCAATTTTTTTGACATAAGTGTAATTTACATACTTGTGTAAGTTTTCTTCTTCAAGTGGTTCCAAACTGCAATAAAAATCACCTAAAAATTATTAATAAAAATAAAAAAGCTAAAATTATGCACCACTGAAATTACAAAATAATGTAAGATTTACAAAATAAAAGACATTTTTCAACAGTGGGTGGTTTCAACAGAGTGGGTTTGTTGCGAGTTTTTTCTTTGAATTACAACAGAGGAAACTATTTTCATGAGTTATTTATTGTTGAAAATTTTTTAGAACTTGTATCATCAAATAAATATTGAAATAGTCACACGGAAGCGTTAGACTAAAAATCAACTGAAGGCATTAACATAAGGATGAGATAAGAGAATATGAACAGTAAAAATACAAACTACTCATTGTAGGGATTGTCGTAAGATTCACCCTACAGTTCAAGAAATCGTTCTGCTTTGCTATTTCTTTGCAACCATTCCACCTCTTTTTTAAGTAATTTAATATGTTGTTAACAAAATGTAAAGTAGTAAAACAATTGAACATATTGGTTTTTAACTAACAAAATTTATAATGCTTGAATCATACTAAGAATCAGAAAAGAAATTTTATAACATATTTTTCTTTACAAACTACACTATTCTTTGGATAAAACAAAGTGGCTATTCAAAAATTTGAGAGAAAAATCAAAAAATTTCAGAAAAATAACTCTTTTTTTTTTAAAAAATTCAAAAACTAACTAAATATTTTTCCAAAAACTTCAAAAATGAACTATAAATATTTGGTAACATACTTAATATTAAATATAATTACTTAATATAGAATTAATTAATTAGAATTAATTAATTAGAATTAATTAATTAGAATTAATTAATAGACTTAATAAGTCAACAATTCTTATATTATTCTCTCGGCAGGCCTTCTTGATTTGTTTAAATAGTTTGTCACTAAAGCATGTCGTTAAATTCAGAACAATAAATTTCATTTTAAAACTTGTCACTAACACATTTAAATTTTTTTTTTTTTTGTGCATAAATACAGTGAATGGTATCATAGTAACATAATAGTGATGATAGTAATAATTAAAAACATCAACAAACGAGTCAAAATAATTCTCATTCACATGCTGAATGGGTGTATGCCTCCCATTCAGCATACCACATGCTGAATGGAAGACATTTCCCATTCAGCATAACACATGCTGAATGGAAGAATTTCCCATTCAGCATGTGGCAACTTGACATCTTTCATGATATCTTTGTAAACAAAGCAGTCCATAATTCTATAAGACGCATCCCCAAACCATCGGAGATATTTTGTAACAGTTAACACTCTTCTTGTTATATTTAGTATTATATCTGGTGTTCTTTGGTCTCTTGATTTGCTTCTTGCTTCCAAAAAGGTTATATTTTGATTCATAACTAAAAAATATATTTTTCACTGGTCTATTTTGGTGTGCTTTGGCAAACACAAGTCTTATCTTTGTATTTTTAAAAGAAGTTGTATGTATGGCATTTGAGAAAATAGTTTTGTTTAGTTAGCTTTTTTGCACAGCGTGATTAGAGATTTGTAATTTAAGTTTTTCTGTTAAATATTTGGATGACAAATCCACAAAAATCTCTTTTAACCTCTTTAACAACTCTTTGATTTAGTCTTTGTGATATTTTCTTTGGACGTCTGCCCTGATGGTTTGTTTTATAGCATTAACAAGATCAAAATGATTTGACAGCTTTGCTTACAGTTGACTTAAATTCTATGAATTTTAGCTTGACATTTATTTTTATATATTTTCATGTAAAACACATTAATTTTTCCTAACCCATTTTTAAATAGCAATTTTTTATGCGATATTCCACAATTTAAATATTTTTTTAGTTTAATTGAAAAAATAATAGATCTTAACTAATTATTCAAAAATTTTATTATTTTAAAGTTATGAGAAAATGTTAATTATGTTATGATAAAAGTAAAAACATAAGAATACAATAAATTGAATAAAGACAATCAAATCTTATAAAAAATGCATTATTTTGATTTGGTTATCTTGTTTTGTCCAAAGAAAAATGTAGTTTCTTGAAGAAAATGTAACCCTTTTTTGTGATTCTTAGTATAGTTCAAGCATTTTAAATTTTGTTAAGAACATAATAAACTGTTTGATAATTAATATGTACAATTTTTTTACTACTTTTTTTCAGTTTTTGTCAACTTTACATCTAAATTTGAGTTTGTCCACCATACTTTGTTTGATACTGTAACAACAAGATATAAACATATTTATTTAAGGGTGTGTAAACTGTAATTTATGACAAACAAATCCGATCATTAACTGCAATTTATGACAAATATATCCAATCATTAACTGTAATTTATAAAGAATAAAAAATTATCTGTACTTTTCAATTTTATTCTTATTTATATGCAGCTCAGCCACTAATTCAAAATGAGTCATATTATGCTGTATTAAACTGTAATATGATAAAACAACTTACACTGTATTATGATGTACTAAAGTTTAATACCTTAATACTGCTAAAACTTTATACTTTCATATAATTATTTAATGATAAATTTATACTTTCATATAATTATTTAATGATAAATTTATATTTTCATATAATTATACTTTCATAATTATAATGATAAAAAAGTACAAAGTAGAGTTAACTTTTGTTTCTCTACAAACACTATTTAAGTTGAAAAAAACAAGACTACAACAACTATTTAAGTTGGGAAAACAAGGCTACAACCACGATTTAAGTTATGTGTTAACAGAAAATAAAGAAAGCTAAAAAGTAAGAAAGCCATTTACTATAATAGTATAAAAAATAGAAAGAAGTAATAAAGTAAAAAATAATAAAAGTATAAAATAAAGTATTAAAGTTAATGATAACTTTTAAAATTATTTTTCAGCAAATATTAATGTATATAACATTAAAATCTTAAAACATAATAGTATACTATATAAATATATTATAGATATTATAAATAAGTACTCAAAACAAAGTATATTCTAATAACTATATAATAAATAGTATTATGAATACAATCAATTTTATTATTTATTAAAATCATTTAAATAACACTATTTAAATTTAAATAACAACTATTTAATATTTTCATAATATATTTTAATATTTAAATTATATTTATATTTTAATTTTCAAACAAACATAAAAAAACTAACCCTCATGCCGATCATCAGACAGCTGCAGTGTAGCTGCTGTTCCATATGCAGTCAGAACTGCCAAATCATCACTAAAAGAAACTATATTGTTTATATATCAAAACTATTTTTATTTTTATTTTATATGATTTGATTGTTATAAAAACAACAAAAATTGATTATTGGAGTTGAATATCAATAAATTCTTTTGAAGCACAACCTATATTTTGTATTGATGTAGAATTCACATCAATACAAAAATCTTCAGTATATTTTGCTGATGCAATCAATTTGTATACTTAATTTATTATACTATACATACTAAACTTTTTTTAATTTATTTAATTTATTATACTAAACTTAATTTATTATACATACTAAACTTATTAAATACTAAACATCAGTGTAGAAAATGCTGAATTTACTGTAAAATGTAAATTCCATATAAATATGCAATAAATATATATTTCATATAAATATATAATAAATATATATTTCATATAACTATACAATAGTGCTCCAAAGTTTAGCTCCCAGCAGAAAAAAAATTACTTTTTTTCTTAAAAACTTAAAAAATAGAAAAAAAGATAACAAGTTTTAGTTATTTAAAACACAAAATTTATTTTTTAGAATATTTAGAACATATTAAAAGAAAAAAACAATAATAATGAAAAAAATATATTACAATTTTTGGAAGAATTTAATTATGAATTAAAAAAAAAAATAGCTGTTCATAAGTTTAGCATGCTCGGCTTTGAAGTTATTTTTAGGCCGAACCTTGATAAGAAATGTAACCACCTATTTTTTATGCATACTGTACATCTCCTTCTTATAGAATCAAAAAGTCTATGACGATATTCAACTGTCAAACAGTTAAACAACTCTTTTAAACTTTATTTTTAACTGAAGATACTGGTTCTTTGATAAGTTTTTAGTCCAACACAGTCCAAATATTTTAAATTAAATTCAGATCAGATGATCTAACTGCCACTGAAGTACCTTGATATTGTTTTGCTCATACCATTCTGTTACAGATTTATGCATTATGACATGGAGCGTGTCTTGTTAAAATATCTATTCTGGCTCGTTTATACTTATCATTTATAATCAGACATTTATATTTATTATTTTTTTCATTGCGGTGCTTTTAAATAATTACTTTGTTTTTATGATTTAGGACGGTTAGTTAGATGCATCACTAAAAACATTTCTTCATTTACAAAGATATCATGGAAGATGTTAAGTTGCCACATGCTGAATGGGAGTTGTCTTCCATTCAGCATGTGGCATGCTGAATGAGAGGCATACACCCATTCAGCATGTGAAAAACGAAGATATACGTCACCAGACAAAAACTAATAAAACAAAAAACCGATCACAAAATAAAAAATATACTAACAACAATGAAAGGCATTTAATAATGAAAAAAAAACATTAATGCTAATGCATAAACATAATTTGAGTAGTGATAAAAAAACTATTTGAACAAATCGAGAAGACTGGCAAGAGATTAATATAAGAATTGACTCATTAATTGAGGCTATGCCTCGCAGAATGAAAACAGTAATTCAATGTAATATTAACTATGTTACCAAATATGAATTTTCATTTCTTAATTCATAACTTTTAACAATCTTTCTTAATTCATAACTACTAATTTTTAAAACTGCTTTGCAAAATTTAAATTATTTTAAATAGTCTGTTGGTTTTAAATAATGGTTTTCTGGTAGCAACATAGAACCATAGGTTACGATCCATTAATGTTATACTGTTTGTCTTGATATTTGATTTTTAAGTACCAGGTTTATTTCTTGTGCAATCTTTTTTGCTAAGTATTTAAAAATTTTTATGGCAAATTTAGAAATAGAATTATCATCAGTGATACGTGTCTTTCTTGGTCACCCACAACGCTTTTAGTCAGCAATACTACCAGTACCACCAGTATTACCAGTTTCATTAAATTTAGTTCTACTTACACATGATGGTGACTTTAAAAATCGAAAGGTTTCAATATTAGAGTCACCTCTCATATTAAGACCAATAATATCCTATTTGATTTTTTTTTCCATGGGAAGTTATCAGACTTTAATTTTTATTATTATTATTATCTTTTATTATTATTAGTTAGGCAAAAATGATGAATTAATATAAAACGAACTTTTAAAATACTATATATTACTTCAAATATATTTTTGTAATATTTCATTAAAAAGGAGAGTTTTATTTACTATCACGAAACTTTATTTACAATAAATTTATAAAAACTTTCTTAAAAAGCTTTAAGGAGAGCTAGTGTGCTAAACTTATGAGTAACTTTTCTTAAAGCTCAAAACACTAATTAATGTATGTACTTAAAAAAAAAAATGCGCCTAAGCAAAACTTTCTGTCTTATTTTATCATTTTATTTTGTCTAGTTAATAATTAGAAGAAAAGATGTTTTTTAAAACTTTTTACCGACTGAAAAAATAATATATATGGAAAAAAAACTAAACTTTTGAGCACTATAATATGTTTCATATAAATATAAATTTCTTTTTTTTTTAAGTTTATAAACTTAAATTTTTAAAAATCTTTCAAACTTAAAAAATATTTCTTATGATTTTGCCAAGGAAGAAAAATAAAGAAAAAAGAAGACAGTAAAGCAAGTAGTTAGAAAACTAAACAAAAATAAAAAATAAAATTTAAGATTAGATAAATATTCTTAGCAATTACTCAATTCCTTAAAAACATATAAGAACTCAGCTATAGGGTGCTTTTGTCTATTAGATGTGACAGTTTGTAGACTATATGTAAACCCAAGAAAAACATGTCAATAACAATCCCAATATTATGAGCCAAAAATTAAATTTATATTTAAAAAACAAGAAATTAATTAGCAGATAAAAACTGACATCAACCTAATTCAATATTGCAAACAATATTTAATTAGGTTGATATTCAAATTGAATTAGGTATTGATATTATGCTAATATTAATTGTATGCTATTAAACAAAAAATTTCAAAAAGGCAAAAGATAAAATAAAATGGAAATAGGTATGGTATTAACAATACTGTTGAAACTACAAACAATACTGTTGAAACTACAAACCATATAGTAGAATATTCAGAATATCCTATTACTGCATTACACCCAAAAGTCTTAGCATTAGAACGGATTTCTGTGCGCAACTCTTTCCACCAACTGTCTCTAGTATCAACTTCCTCTTAAAACAAATTTCAATAATAATATTCAATAACAATATTCAATAACAAATTTCAATAACAATAGTCAAATACAAATTTTTTTCTCACGAGCAAATTGCAATTTACTAATTTACTTTATTTTTGTAGCAATTTTATATGATTGACACAACTATTCACAATTTTTAAATAAAAATACAGATAGAAATAAAGTGCCAATAGAATCAAAATACAAGTAAAACATGAATATATAACATCAGTTTAATGTTATGACCAGTCATAATATATATATATATATATATATATATATATATATATATATATATATATATATATATATATATATATATATATATATATATATTATTTTTAATTTCAAAAAACAGAAAGTAAAAAATAAAAACCTGAATTAACTTTATTTAAAAGTTTGACTGATAGAGATGAAACCATTCCTCCAATGCGTTGTATAAAACCTGGGGGTGTTTTTTTTATTGTGTAAAATGGAAATACCTAAACAAAAGCATTCATTTAATAGGATTATTTAGAAATTAAAAATATAAAAACTTTCTCGCTTCTGCTTGCTTCAACATGATACATATAACAAACTTTTTTAATAACACATTTTCAAATTTATTTACTAACATTACTTAATTTGATAATCTCTTTATTTTTACTTTTTTTTGTGGAGAATTTGTTGTGAATTGTGGAGAATTTTTTTTGTGGAGAATTTGCTTATCTTTATTTTGCCATGTACAGAAAGATTTATGAACTTTACAATGTTTCTAAACCAGGAATAAGTTACAATATCAAAAGATTTTGTCAGTGGAAAACCTTCGAAAACCTTCGAAAACAAGCCTCACACTGAAAAACCTCAAGTTACAACTGAAATGACCAATAAACTATTGTTTAGATCTTTTTTACTAAATAAAAAAAAAAGTTAGACAGGAATCTTTCAAAAATGATTCTTGAAAGATTCCTGTCAAACTTAAACTATGCGCTAGTTTTACGGTGGGCTAGCTTCAAAACAGTATATATTATGCAAGAAATTTGAAAGCTAGAATAAAATTAGCAAAAGATCATATTAGTTAGTCAGTTAATAACATTCCTCACATAAATTTAAACTTATAAACATATGCAACTATGGACAACTAGCAAAAAACACTACAAATTTTTGTTTTTGAAAACTTTTGCAATTTTTTATTACTTATCTATAACTATTAATACTCAATGACTAGAAGATGATCATGTGACCTATGAATAGAAGATGATCATGTGACCTATGAATAGAAGATGATCATGTGACCTATGACTAGATGATGACCATGTAACCTACAACTAGATGATGATCGTTTTAAAATTTTAAAATATTTAATAAGATAAAAAAATAAAGGGTGTAAATTATGAACCTAAATACACAAATGGATTAAAAAAAACACTAAAAAATAGTGGGAATTCATTCAATATCAAGAAATAAAAAAAGGTTGGGATGGTTTTTAAGATTGATGGAATCTCAAAAATTATTAAACATATATAAAAAATATTTAAATAGAATTTAATAAAATTCATTTTTATTAGTAAATTCATTAGTAACACTTGGTACTAACTAAAAACAACTAACAACTAACCACAACCTATCGTAAAAAACTTCAACTTTTTTTATTCCAGCAATATTTTGGAACAATTGATAAATGAATTTTATTTAACATTGTTTAAACTAATTCTATGATCAACATTTCAACTATTTTATTTCAGTTTGATTATCAATGGTAAAAATATCTTGAGGTTATTCTTAAAACATGTTATAAAAACAAAAATGTGCACAACTTTATATAAAAGAAAAACGAAACCCTTTTAGGTTTTGACATTATTCAAGCAAATATCTTGTCTACAAAATAAATTAGTATGATAAAAATATATAAATAAAAATAAAATAAAAAATGTATTTAGTGTATAATAAATACAAAAATAAGTTAAAATACACACCATTTCATCTATAGAAGATTTTGTCTTTTGTAAAATTGTTTTCATTTCAGATCCCTCAACTGTTGAAATATAAAATTAAAAAATACAAATAAACTTTAAAAACATAGTTTTTGTATTTCATAACATATATATCAAATTTAATGTCAAATCTAATTAAACTAGGCTTCTTAGTAAGTACTTGCCAAAAAAAATTTTCAATTTGGTTATTTAAAAAAAAACACAAAAAAACTGTATGATTTCAAAAGTTTTTAATTTTTTTTTCATTCTAAATGAAGCAGTGGGGTGGGTTTGTAATATTTAGATGTTGAAGCTGGTAAAAGCAGGTATGGTAACAGTATCTATGTATAAATATGTTACAAAAGCAATCAAAACAAAATTTAATGTGAATGATAATTAGTGTGCATCAGAGTTCAGTGCTTAGTCTATTGCTTTTTATTATTGTTTTGGAAGCTCTCTCTCTCTCAAAGATTTACGATGGGAACTATGCCAAAATAGTAGTATATAATGTTGCATAAATATAATTTTGTGCAACATGTTGCACGAAAAAGTGATACTACTCTGCAAAAGAACAAAAATCAAAAATTTAGTATCAGCAGCCACAAGGAAAAAAAGGAAATATGTCTTTAATAACAACTACATAGCAAGGTGTTGAAGATTTAAAATGAATGTGTAAAAAAAAGGGAAATATGCTTTTTGATTGCTTTTGTTATCAGTTAATGCTTCAGTGGTTATCCACTGAAGACAAACAACACTGCTACCAACAGGTAAAATGCAAAGGCAAATGAATCCATTTTGTAACTAAATATGTAAAACTGCAAGTAAGGAAATTCACACTTCAAAGAGGTAACTGCTGAATAAGCCTCAACATCAAAATCATGTATCTAGTGCTAGGATAAAATGATAAGGGAGGGGGGGGGGGTACTCATGACTTAAAAGACTCCCAGCTTTAGGACTCTTATTTTAAGCCTCAACATCAAAATTAACAATCATAAAACTACAACCATGTATCTAGTGCTAGGTTATCTTTTTTATATTCATAATCTGCAGATAGTGAATATAAAGAAAATCAGAGTGCCTACCCACCAATCAGAAAATAAAAAAACAAGTAAGATAATAGCACCCCCAATCAGAAAATACAACAAAATAAAATTAAAAGCAACTTGGTTGTTTTTAATTTTATTTTGTTAAATGGAGTTCAATGATTAATGCCATTATGGTTGCTTTTAATTTTATTTTGCTTTTAATTTTATCTTGGTTGCTTTTAATTTTATTTTGTTAAATGGAGTTAAATGATTAATGCCACTATGTGACAATTGCTAGCAATTGTCACATAATGGCATTAATCATTTAACTCCAAGTCAAGCAGCAATTTATAAGTCAACATTTAAAAAACTAGAAATACTTTCAAATCATATGAAAATGCAACTTGCATCTTCTATTGCATAGATCTATACATTTTGATGGTAAGTTCATTGGGGGAAGTGAATATTAGGTTGTATTAAAAACCAAAGATCCAAAGAGAACTTAAGGATTGAATTTAACGATAGCAAAACTTATTGCTTTTAAAACTCCAAAAGTTCTTAATGAATAAGACAACTTATAAAATTCAATAAAGATTGATTAATCTGATGAATGATCATTGTTAATAGAACCAGTGTCAGAGTCATGACAGTGTTGTGTTGTATCAGTAATGATCATCACTAGAAAAATTGTCAGAATATTTTTAGAAAAATTTTAACATAATTGAAATGATTAAAATAATTAATAAACTTCAGTTTCAAATGAACATTGCATAACTTCTGTAGATGCTAACATATATAAGATATTTGTAAGCTACGATAATATTATTTCTACGTAACTCTATAACATTTGTAGATAACATTTCTACATTTCTGTTTATCTTTTAATAAAAACAGTTTTGCTGTAATTTGGTAAATTAGTGTATTTAAAGAAGTTAATGTTCATAAAAACCACAAATATATTAAAAGCAAATAAAAAGAATTTGAGCGGGTTTCAAATCTCATTACGTTTAAGCATTTTGTATTTTATAATAATGCCTGGAAATTTCTTTGGACTCTTTGGAAATAATAATCTTTGGAAAAAGAACTCTAAAATAAACTTTGGTAATTTGGTAAATTAGTGTATTTAAAAAAGTTAATGTTCATAAAAACCACAAATATATATTAAAAGCAAATAAAAAGAATATTTCTAGAGTAGATACCATTTTTTTATTATAGTAGATTTTCTCTTTTTAATGTACATACATTCAGTTATCATGTACATTCATAGAAATTAGACTTTATTCAGATTTCAGTATTTCAGTGTTTAAAAAACGATTCTTAAAAATATATTTTAAGAATTTGTATTTACTTAATTTTATTTTATTACTTTTTTTTTATTATACTTTTATTTTATACATTATTTTATACATTACTTCCTAATTTTAATTATTATACTTCTGCTTTTGTGTATTGTTTGACTGTATTATATATTTTGTGTCTTGTTATATTGTATTATATATTTAATAGTGTATTGTTTGATAATTCAATTTTTTTGAGATAATAGCAATTTCATTGTTTAAATTAATTTAAGAATATACCAGTGGAACAAAATAGGTTTTTGACATTTAAAAAACATTAATTTTTTTTAATATGTGATTTAGACATCTAATGTCTCATTAAATAACCGTTTCCACAGGGTATTTAATTTTTCTGGCAATCAAATTTACTGATTATTTGTTTTTCAACTCAACTTTTTTTTCTGCATATAACTTTTTCTAAAAACACTAAACTAACAGATTCAACAATAAAGGTCATGATTGGTCAGATTCAACAATAAAGGTCATGATTGGTCAGATTCAACAATAAAGGTCATGATTGGTCAGATTCAACAATAAAGGTCAACCATCATGGTCAGCCATCACAGTATTGCCAAAAAAAAAAAAAAATCGTACTACCTAAGAAATAAATTGTTTACAAAATTTTGTAACTTTATATGAGTTCTTCATCTTTAGGAAAAAACACTAATGCAAACCAAAAAAATTGATTACCGAGAACTTCATTGTCAGAACTGACAGAAAGTTGTCGACTACGAGAATCAACATGAGAAATTTCTTTTGATCTAAAATAAAAAATTTTTGTTAATAGACTGCATAAATTTTTTGATTCCAGTTTGATCACCATTGGTTATAACAACCTAATTTTTAAAATAAATATTTAGTTACCAGATTTTTCTATAAAAATAACCAACTAATACTGGATTACTACACTGGAAAATATAATAAAAAATATATTAAAAAAAAAAAGTTATAATATAAATTTTTTATCAAAGTGTTCAAATCTCTTTGTTCAAATCAAAACTTGGATTTAAAGAACAAAAATCCCTTTAATCCAAATCAATTACTTATAAAAAGGGTTATTATTTGATTTAATTTCATTGAAACCTTGATTCTGGATCAAAAGATCTTTGATATGTAAGTCGTCTAGGTGTATCATTTTGCTCGTGAACTAAAGTGACAGATGTACCAATTGCTCGAATAACCACACCCATTTCACCTTCTAAGTCAATATGTTGTTCATACCTATATTTAAAACAAAAAAGTATAAAATATAAAACTTAATATACCTAATAACATTTAAAATATTTAAAAAATCATAAAATATAATTTTATAGGATGTTATCAAAATACATAATTGATTGCATCCTCTACCAGAATATATATATATATATATATATATATATATATATATATATATATATATATATATATATATATATATATATATATATATATATATATATATATATATACATATATATATATATATATATATATATATATATATATATATATATATATATATATATATATATATATATATATATATTCATATATATATATATTCATATATATATATATATATATATATATATATATATATATATATATATATATATATATATTCATATATAAAACAATTTTACCCAATGACTGCATTGCCACCAGCTTCAAGCACCTTTAAGCCAATCTTTCGCTTCATTTCACCTATTATTAAATTTATATAAAAAGAGAAAACAAATTATAAAAGAATAATTGATATTTCGTAACTAATGAGCGTAATTTATATAGAATTTATAAAGTAATAAATATAAAGTAATGTGTAATTAATATATAAAGAAGTGTTCAGTGTTGTAGTTTTTGTAAATTAAAACAAAATTTAATTGATTTTCAGCGTTCAATGAGTATGATGCAGAAAGATCTCAGAGCTGACAGTTATACAGTGGTAGAAAGCTTTTTTACAGAGTTTAATCTCCACAACATACTAGATAAATTTGAGCTTAACTTATTTTTGGCGCAGTTTGTTTATTAGGATTTCTGTTGGGAATTTAAGGATTGATTGAGATATTACAAGATTACAAAAAAACTATTTACTTCAAAGCCCTCAGTCAAAGTAACTTCCTTGCATGTTCTCTCTATATCAGTCAATGTATGTACTGAAGCCTTTGCAGCTCTCTAAATCAGTATGGCATCAGATTGCAGATTTTAATGTGCATTTATATTTGGTGTGTATGTGCATATGAATATATATAAAGGTTGGGTTAAGTAAAACTGACACTTTTTATATCTTGAATTAAAAAAGATCAGAATGAGCTACAATATTGATTTTTTTTTTAATGAACGCTTATTAAGTCTAGAACAAAAATAAAGAAAAAAGTTACATTTTTTCAGTACAATAGAATTTTCTAATTTTTCTCTTTTTGACTCTACTAGGTGAGATCTATATTCTGGGGTGGTTTTATCCCACTTCTTCTGTTGTCAGTAATTTGGCTTTAACTATTGCCCAATATTGCTCGATTGGAAAAAGTTCAGGACAATTTGCAGGATTATGTGAAGGTATGAAATTGATACTATTGGCATTGTAGAAATTTAGTTTCACATAAGTTTCATCATTAATAATTATACTTTTTTTTCCTACACAATAATTTTGTAACTTTTCTGCATGATTTCTTGACACTAAATTTTTTTTAGCATTTTGATCTAGGACTTTATACATCTTGAAGGACTTTATTTTATGCTTTTTCTTGATAGTCCGGACCATATGTGTGCTAGTTTTGCATTTTAGTGCAATATCTTACTCAAAAATGTTAGGATTTGCCCTTATTTTTGTCAAAACACGCCTCTTCATTTTTTTTTTAATGTTTAAGTTGTTGCTGCTTACAGGCTTTCTATTTATTGTATTAAGTATCAAATACTTATTTAAAGTTTGAATAACAGTGCTCTTAGAACATCCAAAAGTTTTAATTATCGATTTATTATATATTATGAGAGATAAATTAGGATTTTCCACATGAGCGTACAAAAATGCTGTTTTGTTAATAATAAATTTTTATAATAATAAACTTTTTTTTTTAATAATAAAAATAAAATTTAGTCATCATGTCATAGGTAAAGTCATTCAAAATAAAATCACCATCATGCTGTTGTAACTTTTTAAAATAGAAAAATTAGTCTTTATTGTTGTCTGACACAGCTTTCTTAAATCCTTTCCTCAATCCTAAATTTTTTTTTGACACTTCTTAAATCCTGCTTTGCAAAAGCAGTTGATAAAATTAATTTCTGAAACTTCATTTCAAGAATGAACATTTTCATAGCTTAAGGATAGAGATTGAAAGCATTTGTTTCTGTTGTCAAAATTGTTTATGATCTTTTTGATTAAATTAGTGTAGTATCTAACTAAATTAGTGCTGTATTTGATTAAATTAGTGTGTTATTTGATTAAATTAGTCCAGCATTTGCAGTACATACACAAACTAATAGGTTTTGGGAGGAAAAAAACAATTATATTTGCATTTTTTAATACACTTACCCTTATTTTAAGTATTTTATAAATCAAAGAAAAAAACAAAAAGTTTTTAGGTTTTCCAAAGAAAGTTTATTGACAAACACTTTTGAACAGATGTATAAATACATTACCTGAGAGGTTCTTATAAGAATCATTTGTATCAATTTTATTGAGAAAAAAAAATTTAATTAGGTCAACTAATCAGTGAGGTATTTTAAAGCACTTATCTAGTTTTAAAGACTATGTATGCTGGATTGTGATAAATTTATGAGTTTTGTCTTTATTAATTAAATTTAACATTTCCAGTCATGTTTAATATTTTATTCAGGAAGAAAATTTTTTAGTTTTCAATATTTCAAAAGTGCATTTGTAGTTTTTTTATTCAGTTTTATTTAATTCATAAGTTTTTTTAATAGATTGCCCAATATTGGTAATGGCAGGATGAGAGATAGATTGGTAATGGTGGGACGAGAGACAGATTGGAAATGATGGGATGAGAGACAGATTGGAAATGATGGGATGAGAGACAGATTGGTAATGATGGGATGAGAGACAGATTGGTAATGGAAGGATGAGAGACAGATTGGTAATGATGGGATGAGAGACAGATTGGTAATGGAAGGATGAGAGACAGATTTGTAATGATCGGATGAGAGACAGATTGGTAATGGAAGGATGAGAGACAGATTGGTAATGATGGGATGAGAGACAGATTGGTAATGGAAGGATGAGAGACAGATTGGTAATGGAAGAATGAGAGACAGATTGGTAATGATGGGATGAGACAGATTGGTAATGGCAGAATGAGAGACAGATTCATAATAGTGGGATGAGATACAGATTGGTAATTATAGGATGAGATTCTTACTGAGAGTTTAAAACAAAAATAGTCTTTATTTTTTTCATGGCATCACAAAATTACCTGATAAATTTGTAAAAAGACGAATTCTTGCTTCATTTGATGCCCTTGGCGTACGAATCTTGTCAATCCACTAAAAAAGATTTTTTTGTATTATAAATTAACTCAAATAAAAAATCACAGGTAAGAAATATAATATATTTATTAATATATAATATATTAAGACATGTACCAAAAAAAATCTGCGCGGACATTTTTAAGGATATTTATTTAACTATTGTATTTCAATATTGAATGTTATATATATTTTGCAAGTAAATATATTAATATTTTTAAATTTCACCTAAGAAAGTTTGTAAAATTTTGTATCTGTGAATGCAGGCACTTTGCGTTTTACACTCGACATCAGCTTTTGCACAGTCTTTGGCTGTACTTTCTTGGTAGCTCTAATCTTTTTATTGTTGAAGTCTTTTAATGTTTTTAGCTTCTTTTATATTGAACCTTAGTTTTGTTTTGACAAGAGCCCAATATCTTTCAATAGGACGTAGTTCGGGACAATTTAGTGGATTACAGTGTTTTCAACAAAATCTACTTTATGTTCTCTAAGCCACTTTAAAGTTGTCCTAGAGTAGTGACATGATGCTAAATTGGGCCAAAATAACGGGTTACCTGTGTGTATCCTTAATAACGGCATAAGACATTTCTTGAAGCATTTATTTATGTATATTTTGGTGTAATTGTTCCTGTAGTTACAAAAAAGAGCTTCTTTCACCACATTAACAAATTGCTTGCCAAACTAAGAATTTTTTAGCAAATTTTTGCATTCCAAGGCATTTATAATTGGAATTTAGTTTCTTGTAATTAATTGCTAAATAATATTGGTGTCCTGGAAAAGATCAGAAATATGCAGCACAATAAGTTTCATCGTCAATAAACAAACAAGATTTTTTGGCATACTTTTTATAGAACAGTTTTGAACAACAAATTGCAACATTTTCTTGCTTTTGTTTACAAAGAGGAACTTTTTTCTTTTTATAAGATTTATAGTCACAATTTCTCTTTACTCTTTGTATAGTGGAAGCATTTGTCTTAAATTTATTTGCTTCGAACAGAAATCTCCAGTTTTCTGTTGAAGGCATCTTTTACTTTTTTACCAAGATCTTGTCTAACAAAACATTTTTTTCTTCCACTCCTGATTTCCTTTTGATTGTACCAGTGTTCTTAAATTGTTTCACAACGCTCTGCACTGTTCTCAAAGCAATCTACAACTTTTTAGAAATTGTTTTATTTGATACACCAGGATTTTCAACGAAATTAAATACAAAATTTTTTCCTGCTTCTTATCTTGATTTGATGACATTTTAATTAAAACTAATTTTGAATAACACTAATACAATGACATTTTAAAACAATTAGATATTTATAATGATGCACGGTTTCTGTAAACACTACAACAGAATACGCGCAGATTTTTTCTGGCCTTAATAATTATTACTTTATAACATTTTTTTGTTATAATAATTGTATTTTTTTAATAATTTAATTTTCATACAAAAAAACTATTTTTTTAATTTATGGTCAAAAGAGCAACTCTATTTTTTAAACTGTGGTTTTAAGCTTTCTCTTCCTCGTTTTTATATAGTTATAGTAAAAAAAATATAGTTAACAATTTTAAATATCAGAAATAACTTTGAACAAAATTAAAATATACTGTTACATCTAATTACTGTTATAATTTAAATGAAGTAAAATATGACAATTATTGGCAATAAATTACTGTTAACCAATTAAAACAAAAAATTTTACTTGATACTCAGGGTCGTTGTTTACAATAAGTTCATCAACAAAACCTTGAATACTTGCTATAATATAACCAGATGGTACACTATGAGCTAAAATCAAAAATTATTCGAAGCTTAAACAAGTTTAAATTTTTTTTAATATATTTTATACTTGTTATTGTTTATTAAGGAAAGACATATTTAAAAAAAAAATTAAAATTCCTACTTTAAAATTTTAAATTGTTTATGATGAGTTTCGAAAAAAAAAACACACCAGGGGAAATGTCAAAGGTTCTCTATTTTTATATGGATTTCTGGAATCTCTATTTTTATATAGACTTTTCTCCTGACTCCTGGAGCTCCAAAAATGATTTTCATGGTTGCAGTTTGTTTAGCCTTGTAAAGTTGAACATAAAAAAAACACTAAAACAGTTCAAAAACAGTATTACAGGACTATTAAAGTCCTGTTTAGTGTTCTGACCTTCTCTATGAAGTTCAAAACTTTTCTATGGAGTTCAGAACTACTTAAACATTTTTGGAGCTAATAAAATAATGATTATTTAAAAAACTTCTTTTTATGATTCCTAACCCTGAGAGACAACAGCAACTTATAAATAACAATCAGTAAGCATAGAAAATAATAAAGATGAAGTATAGTACCTGAGTAAGTAAAGTACCTGAGAAAAATTGTATACCACATGAGGTTTGCCTATACTTGTTTGCATCAGAGAACAACTGAATTCGAACCTTTAAACGTATATATCCTCGAATGCCTGAACATAAAAATTAAAAAAAAAAAACAATAAATAAAATATTAAGTAAGCGCAAATAAAAACTTTATTCCTTTTTTTTTTTGAAAATATATATAATTTCAAAATTATTTATAAAATAAATTATGAAATTACACGCTATTCAAAAGAAAGCTATATTTCAGGGAAATTCTTTTTAATTTCACTAATAAGAAATGACAAAATTTTGAAATAACAAAAATCATTTTAATTTAACTTTGTTTCAAAAATCCAATCAATCAAATCTAATATTGCATCTAATTTAATAAAAATCATAGTAATGAAACCCCCGCAGATGGACATTTCAGAATGATGTCATAAATGGGCATCTGATATATCATTTATTATTGTTATTATTATTACTGTTATTAATAATAATAATAATAATAATAATATTATTATTATTATTATTGTTGTTGTTATTACTATTGTTATTTTTATGTACCACTTAGTTACCATGTACTTTATCTTCTCTTTTTAATAAATGCATTATTGCATACAAGGTATTACAAATATTTTAAGATGCAATACAGTTTATTTATCAAATTATCTAAAATTTGGTACATTCGTATTTTGCCAATAGGAACAAGATTAAAACCAATATGTGAACTAAACTCCTCCACCATTTTCAAACAGATTGTTGAAGAGTTAGGTGATTTATTTGAGAAATTGTTTTTTGTTCTGAAAATGAAAGTTTTTAAAATTTAAAAATATGCATTTCTTACATTTCTTTAATTAAGTACTAGAAGTTTTCTATTGATTTAAAATTTTCTTTAAATTCACATTTTCATTAAAAGCTACAATTTCTTCAAATATAGTTATACTTATATATTCCTATTCTTGCCCACAATTCCTATTCTTACCCACAATTAAATTTGAAGTATTATATGTGGAACATGATATTACTTACCGTGCAAGGTATCATAGATTGGAAATAGTCCATGCAACCCATTAGAGCCATCTTGACGAACTAGTAAGTTTAAGCTAATGTTAACCTAAAAATATTACATTTATTAATAATTATTTTAATTTAACTTTTTCATGCCAAAAAGGGTCATTAACAACCCTGTAGTAATAAATCAATAAATAAGAAATTTAATAAGTAAAGCTATTAATCAAAATTACCTAATTTGATGTTTATTGCAACCGATATGGGAGGTTTAGGTTGGGAGGTTTTGGGAAGTCTGGGTTTCATATTGAATGTAATAAACAATCTTTATAGGCAATCTGAAATAAGTTGCTTTGGAGAGTTTAGAACATGTCAAGCAAAATGATAGTGACTGTAGATAAAATTTTAGTCTTTATTTCCCATTGAGAGATTTATTTTAAAAAATAATGACTCTGAATATAGCAATAGTAAAATTGCTGATTTGGAGACAAAAGCTAATATAAAACTTTGTAATAATAAAAACTTTTTTGATGCTGAGCTCTGTGATTTCTTGATGCTGACACCTGTGAAAGACAACTTTTATACCTGGTTAGTGAGATTTTTTTAAAAATTTTGTGTTTCCTCCTACTGACAGCGTCAGTAGAATTACGGGAAGTTCTAAAGCAAGTTTGTTTTTGCTCACTTGAATCAACAACAACTTGTCAAACATGTGGACAACAAATAAATAAAAATAAATATGTTTAGTTTTGAGAACTAATGACCTTTATTTATTTCCAAGATCAATTCAATCCAAGATTGTCAAGATGAAATATTTGACATGCCTTGGTTCTTTACAAAAATGAGTCAGGATCAGATTTCTCAGTACCTCTACCTTGTTGACAACAATCCAGATCAAAATTATAAAAGTTGGTCAATAACTTGAGATGTTTAATAATAATTTACTATTCCGCACTTACTATTCCGAACAACTCTCCATTTTTTTTTCCATTGACAAATAAACAGCAGGTATAGTCATATTATTGTTGTTGTTGTTATTACTATTGTTATTTTTATGTACCTCATAAAAATTATATATATATATATATATATATATATATATATATATATATATATATATATATATATATATATATATATATATATATATATATATATATATATATATATATATATATATATATGTATGTATATATATATATATGTATATATATATGTATATATATATGTATATATGTATATATATATACATATATATGTATATATATATGTATATATGTATATATATATACATATATATATGCCCTATATATATATATATATATATATATATATATATATATATATATATATATATATATATGTATATATATATACATATATATATGCCTTATATATATATACATATATATGCCATATATATATATACATATATATATACATATATATATGTATATATATATACATATATATATATATATATATATATATATATATATGTATATATATATATATATGTATATATATATATATGTATATATATATATGTATATATGTATATATATATACATATATATGTATATATATATATGTATATATGTATATATATATACATATATATATGCCCTATATATATATATATATATATATATATATATATATATATATATATATATATATATATATATATATATATATATATATATATATGTATATATATATACATATATATATGCCCTAATATATATATGAATATATATATATATATATATTAGGGCAGGCCACAGTCCCACATAAATTTTTACAAAAAATTAATTTTACTAGTGGCTGCATAAAATATTGTTCCTTTTCCTATAAAAATCATTTTTTGTTATGAAAGTGTTTATGTATGAAAGGTTATGTATGAAAGTGTTTATGTTTATCTCTAAGTACTGCCGCATTTCATTTTTAATGTGAATTTGAAATCTGAACAAAAAACACAAATCCTCCATCTGTTCCGTTATTTAAATTATTCGGTTAAATACATACGAATAATAGCGTTTTTTTTTGTAAACAAACTGAAAATGCGCTATTTATATAATGTGAAATATTTAAATCAGACTTGATATGCTTATGCAAAAGTACTAAGAGTTTTTTTTTTTTTTTTTTTTTTTTTTTAACATCTTCACTTCCAACAAGGCTGCAAGCAACCACTATAAGAGTTGGAAGTTACTGGAAGAGAAAAGACTAAATCTGTAGAGCAAGATAACGATTGACTGATGACTTAAAAGATTGCAAATTATATGAATCAGGAAAGCAAGATGAAGGAAGCGAATTCCAAAGAACTGATGTTCGAGGAAAAAAACTAGAAGAATAAGAGTTTTTGAAGCACTTAGGAACAGTCACAGAAAAAGGATGAGACTTAATTGAATGGCGAGTAACACGAGAATGAATTTTTTAGCAAATAATACTTTTTTTTCAATTTAACAGCCTAAGTATCTTTCTAATAAGATATTTATATTTTTATCCTTTTTTAAATAATTTTAAATAATTGTTACAATTGAACCCGTCATTTCGAAAAGGGCACAGGTCACACTTTTTTCAAATTTCACTTTTTAATGCAATTTTATTTATTCAAGTGTTTTACATATTCCCTTTGAAGGAGAAACATTTTCATATGCCACAAGTCAACTTTAAATGCAAATGAAAGTTAAAGTCTGTTTGAAAATGGCACAAGTCCCAGACTTATGCCTTTTTCAAGTGAAACAAAGCGCAACTGTAGTGACATAATTTCACTTTTTTTGTAACAAAAATGGAAAATCGCGAACTTGCTGAAAATGCATATAGATCTAGAAAAAGAGTGTCTGGTATAAGAAACAGTGGAAATTATAAACACAAAAAAATAAAAAAAGCCAAAATTGCTGGAGAAACTTATAAAAACCACAAAGGAAATGATGTGGCACCAAGTCAATCGGGTGCTTCTTGCAGGTTAGTTTTTTGTTCTTTAGAGTATGACTATATTCGTTCTCAAATTTATGCTTATTTACTCATGTTTTACCACCAATAATTGGAGGTAAAACATCTTGATTTACATTTGATATACAATTATTACAATATTACCTCAATAATTCTATTTATTTACAGATGTAATTCAAAGCGTATGGAGCTTGTATCTATAGATTTTATAAGTACAATTCAGTTTGTTAACAAATTTGATTGTAAAAATGCTCAAGACACATACTTGCAGTCATTGATTGAAAAGAGGGAAGATGGTTTAGATCTAAAGAACCTAAGAAAAAAGAATTTTCTTTTATTTATCACATTAAGATTGAAGGTGTGATAAGAAAAGTACGCAAGAAATCTTTTTGCTGTATGCATGGAATTTCTATGAAACAAGTTAGACATTTATGCATTTTATTAAAAAAAAAAAGAGCAGCCTATAGATTACAGAGGTAAACCTCTGTGATCACGATGCAACGCATTACCTGGAGATACATTAACAAAAGTACGTGAGCAAAATATGTACCTTTGTGCTGAATTATATTTTTAAAAATATTGGCAACAAAGCCAAAGAACTGCACCTATTTTCTGATGGTTGTGCAGGCCAAAATAGAAATCATGCCACGGTCCGAATACTTTTATCACTGGTAGCTGAACTAGATAGCAATATAAATGAGATACAATATTACAAACCAAAAAGAGGTCACTCATTCTTGCCAAACGATAGAATGTTTGGAACAGCAAAACGACATTCAAAAAAAAGATCGGATTTACACACCAACGATGTAAAAAAATGATGGCTAAACCATTATAAGAAACTTGGGCTATCTGTGGATTCCTATAAAAAAGGAGTACCCAAGGACAAAAAACTTACTTTTGGTATTTCTAAAATTTCACATTTCACATTCTCTAATACCACAGCAGGTTTAGTGAAAACATGTGAATCCATAGATTGCTTAGTCAGTTATAATTTCCAGCTATTACAAAGGATGGGTACCCGGTCAACCTTACCATTAAGTAGTACTCCTGCATATGATGGAAAATTACCTATCAATGAAAAAAATATATCAGATTTGAAAAAAATATGAAAAAATATATTCCATATTCAATAGAAGAGTACCAAAACTTCTATACAAAGGTTTTTGCTTCGCCAACAACTTCGGCAAACAATGAATTCCAAGAAATATTTGATGATTACCTAACAATAAATGTTTTTGTGTAATAATAAATCATTATTATTCTGATAATCTTTGGTTTTTTATATACAAAAAAGCGTTCATTCCGAAAAAGACATAAGTCCATAAATTTAAATTAGAAATATATGTGTTATATATTCTTTTTTTATAACAAATAAAACTCTAAAAACTTATGTATAACTTTTATATATCTACTGTTATCTTTAGTTTCTTTAGCACCATAGACTTTTTTTCTAATAAAGTTATTTTTGTTGATCTTGAAAAGTTTGAATAAATGGACTTGTGCCCTTTTCGAAATGACGGGTTTAATTGTACAATTGTAACATGTTTTGAAAAACATATCTCTTGCTGATCTCGGAAAACATTCGTAAATATTTGAGGTCATTCAGAATTGCAACAATAAAACAAAGTATTAATAATAAATTCATATTAAGATACAACACATCAAATTTGGTTGAACAAAATTGAAATGAGGTTATAATTTTGCACCATCATTTTTCTAAAATTTCAAATTAATTAATGAAATGAAACCAAACTGTATTACAAATGAAATGTTAATCAAGTCAGATGCTAAGCAGTTGAATAATTTAGTAATAATTATTTAAATGCAAGATCTTGAAGTTGATGACGTTATAAATTTGCACCACACTGTATGTACACAATATATATATATATATATATATATATATATATATATATATATATATATATATATATATATATATATATATATATATATATATACATACACACACATATATATGTGTATATATATGTGTATATGTATATATACATATATATATATATATATATATATATATATATATATATATATATATATATATATATATATATATATATATATATATACATATATTTAGGGCAGGCCACAGTCTCACATAAATTTTTCAAAAAATTAGTTTTACTCATGGCTGCATAAAATATTGTTCCTTTTACTATAAAAATTTTTTTTTGTTATGGAAGTGTTTATGTAGCACATCTCTAAGTACTGCCGCATTTCATTTTTAATGTGAATTTGAAATCAAAAACACAAATCCTCCATTACATCTGTTCCGTTATTTAAATTACTTGGTCAAATACATACCAATAATAGCGTGTTTTTTGTAAACAAACTGAATATGCGCTATTTTTATGTGAAATATTTAAATCAGACTTGATATGCTTATGCAAAAAGCACTAAGAGTTTAGCAGATAATACTTTTTTTTTTAATTTAACAGCCTATGTATCTTTCTAATAAGATATTTATATTTTAATCCTTTAATAAAATAAGCATATAGTAACAGATTTAACACCAATGTACTGACTATTTATTATTATCAGCCAGGGATTGTCTAATCGTAATAAAGCAAATTTATTAAAATCTAGCCCACCGCTGTCATTTATCTTATGTTTATGTTATTAAAAATAGAAAATAATTAAGTGGTTAATACTATATGCTCATCTTGTTATCAATTCCAGTTTATATGTAATTCAAAGTAAATATTTGATAAAGAAAATGTCACTAATTAAACCAAAGAAAAATGAAATTGAACCAACAAAATTAAAAAAGTCAGTTAAAAATAAATACTTGAAAGTATTGAAGTCAACAAGCAAAATATGGTTGGTTGGATATCCTTTAGAAGATTTAAAAATAAGCTCTTTGCCCACTACCAGAAATGTTTATAAATTTTTCAGGTTAGGCTTAATACTATATTAAAACTGAAGTTATAACTTTATGTTTTTGAAGTTTTTTTAAAGGTTTAAATTATTTTCATCTTTCATTTCAAGGTATCACTTGCAAGTTATTGATAGCTCTTATGAAGAGTTTACTAAAGTTAGGGAGGCATTGCACACTCAAAGCAACATTTCAAAATCTAGGTTAGCTGCATTGCTTACTATTAAATCAGTCAAGCTCTTTTGGGATAAGGCTGGCATTCCTTATAAACAAGAAAATTACAGTATTAAAAATATTTTAAGGCTACATGACAAATGGAGGTTGCTTGCAAAATCTAAAAATAGAATTTCTAATAAGAAGAGTTTAATTGAACAAAACTTTATTCAATCATTAGATGGCATTTTTGATATTAGTCCTCCTAGTTGGAAAGATGACAGTAGAAAAACCAGATCAGCTAAGGATGCAGATGAAGATATTGCCTGGTTTACAGCTCTTCAAAATAGAATAAAAACTGGAGGAATTGGTGTAAAAGATAATGTGCTACATTCTAGTGTTAAAAGAAAAAAAGAAAGAATCGAAAAAAAACAGGTTTTGCCAAAAAACTTCATTTCTCACCCAATGATAACAGCAACTGCAGATAGAACTAAGCTATCAAATCATCAGCTGATGATGAATACTCCTGCAATTCTAGTTTTAGGTTCATTTTTTATTAATAAATAAACAAGATTATTGTATACAATCTAAAAAGAAATATATGTTTTTTAATTTTATACAGGCGGTGTTAAACCTGACGATGTTAGCCTTTCAATAAATACTATAAGAAGATCACGAAAGCTAAATAGGCAAGTAATGACAAGGAAAATAATAACAGAATTTCAAAAATAAGATTAAATCAGATTAAATTTGACACTTCATTGGGACTGTTTTGGTCAGTGGCTTTCCTAATTGTGTTGAAGGAAAAATATTATCAATAAAACCTATACAGTCTGGTACAGGACTTGCTATTTGCAAAGGAATCTTGGAAGACTTAGAGGAATGGGATCTCAAAGCCAACATTGTCACCCAGGTTTTTGATACAACTGCATGTAATACAAGAGTTAGGAATGGAGCTGCAACTTTTTTAGAGGGTTGTAAATCAATGAAAACTCTTCTTTGGCTGGCTTGTCGCCATCACATTTTAGAATTGATCTTGAGAACATTTTGGAGCTCCTTATTTATAAAAGAAAAAAAAGCTAATTATAATATAGATTTCAAAGATTTTCAACAAGAATGGATTTGCGCAGAGAAGGCTCCACTAAAAAAACTAAACAGATTTCTAGATCTTGAAAATTCTTTTCTTAAAACAAAAGCAGATGAAACTCTTGTGTTCTTAGAGAAACAAGTAAAAGGTAAGCATCACCGAGGTGATTACAAGGAAGCTGCAGAGTTAGCATTTTATCTTTTAGGCAGACCAGAACCTAAAGTATGGAAAACCTGTGGAGAAAATCATCATGCCAGATGGATGTCACACTTGTTGTATGCACCGAAGATGTTCATTTTTAAAGAAGATTTACTCGATTCTGATATAGCAAAGTTAAAAATCTTTTTGACTTTCAGCTCAGTTTTATATGTTAAAGCTTGGCTAGAAGCAACAAAAGGCTCTGATACACCAATTAACGATATTCATTTATACAATGATCCAGGCGCTTTAGGGCAGATCTCAGGCTTTTCTAATGCAGCTCAGAAAGCTCAAGAAGTTCTTAACAGGCACTCATGGTATCTAACTGAGGAGGTCTCAGCTAGATACCATGAGGTTTTAATATTAGCCTTTTCTTTAGCTAGGTTTCAGCTAAAGAAAAGGCTAATATTGCGTTAAAGTTGATAGATGTAGGGAAGCCACTTGCTATCAACTCTGGAAAACCTAATCTTCCATCTATTCACAAGAACTTAGAGATATTGCCGTATATTGGGAAAAGATCTTGGTCGCTCTTTCATAACTTAAACAATAAAGGTAAATGGCTTAAACTCCTTCAGAATGTGAGGAAGATGGAAACCTTTTAAAGATGAAACATTTTATCAAAACAGTCAAGGTTACAAACAATGTTGCAGAGCGAGGAATTAAGTTATGTTCAGATTATCTTCAGATACTCACAAAGGTGAGAGAAAGGTATTTTTAAAAAGTATTTAAAGTTTTATTCAGATTGTTTTTACAGAATGTTTGACTGATTTTAGGATGAGGCAGTACGAAACGAAATAATAGAAGTCGTTGAAAATCATAGAAAACTTGTTTGTAATTTCAATAAGAAGGAATTATTCTCTGACTTAGTTCAATTCAAATAACAATTTCAGTTATACCATTCATCACTGCATGAGATAGCACCTTGGTTATATAGAATAATGGATTCGTTTTTTAAAGTTAAAATATATTTTGTGTGATAATTAAAGCATTTTAAACATTTGGAATAGATGCGAAATATGTTCCAATCCGACATCACCTAAGTTTTTGTAGCGATATTTTTGCATAAAAATGCGATTCTTTAAAAAAAATGCGGCATTACTTAGAAACATCATAGATTTTGGCCTCCCCTAATATATATATATATATATATATATATATATATATATATATATATATATATATATATATATATATATATATATATATATATATATATATATATATATATATATATATACTTGTATCTATAAATATATATATGAATATATATATTTATTGATACATATACAATAGAAAAAAACAAAAAAACATTTACCATCAAAGTTTGGGTGATATTTAAACTGTAATAAGATATTGCTTGCAGTTTCAGTATGTGCAAGAAAAAAATACAGGTCAGGAGCATGAACTAGGGCACAAACTTGTGTTTGACTTACTTCAAACTTATCCTAACAAACATTTCCACATATATTTTAACAACTATATATATATATATATATATATATATATATATATATATATATATATATATATATATATATATATATATATATATATATATATATATAAATATATATATATATATATATATATATATATATATATATATATATATATATATATATATATATATATATATATATATATATATGTATATATATATATATATACATATATATATATATATATACATATATATATATATATATATATATATATATATATCAGTGGTGTACACTGGACTTTTAGATGTTTGAGTTTTGATACTTACAGGTATTGTGCAAACTCTAAACTTTTGTAGGTTCATGCTTATGTCAAATGAGAATGTTTTGCAAAGAGTTGCGGTGATAAGAGCTTGGGGACAAAAAAATCCCAATTTTTGGGCCCACCCAGCCCTTAACGTGGGAGCAACAAGTTGATAAAATAATTTCTTTAGTATTTTTATCTAAGTTTATAATCATCAACAAATTTCAAATTTCATCCAATAATTTCTTATTTTTCGAAAATTATGACCATATAAAGTTTTAACCCCCCTCAATTTGAGAGGGCTGTAAACTTTGTAGGGTCATAAAAACTAAAAACTAAGAGGTTATTGCATGAAATTTGAAATTTGTTGATAAATATAAATCTAGTTAAAAATACTTAAGAAATTATTTTATCAACTTGTTGCTCCCACGTTAAGGGCTGGGTGGGCCCGAAAATTGGAGTTTTTTTGTCCCCAAGCTCCAATCACCACAACTTTTTGCAAAACATTCTCATTTGACATAAGTATGAACATACAAAAGTTTGGAGTTTGCAAAATGTGTGTAAGTGTCAAAACTCAAACATCTAAAAGTCCAGTGTACACCACTGATATATATATATATATATATATATATATATATATATATATATATATATATATATATATATATATATATATATATATATATATATATATATATATATATATATATATATATATATATATATATGTGTGTGTATACAAACATGTGGAACAGTGAATTTTACAGCATGTGGAACAAAAAGCATGTGGAACAGTGAATTTCACAGATGAAACATAAAAAGTTCATAAAGGAATTACTACAACAACCAAAAAGAGTAAAATAAATTTTACGAATCTTTACAACCTTGTTGCTGTTCATTGGAAGGATGATGTTTACACTATATACTTTATCCAAGGCACTGACTTGCAAATTGTTAGCGATCATAAAATTTAAGACTCTGTTGAGAAACCTGACATAATTTGTCAGTATAATACATTTATAAGTACAGAAAATAGTAATTAAAAATTTATGACATGGTGGAAGCATGTCTTTTTTAGAGTTCTAGATCTGTGAACCCTAAAGTTATATACTTTAATTGTAACCTAAATAAGAAGACAAAGTAATGATTTCATTTTAAAATCTGTTTGTATTTCTTCTAGTTAAAGATTATCAATAATTTTCAAATAAAATTAACAACTAAAAAAAAAACAACCTATTTTAGCAAATGTTTAAGTCCCCTTAAATGCAAAAGCGTTGAGTGTGTGGTTACCATAAAAACTGGGAAACATTAACACACATAAACTTTAAATTTTGTGATAAATCCAATAAGTTTATTTGCAAAAATTGTTTTGAAAATTTTCATACCAAAAGTAATACCTAAAATATTGTTATATTTAGTTTTAAATCTATTTAATGATAAAATTCTCAAAAATCTGATCCTATAAGGGGTTGTCCATAAAGTACGTACGCTAATAGAAGGGGAAGGGGGCTTCAAACAGAGTAAAAAAGTGAATGGGGGGGGGGAGTTCAATTTTAAAGTACTTTCATTTTTAGTTTAGTAACTTCAGTAGAGACCTGCTATAGTTGCCTATAATTTTTATTTTTACAATTTACATTAAATTTTTATTTTTACATTAAATTTTTATTTTTACATTAAATTTTTAATTTTACATTAAATTTAGGCAATAAAGAGTTAAAGATAAATAAACAAAAATTAAAAAATCAAAAAAAGAAAAAATTATTTTGGAACAAATAAACAAATTTATAACAATTAAACAACTTTACTTTTCCAATTGCATCATGGGATGAATATACATCATAGTCTAATACTCTAAAAACATTAATATAAATTTTATAAATTTTATTATCCTTAATTTTATTATCCTTAATTAATTTTATAAATTTTATTATAATAAATAAATCCTTTATTAAATAAAAAAATGTTATTTTGCTTAATATTTTATATAACTATACCACTAGCTGCTCACTCATTTTGATAAAATGGTGTTGCTCTGTCGAAAACTTTCTTGCTAGATGAAATAATGCTAATATGGTTGGATATCATGGTTGGTATGAATTTAATAATACTAGGGAGTTGTCTCTAGGGAGTTGGTTAGAATTTAGTTAAAAATGCCTACTTTAGTTAAATCTGCAACTTTAACTTTCTACGCTAACACTGTATTGTAATTTTGTATATAATTTCTTTTTTCATAGAGTTGTTTGTAACATCTGATGATCACATAAAGCATGAAACTCTGAGTTATGTTTCATATTTAATTGTAGTTATTTTATTAGTATTATGCTAATATATATATATATATATATATATATATATATATATATATATATATATATATATATATATATATATATATATATATATATATACTTAGTTTTGTTAATAAAGTTTTATTTTTAGTTAAAAAAATTTGTTCACGAATAAGAAGTTTTTTTTAGTTTTTATACTTTGCACTTATCGCAATCTACTATTGTTTTAAGGTTAATACATTAACCTTAGGAGTTTTCTTAAGGCAAGGTTTACTATGTAATATTTAAGGAAGAGCACAAAGATTTCAGTCATATACTTCAGATATAACATCTTATATACAGAACGACAATTTTTTTTAGTTTATTAATTTTGAAACCTAAATATAAGTATCATATTGATTGAAATTTGATTTCTCTTAGATAAAAGTTTTAAAATATTGTATGATTAATTTTGGATTTTTATAAGCGATTTTGTTAATTTAAATATTTAAAAATTTTCTTAATATAATTAATTGAAATATCAAAACCATAAAATCCAACTAAAAACAAACTCAAACCTTTATTAAATCAATTGGGAAATTGGTGCAATATTTCTCACTACAAAAGCAAGCTATACAGAGTTTAAACCCATCACATAACTGAAAGTACATCACTCAACAATAAACAAAGCTGCTTCACAGGCAAATGAAGTAGCCTTGTTTAGTTGAAAAATGAGGTCAGCAATAAATTGGCTACCTCAAACTATTAGCAATGCCAACCCTAATTCTGAGGGTTATATATATAATATATATATATATATATATATATATATATATATATAAATATATATATATATATATATATATATATATATATATATTTAAATATATATATATATATAAATATATATATATATATATATATATATATAAATATATATATATATATATATAATATATATATATATATATATATATATATATATATATATATATATATATATATATATATATATATATATATATATATACATATATATATATATATATATATATATATATATATATATATATATATATATATATATATATATATATATATATATATATATATATATATATATATATATATCATATATATATATATATATATATATATATATATATATATATATATATATATATATATATATATATATATATATATATATATATATATATATATATATATATATATATATATATATATATATATATATATATATATATATATATATATATATATATATATATATATATATATATATATATATATATATATATATATATATATATATATATATATATATATACTCTCTAATCAAGAATAAACTCTCTAATCAAGTTGGAAGTTAACAAAAAAAAAAGTTAAAAAGCAAATACAATGTACAAATGAAACTGACACATAACTGATTGAAAGAAGACTAAAAGTAATATAAATTGTTCTGGAAGTTTCTGGATGAAAAAAATAAATTAAAAAAATCTTTTTTTATATATTTAATTCATCAGAAAATCAGAAAAAACATTAATAAAGGTATGAAACAACACAGGGCCAAGGTTGAAACCTTGTGGTACCTAAGAAATTACTGGAAAAGAAAAAGAGTGGTTTCCATTAAAAACAACTTACAACAATAGTTGTTTACAACAGTTTAAAAGAAATGATTCAGTAACTTTAATGACCTAAAAGTAAGCTTAAAGTGAGCTTATGAAGAAGACCAGTATGTCAACTTTATCCAAAGCCTATGGTATGTCAAGAGCCTTTGCATCAATATTTCCACCAAATCCTCTGTAAAATCTTTCTGTTACAACCATTTTGGAATCCGCAGTAAAACAACAAATCAAAACAAGAAGATCCAAATCCAACTTTAGTGATAGAAAGTAATTTGTTAGACTCAAAATGAGACACTAGAAGTTTGTTAATTACAGATTCAAAGACTTAGCTAAAAATAGCCTTTGCACCATTATTTCCACCAAATCCACTGTAAAATCTTTCTGTTACAACCATTTTGGAATCCGCAGTAAAACAACAAATCAAAACAAGAAGATCCAAATCCAACTTTAGTGATAGAAAGTAATTTGTTAGACTCAAAATGAGACACTAGAAGTTTGTTAATTACAGATTCAAAGACTTAGCTAAAAATTGTCAGAAGATTGTAAGGCAAGAGAGGCAGAAAGTCGGGCAATCACTCAGAGATAACTCCGGACAATCACTCAGAGGGTCAGAGCTATCTATAAAAAAAAAAAAATTTTATTAAATTGAAATTATAGAAGCAGGAAAAAATATTCAGTTAAAAATTGTAAAATAAAGTAAAAAGAAAAAAGTAAAAAGTAAAAATTTTTAAACTTTTGTAAATAAGTAAACAAGCTTTTGTGACTGTGACAAGAATGTTACCACAAAATTTAATTTAGAACTTAATTGAGAAATGACTTTAGCAACAGAAGAATAATTTAGTCTAATGACGGATTGATTTAATGTCTAATGATGGGTTGATTTGCTTTTTTTGGGATGCCAAGACGATTGTAGTCATTGGATTCAAGAGATGAATTTGAGGAAAAGATCTTTGCAAACAACCTTTGTCTTTTGGAGAGGTAATAAGATCAAATCCATGTATGAGAGATGGAAAGTTAAACTTGCCATTTTTACTCACATTGTCAAAGATTTTCCGAAAGTCTCTAGAACCTTGTCGCTAGAAACTCTTGAGATATGAGATTTGGTAAACTGAGAATAATGGAGAACTATGTCATGCTTTAGGGGAGGGGAGGGGTAATGTAACAACTCATACAAAACTGGTTACTAAAGAATTACAATGTTGTGACAAGGAAGGGGGGTGAGGAGTCTTAAACTATATTTATACATTAAAATATAATAACAGGAGAGGGGTCAAAAATTGCATGATGTAATTTGTGGACAAACCCATATTAAAAAGACATTTCTTTTCAAAAGAGTTGTTTAATGAAAAAGATAAAATAGTTAATTACGATTAGAAACAGCAGTTGCACAAGAAAATAAAAACTATGGAGATTTATTATGGAGATTTTTTTATTTATTATGGAGAATTGAATAGTTAGTTTTAAGATAGTAGTAAGAAGTGTGATCTAAGTCTGAAGAAAAAGTAAGAAGTGAAGATTTTAAGAGATCTAAGCATGGTCTTATCTATATAGGTTAATGTCTTATTAGAAGAACTAGCCTAAATATGGCAACAGTATTTTATACAAAGATGAATATGCAATTTATAGAAATATAGATTGAAATCAGGAGTAAGAAAATAATGAGCATGATGTAGAGAGGAAATCTTAGCAAATGCTAATTTTACAATTAATTGTAAATATAGTTCCTAGAGGTCAGGTAAATCTGATGTAGGAGAGGTATAAGATAAAAGTGATAACATGATCAGAATTATATAGTATAAGTTAGTTATATAGTATAAGTTGATAACAATAAAATAAATTGATATATACCCAGGTTAAGCATGTTACTATTGTTGCTAGGTTACTATTGTTGTCTTAATGAATCAAATGATAATATTCATCAACATTAAGATTGGAAGATGAAACAAATTTAAATTAGTCTCACAAATAGCAGTAGATTTGTTGAAGTTTGCAAAAGATTCAATTTAGTGAATTTTTTTTTAATATAGATATTTAATTATAGAGCATGATACCCTAAGCAATAAGTTATGTGGTCTGAGAACTACCACATAGTTGGAGAAATCTTAATTTTTCAAGTATTATTTTTAGAAGCAAAATAAAAGCAAATAGCAATTAATAACTTTTATATGTACTTACTTGACCTGAAGATACTCTTCTTGTAATTCTTCATCATCAACCTATATACATATATATAAATATCTAATAGCCTTTACTTAGCGGGGTATGAAACGTCACTGATGACATAACGCTGAAGTAGAGAAAGGTGAGGGCTTTAGTACAAACATAACTTAAGGGTTAGAGTTTGGGCAGTCAGTCTTCTCATACATAAAAGATCTATTATCTGTCATCATATGCTATTTCTAAAAAATTGTTTAAACTAAAATTTTACAGAAGATGGTAAAAAACACATTTCAAGTTAACAAAGGTTAGATAACTTAAAGCAAAAACGAATTAAATAACTGCAGAAACTGATAAAATTAAATTTTTTATCAACCATGACAATGTTGGTCATGTTCAACATTGTCATTGTTCAATTAACTTTAGTGAACCAAAAATTATTCCTATTACTCCTAATAACTATACGCGTAAAATTCAAGAAGCAATTGAAATACAACGCTTACAGTGCTCTAAATCACAGGAGTATATCTTAAATCGCGACAATGGTAACTTAGTGACAATGGTAACTTAGTCACGCCATTGGAGACCACTTTTTGTTAAACTTAAGTCTAAATCTGCAATGCTGCAATGACATCATTTTTGTTTTTAGTTTTTATGAATTTTGTATAACGGTTTTTTCAGTTTAATAATGGTTTATACTATATAAACCGAAATATCACCATTTAATAATAAAAATAATATATAACCAAACATGATGTTTTTAATTAATTAAATATATATATATATATATATATATATATATATATATATATATATATATATATATATATATATATATATATATATATATATATATATATATATATATATATATATATATATATAAATATATATATATACAAATATATATATATATATACATATATATATATATATATATATATATATATAACTTTGTTCAACCCAAAACTATATATGACTCCACCAAGTTTGCAATAACTGTTAGAGGACCTAATGCATGGAATAAGATAATCAGTAATGATATTAAAACACTTAAAACTCTTGATCAGTTTAAACAAAAACTAAAACTATTACTTTTAAATAATGAACAAACAGATAATTATTTTTAAATCTATCTATAAAAATATTATATATTAAAACTATCTACTAATGCATACTTTATTTGTCTGGAAGGTCTAAATTCTTTAATTTTATATAGGTATTACAGTCTGTTATATTATAAAAAAAGTACTTATAAAGATTTTTAGCATTTTTAGATTTCATTAGTTTAAATAAATTTATTAGTTTTCTTAAATAAGAGAGAGAGAGAGGAAAAATAAAAAAAAGTAATCTTTTTTGAGTTTTAATTTTTTATATTAATATTTTGTAATTTGTTTTTGAGGAATTAATATATTACACTTTATAAGAACAGATTGTAAATTAAATTTTACGTTTACTTTTTTCATGTTTTTTAGTTTTTTGATATTTTTGTTTTTCTGAATGAACTTTTAAATTTTTCTTTCAAAAAATAAAATCGAAAAAATATCTTTCAAAACTTTGAACTATTAAACTATTTGGCATTTTATATAAACTTCTTTGTAATTTTTTGCTTTTTTCTTAATTTTTTAATTTTCATTTTAGTTACCATGTATTTATATAAATGTCTAGACAAACAAGGGACTTGGTGATAAGACAACCCCGTCTTCTTCTCGTCCTTGCCATTTTTAAATATTTTAAATTACGGAACTTGTAAATATTTGTACGGCTAAATTATAAAAAAAAAAAAAAAAAAAAAAAATATATATATATATATATATATATATATATATACATATATATATATATATATATATATATATATATATATATATATATATATATATATATATATATATATATATATATATATATATATATATATATAACTTTTATACTTAGATAATGCCTGCCCAAACCCAAACATTCAGTTAGTGTATATACTAAAGCCTCGCAGACACTCAATATGATCAATTAAGTTTCATGTGCAACTAAATCTGCATTTATTAATATTTGATATTACTGATATATACATATATATATATAGTAAATTTATGTCATACCTCAAACTTAAACCATTCTGAATCCCATTGAGGATTAAGAGACTTCCTGCATACATCAGTCTTGTACACAACATTACCTATTCTGAGCTAAAGTTTTTTTAAAAAAATGCTATAGTTGCTTGTCTAGCAAAATGAAGTTTTTGTATGTATTTATAAGTTTTAAACTACCTAAATTTTTTGATGTCTTATGTTCTTATTTTTACATTAACAAACATAAAAAAAAATTTAATAAATGAAAAAATAATAAAAATAAAACAATCCTGACATCTTAATAAACATTTATTATGTTAAATTGTGTACTTTAATTCATTTATTTACCAATGAAATTTAGAATGAAAATGGAACTTTTGATAAAAATACAATTGTAATTTTAAAAATAAACTACAAAATATAATCTAAAAAATGGACTACATTGTAAAAGTGTTGTGTCTGAGAGAGCAAGAGTCCTAGGTTGGAGAGTTAAACTTTAAAAAAAAAGTTAGAAAGACAAGATCATTTTGATGACACCAGGGGTGTGGAGTCGTAAAAAATAAGTAACGACTCGAGTTAAATAAACGGAGTTATTTATTAAAAAATAAGACTCCGACTCCAACTCCGACTCCGACTCCTACTCCAAAGCTAAATTTATGAAAATTTCTTTGAATTCTTTAAAAAAAATTACACGTTAAGTTAAAAATTTCTTTTTTGACAAATTTGTGAAACATTCTTTGAGGTTTAGTATGAAAATAAGGTTAATTTAATGTTTTGTACATGCACGTGTAATACTGAGAAATTTTACTATTGGAGTCGGAGTCGCGATTTTGTTTAGCGACTCCGACTCAGACTCCACAGCCCTGGATGACATCCTAACAAGGTTCCTGGTTTTTAAAAAAAATGAAAATTCTTGACTTTGAAGAAAAATGTTTTTTTTTCTATTTTTCCAAGATATTTTCGTTGTTTGTTTGTTTTGTTTTTATTTATTTCTAAGACTTTTCCAGGATTTACATAAAAAAAGTTCCAGGACATTTCAAAATAGAATGAATGCTAAATAAATATATAATATCAACTACATAAATAGATAAATCTGAACAAAAACTTTTTGAAAAAATGGGAACAGAAAACTATTTTCAATTTGTTGTTCATAAAATATCTGGGCACCCTGGGAACTGGTATCAATTTTTATTTATAATTTTTTTACTCTTTCATTAATTAATTTCCATTAACACTCAAGATTAGATGCTGCTCAACAATTGTTTTAATGATAATAAAATAAGGAGTTTAGTGTTATCTTTACATTGATACACCAATAATATCCATTGTCAAATGTTCTATAGTGCATGCTATATAATAATAAAGTAAAAAAAAAAAAAAAAAAAAACCATGCTTTAAAATTCAATATTTTTTGAGTCATCTTCTTTCCTGTTTCCTGCAATTATTCAATCTGCTTTTGTTAAGGTTTAAGAGAAAGGATAAAAAACTTGATATCTCCAATATTGAGTATTCAAGATGTCAATAGTTAACTGTACTTTAAAAAAAAAATTAATAAAAATGCAAGAACATTAAAAATCAACACAATTCATAACAATAATATGAACACAAATAGTATAACAAGAAATATAAAACTGTAAACAACAAATAAAAAATAGTATAATTGAATTTAATAAATAAATACCAATTCAAAAATGCGGTAGTGGTATAGTCCTTATCAGGTCCCTGATAGTATCACACTCAACTTGTTTCTTCAGGCAGTGGCCTAGTTTTCAAGGTTTATAATTAGGAATTAAAGAGTTGAGAGAGGCTTGTTTAAACAATAAAGTTGCCTCCTCAACTGTAGTGGCCTTCTCGGCCTTGGGGAGGTAAATAACAAAAATGATGAATTTTTTCAAATTACATTTTAAAAACTAGTTGATTATGTCTTATAATGCCTGTGCAGGTTTCCATTGTCACATAAGTTAAAACTTCTTATTTTAAAATCTTATTTTTTACAAATAAAAAAATTTATAAAAAAAAAAGTCAGAGGATACTTTAAAAAAGCAATAATAATATGAAAAATATTATGCAAATTTTTAGGAATTTTTAGAATAACTAAAAAAGTGCAGGACTACTTTCAAATTCCAGGATTTTTCAGGAATAGTCCTCTGAACTGGACTTAACAACAGAAAAGCTGTTATGAGGAAAGGTGACATGAATGCTTGGCTGGAAAATGAAAGTTATATATCTGACCACGCATATAATACTTAAATGCCACAACTTGGCCGTAGCTTTTTAGATGTTTTAAGAACATTAAAAAAATGCGCAAAACTTTGACTTGACTGACAGGAGACAATTTCTAAAAAACTAAATGAATAATCAGTATCCAAACGGCACACTAAGTATACATTTAAAAACTTTATATTTTACCTAAGTCTGTCCGCTTATTATACTACAAAAAAAAAATAATTAATATGAGGAGATAATATAACATATGAGGAGAGAAATTATATTTTACAAGTAAAATATAATTTCTCTCCTCATATAATAAATTAATATATGAGGAGAGAAATTATATTTTACAAGTAAAATATAATTTTATTTTGTATTTTGCAAAGTAAAAGCAAGTTTTTATTGTATCAAATTATTTGATCGCAAACTTTTATGATTAAGCAAAAAACGTAAAATTAATTTATGAAGAGGAAGCAGAACTGCTTCACATTACCGTTGATAATGTTTAGTGATTGGGTTTTTTAATATATTTGTATGTTTATTTTATGTCACCCAAAAGTCATTTTATATATAAATGTATGTTTGTATTTTATTTGAACCTCTGTTCATAGATTTGTAATTCACTATGTATATATGTATGCTTGTGTTAAGTTGCTGTAAGTTCCTATATGTTTATTTAATAATTAGTTTTATTAACTTAAATGAATATTTTTTTTTAACTTCATTAAAAATGCAGTTGTTGTTGAAAGTTTTGTTTTTATAAATTTAATTGTACAATTTTTTTTTTAAGATTTACATTTAAATAATAAAAATTAATCTATATTAATATAATTGACTAAACTTTATATAATTTTTAATAAAACTTACTCGACTTTATATAATAAAAATAATAAAAATATTTTTATAAACAATCAATAAAATGAAATTGCCAATTATTTAAAAGCTTTGATTACAAAAGATTAGTGTTATGTAGTTAATTTTTTTAGTATGTTGAAACCTAATTTTTTGCACATATATGGAAACATACATAAGTTTGAATGTTCTTAAACACCTAAAAAGTCATGGTCAAGTTGTAGCAACTAAATATTATATGCATGGTCAGGAATAGTGCAAAAATACCCGCTTCCTGAATGAGCCTGTGAATGTGGGATGCTCTATTAAAAACATGGTGTACAAAAAATATCAAGAAAATGTATACAAAATGGTAAATGAAATGGTCTATATGGCATGCAATAACAACCTGTTATGAGGATTTAGAACATTTATAGTTATCCAATGCAATGGTGTGGATTGATGCACATAAATGGACATATATTTAACCTACTATAAAGTAAAACTACCTTACCCTTACCTAATGTAGACCTATACAATATGCCATATAGTGCCATATTAAACCATAAGATTTAAACCATGAACACAATCTTTCTTAAGCAAAAAGATTTAAACAAAATTCTGAAGGATAATCTTATAACACTCCAAAGTACATTAGTTTTAGCCATTGTTTTTAAAAAGTATTGCAGAACAATCCTTTTCTGTCACCAAATTGTTAATTATCATACATGCAGCAATTTATTGTTATAAATTATCCTAAAAAATATTCTTAACTCACACTATATGCAAATCAAATACATCAAAGTAAAGTTAAAATGAATGGAGTTAATAACAAAAATGTCAAGGATAATGCTAATATAAAAATATAAATATGTTTCAAGTTGGAAAAAGTATTTTGGTTAAACCAAAATTACTAGCCTAACACTTATTACAACACTTATTATTTTTAAAATTTATTTATTATTATTACTTTAACACTTATTAGAAGATTTCCAAAAATTTTCCAGATTTTCATGACTATTTTCTTTATGTTTTTGCATTTTCTCATTTTAAATGTTTTACATTGATCTTTATTAATTTCATGCAATAAGTATATAAAAAGCAGTTTTGGTATTTCTTTTACTTCAAGATTATTGTTATACCCAAATAATAAACAAAACTTTTATTTTTATTAGGAACATAAGACAATAACTTATCAGTTTATATAACAATATGTAAATAGCAAATCTCATCAAAATCATCAACTTAACAAAATTAAATATAATAAACTTGATAAAAAATCAAATCAATTATAATAAGTGCAATAATAAATATAAGTATAATAATTATAATAATTATAATAAGTATAATATAATTATAATAATTACTTTATAATTAGTATAAAGTTTACTTCTTAGGAATCTTGTTAAAAACTTCTATTTATATTTATCTATTAATAATCTATTAATATTCTATTAATATTTATTCTATTATTATTTTCATTGTTTCTCTTCTTTAACAAAAAAAATTTTCCATTTAACTAAAAACTTAGTTTTTCATAAACTAAAACAAAAACAAACTTCAACAAATGCATCTGTCAGCTCACTTGCTCTGTCCATAACTGGCAGATCTTGACATTCTATCACCTTTACTTTAACTATACCTAAAAATTCAAGAATTTATAAATGTGTGTAGGTATATATATATATATATATATATATATATATATATATATATATATATATATATATATATATATATATATATATATATATATATATATATATATATATATATATATACATATATATATATATATATATATATATATATATATATATATATATATATATATATATATATATATATATATATATATATATATATATATATATATATATATATATATATATATATATATATATACTAGTTATGTTTAGATTGGGTAAGCAATCTATCTTTTTTTTTTTTTTTAATTGTATTCAAGTTTTTAAACTTTTTGTGGTCTGTTTTATTACTGTTCTCTTTAAAACTAAATTTTATGGAAAAACCTTTTTGACAATCATGCAAGATATATACACTAGTGATCAAAACTTTAGACTCAGAATAAAACTTACAGTTTCTTAGTGAATTGTAGTTTGAAAAAATGCCTTTTTTTATTTTTTCTTTAATCCAGTTTATTATTTATGAAATTCTCTTTAATATATATAAAAGACATGAAAAGAAAAACAAGTTTAAAGTATTTTATTTTGAAAATAGCAAAATCGTGTAAAAAGATATCTACAAAAATCTTGTTTATAAGTTTAGACTCAGGATTTTTCACTTTAAACTGTAAGTCAAGTTAATAAGGTATGTGACCACCTTTGTTAGCTATGCAAAGTCTACATCTTCTTTTAATAGATTCAAAAAGATTTAGACAATATTCAAAGGACAAGCCATCAAATAACTCTTTTAAAGTTTTTCGTAGTTCTTCAGCTGAAGTTACAGGAGCTTTGGTCAGTTTTCAATCAAGCACAGACCATACATTTTCGATTGGATTTAAATCTGGCAATCTAGCTGGCCACTGGAGTAAATTAATTTTATTTTTTTTAAACCAAGCTGTTACTGTTTTTGCTTTGTGACAAGAACATTATCTTGCTGAAACTTCCATTCTGGCTTATCTCCAAAAAATAAGTTTCTTGTTGGAATCAAATGATTTTCAAGCATCTCGATGTACCTGTATTGGTCCATTCTACCAGTGAACAAGTAGCATAGTCCGGGTTCATCATACATGATACAACCCCAGATCCCAACTGAACCTCCTCCGCCCTGTAACCAAGGTACAATGAAACGATTATGAAACTTCTCATTATGGTGTGTTTGAACAGTTACTCTATTTTTTCGATTAACAACTGTATAAACCGATTTGTTGCTGAATACAATTTTTTTTATATCACTATCACTCATCTTAAGAATTTTCTTGCAAAATTGTAGCCGTTTGAGTCGATCTGATCTTTTAAGCATTGGTTTTCTAGCAGCATTATACGAGCATAGTTTACGATCAATTAATCTTCTATTTATTGTCTGTCTTGAGATGTCATTTTTAAGAGCTAGATTTATTTCTTGAGCAATTTGTTTGGCACTATACTTAGGATTTTTTCTGGCAATTCTGTATATACTATTATCATCAGTGGTAGTTGTTTTTCTGGGTCTTCCGGATCTGATTTTATCTAATGTGCAACCTGTTTTTTTCCACTTAGCTATTGTTTTAGTGACACATGACTGCGATACATTCTTGAGAATCAACTGAACTTTTCTTGTAGAATTACCAGCAGGGTGCAAGGTGATAATTCTTTCTTTGATTTCATTTAAGACTGATCTTTTACCCATTTTCTAAATATTTTAAATGCAAATAATGAGTAAAAAATGTATATTTTGATATTTTGAGCGTGCACTAAGTAAGTAAATAATTTATTTTTTAAATGGACTTAAACATAATATTTTAGAAAATATATTTTGATCCATGTTAGAATTACAATCTTTAAAAAAAAGGTTGGGCACTTATATGGAAAAAAAGATAGAAAAAAGTGAGTCTAAGTTTATGAGACACATTTTATTTGTTTTTAAATAGCGCTATTATTAAAAAATAAAATAAAAAGACCAATATATAAAATAAAAGGTGTTTTTTTTTTGTAATTACATTGGAAACAAACTAGGCTAAATGTCTTTTTTTTGTAATTATGTTAATAAACTTTTTTTGGCATTTTAAGAGCTAAGCTTAAAAATTTTTTTTTCTGAGTCTAAATTTTTGATCACTAGTGTACATTCCTATAGTTTGACATCTAAATTTACCATTTGTGGTAAAAAAGAACCCTTAACAATTAAGCACACTTTATGTCAAAACCATTAAATTTAATTAAGGAAACTAATTAGATTTTATCATTTTTTCAAAAACCACAAAAACAAAACTTAATAGACTGGAATATTTTTTAGCTTAAAATAAAAAACATCCTGAATTTTTTTTCTGTTTACATATATCGACTGACAAATAGGTACATCAACTGAGCAATAGATAAAATATGTAATGGACAATTCCATGTGAAAGCATCCAATTTTTTATGAAATGCAACCCTAAGTCTCAGATTTTGCTGATTTTTACACTACTCAAAGATTTTAATGGTTAAAAAATGTTTTTTTTTTTTTTTTTTTTATTTGCATTCACTCCCAACAAGGCTGCAAGCAACCACTATTAAGTTGGGAGTTACTAGGAAAAAAAAAGAACAGAGTTATAGAGCAAGGAAACGGTTGACAGAAGACTTGAAAAGTTGAATGTTGTATGAGTCAGGAAAACATGAAGATGGGAGAGAGTTCCAAAGGATTGAAGTGCGGGGTAAAAAACTAGATGAATAGAAGTTTTTAGAGCATGCAGGGACAGATACAGTAAACGAGTGAGACTTAGCTGAATGACGAGTAAAACGAGAATGAATTTTAGTTGATGGAACTAGAGATGATAACTCCTTTGAGCAGTGACCATATTAGTATCTGTAGAAAAGAGAAAGAGATGCAAATTTACGACGATGGGAAAGAGGTTCAAGCTTAGCAGATAGTCCAGGTCCAACAACATTTACAATGCGTTTTTGGACCTTGTCAAGAAGAGAAAGTGAATCGTTAGAAGAACCAGCCCAAATATGACAACAATATTCCATACAGCAACAAATAAGAGATTTGTAGAGGTAGAGAATGGAATCAGAAGTAAGGAAATGGCGAGCACGATAAAGAGAAGCAACCCTAGCAGAAGCTAATTTACCAATCGATTGTATATATGGTTTCCATAAAAGGTCAGTAGTAAGCGATAATCCAAGAAGATGTAAAGAGGACGACTCAGTAAGAGGATTGCCATTCATTAATATAGGAATGTTGACCATATTACGGTAGTTGTTTGCAGTAAGCAATTGGGTTTTTTTAGAGTTGAAATTCACAAGCCACTGTGAACCCCAATCTATTACTGAAGTGAGATCAGATTCAAGATCAGCTGCTTGTTCTAGGCGATCGAAAAGAGAAGACTTTTTGTCAAGACAGGAGATAAAGTTGAGTCATCAGCAAAAAGAGCTACTTTAGATAAAAGGTTGTCAGTAAGATCGTTTATGTAGATAAGAAACAAAACAGGGCCCAGGATGGAACCTTGTGGAACCCCAGAAGTTACTGGAAATAAAGAAGAGTGTTGGCCTTCAAGGATGACTTTAATAAACCGGTTAGAAAGAAATGATTTGATAATCTCAAAAACTTTCCCAAAAACACCATATGAAGCAAGCTTATAGAGAAAACCAGCATGCCAAACTTTGTCGAAAGCTTTAGATATGTCGAGAGCAATAGCCCTAGCCTCACCGCCTCCATCTAATGCCTGATAAAATCTTTCAGTTACAGCAGTTAGCAAGTCGGATGTAGAGCGAGAGGATCGAAAACCGTATTGATTGTCTGACAGCAGTTTATTTGACTCAAGATGAGATGTGAGGAATTTGTTGATCAAAGACTCAAAGACCTTGCTAATAACAGAAAGAAGACTGATCGGACGATAATTGGAAGGGTCAGAATTTTCTCCAGAGTTATTGAATATTGGAACCACAGATGCCATTTTCCAACAGCAGGAAAACAAGACTCAGTCAAACACTTGTTAAATAGTTTAGAGAGAATTGAAGAAAGTTCTGGAGAACAATTCTGCAAGACTGTGACAGGAATGTTGTCTGGACCACAAGCTGTAGACGATTTTAATTGAGATATGACTTTAGCAACAGAAGCCGGAGTGATTTGAATGTCTAACAATGGGTCAACCTGTTTGACTGGAATGGAAGGAAGAGAATGTCCATAAGATTCAAGAGTGGAATTAGAAGAAAAGTTCTTTGCAAACAGTTCTGCCTTATCCCTGGGAGAGGTAACAAGATCAGTCCCATGAATGAGAGATGGAATGTTAGATCTACCCTTGTTAACAATGCTGTTGAAGATTTTCCAAAAGTCTTTAGAGCCTAACTTCTGCGATAAGATGCGAGATTTAGTGAACTGAGAATAATGGAGTTTAGCATCAGAAAGCACCTTTTTACATCGATTTCTTGCAATAATAAATAGCCCTTTGTTCTCAAGAGAGTTGTTCTTTTGAAAAAGATGAAAAAAATGATTACGATTGGATATAGCAGCCGCACAAGAAGGAGAAAACCATGGAGTAGAATGAGGCTTGACTTGAAACCGACGCGAAGGAATGAAAGCTTCCATTCCAGCCTGAATCCAGGAGGTTACGTAGGAGGCGCATTTGTCAGCTGAGAGAGAAAAAATATCAGCCCAAGGACCATCACGAAGAAAATCACGAAAGGAATCCCAGTCAGCTTTAGGGTAGTAGTAGGTGGTGCGATGATAAGGTGAGCCCAAAAAAGAAGTACGAGAAGAAAGATTTATAGAGATCATTGCATGGTCAGAACCACCCAAGGGAGAAAAGGGAGAAACTGAACATAAGCTAGGGTCAGAGACAAGACATAAGTCAAGGAGTGAAGGTAAATGATTAGGGTTGTCAGGAAAACGAGTCACAAAGTTAACTATCTGAGTAAGAGATTGAGAAATGCAGAAGTTAAAGGCTTTAGTGCCAGATTTGGTCATTGTTTCTGTTCTGTGTGCAATAGAAAACTAAAAATATGTACATTTACATATTTTGAGGCAAGGAATCTTATAAAACAACTTAAAATATTTATAAATAAGCATAACACCTGTAATTTTGACCATTACCACAATTTTATTGGGGCGAGTTTAATTACAAAAATCCCAATGTAGCTCAATTTTTATTTTTATTTTATTTTTTTAAATGCTGTTTTGATTAGTTTAGTTAGAGTTATTACAAAATATTGGAGAGTGGTCTTTTCTTAAACAAAAAAAAAATGGTCAAATTTACTTAAATTTGTTACTTTGAAAGTTAAGTTTTTTCCTTTCAATTTGTTAAATTCAAAGTAAAAAAAAGGTGGTACTCTTAAGTAAATACACAGTAGTTGATGTTTAATACTTTTCGAAAAATCCTTCCACCCACCCTGAGCTTATTAAGACCCCTCCCCCATTTATTGAGTTTTATTCAAGGATCCAGAGTCTCAAAAAAGACTCCAATTTGGAAGTCGCAAAAAAATTTTTTTCTAGTTTTTAGTATCCAGGAGCTCTAAAAATATAAAAAAGCTTATGGACTACTAATGGAAAAAAAAACTTTTAGTTTTTGAACAAGCAGTCTTTAGGTATAATGCCAGCAAGGACTCCTGGCTTAAAAACAATAATTTCCAAGCTATTAAATCTTGTTTTTTTTTCTTTTTGCAGATTATAAGTCAACCAACATATTTAGAGCTTTTGGACTCCAGACCCCAGGAAAAAAATAGTGATATAAAGCCAGAGTCCTTTTCGGAATCAGCATCCCGAATTTTACTTGTTGTGAACAAAGAAACTGTATCTCAAAACTAAAAACAAAAAATAATTTTTATTAATTATTTTCTAATTTCTGAGACCATTTAGATCATAAAAATTCTCACTCACTTATAAAATTAAAAAAATCCTACCCTCGTGTTTATTAACACCCCATTCGTACCCCTCCCCTTCCTATCTCCCCTTATTTATTACATGTGAACAAAAACTTGATTTGTTTATTGATTGCAAAAGTTTAACAAGTTTATAAGGCTAAATTTTGTTTGATTATTTGACCAGTATGTTTTATAATCATTCCTCTTCCTTTATTTACAACTTCCTCCACAACTCTTAAAATAACTGAAAAAGATAACCCACTATTAGAAACATCACCTCCTGAATTACCAATAACACTTAACGCTATTGCAGTGCATTGCCCAACTGGAAGTCCTTATTGCTTATTGCTGTGAGAACTATTTTCTTTAAAATAACTTTAGGTAAAAAAAATCAAAGGATTGTTTATATCTGTTAAGATATTCTAATGACTATTAGAATCAAGTTTTAGTTTTAATTTTATTAACTATTAAATTCCAAATTAAATAAAATAATAAATGCTCTGTCATATAAAACACATTGAGGCACATTTATTTTTCATAAATTTAGCAGCAGATAATTTGAGTTTTCCTAGATAATCCAAGTTTTTGTGTATGTGTCTAATTCAAGCATACACAATTGGAGTCATTAGTATTTTTGGCTCATAGATACCACACACTAAAAGTTTTGGTTGCTGGTATTTTTGAATTATTTATTGTTTCAACCAATCCACAGACATGAACTTATGTAAAATTTAAAGATTACTGGCTATTCATAAGCCTGAAGGATTACCCATCATTTTTTTTAGAGAATAAAAAAATGACTCATGCAGAATCACATGTATGTTTTGTAATTTTTAACTGAACAGCTGAGCACAAAGCAAAAAAGTAGTACTCAGATATTTATACAACTTTTTTCCTAAGAGTTCATTTCTATACACCTTGTGCATATTATTAAACTAGGAGGATGGGCAAGAGATTTTATTGCATAACAAATTTAACTGCTTTTTGAAACACTATTGTAACTAATGTCTAACTATTATGAGTTACTTAGTCTGAGTCCGTTGTTTGTTGGATATCCTATCAAACTCATCAATTCTTACTCTGTCGCTAAAAAAGCACCAATGATCTGTAAAAAAATAGCTTTTGCGTTAATCATAAATCATGAACTCTTATGAAAAAGACTTCAATATTAATCTTTAGTAATAAGCTAAAATTAACCTGGCATATTTGACAGAAGTTCAAACCAATATATTTTAAATGCTTGAATAAATATTTAGATGTTGCATTAACTTGATTAACCCTACAAAAAAAAAAAAATTGCATGTTAATTTTTAAAAAACAAAAGTTTATTTGAAAAAAATATATGTAAAAATAAGAAGGAAATGATAAAACTTTTAACTAGGTATGCTTCATTAATTTATTTTTCAGAAATATTTAGAAATTTAAAGACAAATAAAATACGAAAATACACAAAAAAAAAATTTAAAAAGGTTATAACAATCTTTAATTTCAATTTTTTCTTTTTTTTTTTTTTTTGTTTATTATTGTTGTAGCGTGCACATGCATTGACTGACTTAAATAGGCACATACATCTACTGAGGGTTTAGGTTTGGGCAGGCATTTTTAAAATAAAAGTATTTTAATATTTATTTAAATTGGGTTTATAAATTAATTTAATTTGTATATAAGAGTAAAATTAGGTTAAATTAAACAAGAATTTCAAGTCAAATAGTCAAAATAATTAACAGTAGCTGTTGCGCGTACGCTCGTACGCGCGTACAAATAATGTATAAATAATCTGAAATCCGTCAGTGTAGTAATAATAATTATTTTTTTGTTTTTAATTCTTTTTTTTTTTTTTTTTTGTTTAATATCTGATTTTGAAAACTGGAATATAAATCAAAACAACCAGATTTTCGAAATATTGAAGTGACAATAAACTTGTGTTATTGTGATTACTAAGGTGACCAAGTCATCTATTTTTGTAGGAGAGCGCCGTAAAAATCTAAATTTTAATTAAATTTGGCGCTGCGCTCTCCTACGTAAAAATGAGGACGTTAGTACTCTTTAAGAGTATTTAAATGGTGCAAAATCAACTCAGTCAATAGAGTTTTCAATCTTACAAATTTCAATAAGCTTATCTTGGTTGATATAATCTCACACTTTATCTGTTGTTAATTATTTAATAAGAGATAAAATCAGGCTGGTTCAATTTTTTGGGGGGTTATTTGCGAGATCAGGCTTTGGCGAGTAATTCTATTTAAAAAAAAAGCATTTTTTAAATATTCTGAAAAAATATTTTGAATAACGATTCATCTGAAGTGTTTTGTTTTATAAATTTTGAGCAAGAAATTACACGAAGTGACCAAATTTGAAATCTGTAATATTCTTGGCAATTCCCACATTGGTACATTTTCCAAAAACATTAATCTTAGAATTTAATGTTGATTCATAGAGATCTCTATAAACCTTATCAATGTTGTGTCTTAAATTTCCTGCTTTTCCAACGAGTTTCTTTTAGAGGTTTTACAGTCAAACTGTTTACATAATTTGTTCTCCATCTATGGGTTAATCCAGAAAAAAAAAATTCTGAATTTTGCTAAAAATGTTAACAGCTACAGTGCTGGAAAGCGCAGCATCATTGACAAATAGGTTTATTGAATGGCTGCCACTAGGAACAAAAAAACTCGTGAGTTAAGGTCAAGAATCCTTTTTTTACGCTTCTTTTTTTTTATGTTTGAGTTCATCAACGTCAACTTCGGATTGACGCTTACATTCTTTTTATTCATGTTTGAATTCATCAGCATCAACTTCGGATTGACGCTTACATTCTTTTTATTCATGTTTGAATTCATCAGCATCAACTTCGGATTGAGGCTTACATTCTTTTTATTCATGTTTGAATTCATCAGCATCAACTTCGGATTGACGCTTACATTCTTTTTATTCATGTTTGAATTCATCAGCATCAACTTCGGATTGACACTTACATTCTTTTTATTCGTAGAAAGAAGTAATGAGCACGGAAGATACAGGATCAACCAATGAAAATTAGAGCCAGAATATTTACTCAAATTGATAAAAATGTTGGTTAGAAAATGAAAAGATTTTACAATAAATAATGTTCAAAATATTATTCCATCATTTCGGAATGCATGCCTGATGCTGGTCACTATGAGTAAATGACTGTTCTTATGAAAATATGCAACATATGGAGTACACCAGTAGAAATTAACGAATGTTTTGTAAGATTCAACCTGTCAACACTGGTTTAAGTTAAAAGCATGCAAAAAATTTGAAGATCTTTTCAGAAATTTGCAGAACTGCAGAGGCCAAAGATATGATAAGACAAAAATATGAAAAGCTGCAATCGGTGTGTAAAATAAGACGTATACATTTTATGTGCCAGATGAATGTTGATCTAATTTTTGAAATGATGGAGAAATTATCAGTTGTTGTGCAAGACACTGTTTGGAATTTTCAATTAAATTTGGCGCTTCAACAGAGGGAGAATAGATCTTCAAAACTCGTGTACAAAATCTGAAAGTTAAGTCTATTTTTTAATTCACGCAGAGAACGCAGGATTGATAGTGTCAAAAATGAGGCTAGTGAAGAAAATTTCATCAATTCTACATTTTAGTTAGTTAAGTAATTTAGTATGATTTGATGTTTTTGATTGTTGATTGATGATGATAATGATTGATTGATGATGATTGATTGATTGATGATGATGATTGATTGATTGATGATTTGGTTGATTAATGATTGATTGATGATGATGATTGATTGATTGATGATGATTGATGATTTGATTGAATTGATGTAATCAATAAACATATAATTTGATATTGCACTGGAATGTATGAAAAGTGACGCAAAAACGCCTAAACAGTCTAGTAATGTAATATATTGAATGAAATATCATTCAGTATCTGAATTATTTAAAATTATTTTGAGACTTTGCTGCCTTCAAAGCACGAAAAGTTAATTTTGTTGAACAATGAATAAACTGCATAAATGTAAAGTTTGCGACCAGCAACTCTTTACGGTCCATACTCCAGTAATATGCTGGTGTTATATGAGATTTTTACTCGCAATTTTTAGATATTAGTCATTCTATGTAAAATTGTTAAATCCAAAAGAAAAATTTAAGTTAAATCGCTTTTTAAATTTTTGTAAATCATCATGACAAATGTCTGTCTAATGGAACCAATGGTACTTCTCAGGTGGCAGTATAAACTGTTCATGTTGCGAATTTCTTGTTTTTTTCCTGGTCTTTAAGTTGTTATAAAAAGACAAAATGGTAACTCTACAGAGCATCGCACAAGAGTACTTGTCGACATTTCTTTTACGGTTGGGGTGAACATCGAACCTTAAACTTTGTTTGGCGTTACATATAAACTAAATCAAAAACAGATAATAGTTGTTTATCATACAAGGTTTAATTCTCACCTTTTTTTTCCTTTTCTTTGATCTTATTTTGTTAGGAAATTTTGATTTTTAAACATTTTTGAACATTTTTAAACATGTTAAATGTAAAATTGTATTTAATATGTAATGCATAAGATATGAGAAGGTATTTTATTTTTCAATAAAGAGGAATAATATTTTAACACCTTCTTTCTAAACTTATTTATTCAGTTACAGTTAAACTTTTTTTATTTTTTAAATCAGCACAAATTCCATTAACTCCCGGCGGCATACAGTAGCCTCTCGCTTAATTGCGCAAATTAAAACAGGCACTGCGGTGCGCAATTAACTAGGAGTGTGCAAATAAGAAAAAAATAAGAAAAAATTTAGCAAACTAATTTATTAACTATATAAACAAATCTTTATTAAGAAATATATAATGCATGACGGAAAAAGCCATGAATTGTAGGCTGATATGCATTCTGCAGCTTTTCTCGTTTAATTTTCATAATTACTGACCGTATGTTTGATGATAGCTATTCATTAATTTATCGTTTTCGTCTTTTAAAATTGCTTTAGCTTTTTGACATTTTAATTGTTTGCCAATATTGATCAGAGGTAAATGTATAAATTCAATACCTAAAAAGTCTGTACCACCATCTATCTCATCATTATTAGCTTCTTCTTCATCAGAATTGTTATCCCCATCAACTGCATTATCATTATTTTCTTCGAGAGACAAACAATCTTCAACATCTTCTTTGGTTGCTTCAATATACGTTGGAGAATCTTTATAGTCAATTGATTCAAAATTGCTGATATTTTCCGAACTGATCATATTCCCTATTCCTTCAATTTCGTTCAGCAGCAAGAGCATATTAAAAGGTGCAAAGTCAGCCTCCTCAGAGGATAGTTCAGTGTTAACGGGACTCGAAGTCTGAAATGATTCTGCCTTGTCGAAAAAATTTTTGAGAGATGAAGGTTGAATTAATTTCGAATCCGAATTGACATACTTAGCAGCGTCAAGAAGATGTGCGGACTTCCCATATTCAACTTCTGCTGCACCTCTTTTGCACAAAAAACTACTTTATTTCAGACATTCCTTTGTATTTACATCGAGGCTGTAATATGACAATATGTCTGAGAGATATAGATATTTATATCGCTTCTTGAGAGCCACAATAATCCCCATATCACATGATTGCTTCCAACTTGTGCAATTTTGAGGGAAGAAAACAACTTTTACAAGATTTCGCTCAAACGCCTTAAAATGCCCAGGTGCATTGTCTAATAATAAAAGAACAGGCAAGCCAGTTTTGGGTTTTACTTCAGGATAAAAGACTTCATTGAACCATTTCCAACATATAGAGACATCCATCCATGCGTTTTTCTGACAAAAATAGTGTATAGGCCATGTTCTACCGACTATACAAGCAGACCGTTCAGCTTTTCCAATCATAGAACAGGTTTTTTTGTGAGATCCTGTTGCGTTAGAGAAAACAACTTAAAGTCACTCTTTCTATAGTTTTTTTTTTTTACCTCTTGTAGTAACTAAGCTTTCAGTAGGCATTAATGTGGCACACAACTGAGAAAAGCAAGTTTTTTGAAAAAAATCAATTTTTAGATTTTTGGGTATTTTGATTCTATAACCATTCCTTGAACATATAAATAAAAATTAGTTTCAAAAATGATTTAAAAGCTGATTTAATATCATTTTAGTAGATGACACTTGAAAATAAATTCCCTAACAACGCCTTAGCATAATAGTTTTTCTGAATTCAAAACAGTAAAACACCATCACATACTTGGTTTTAATTTGTTATACGCAGACTCTTGTTAGTTTTCCGTTTTAAAAGTCATAATTCAAAATTTTATTCAAGAACAAGAGTGTTTTTAATCTGTTAATGTTAGTCTTTTATACTGTAACTTTTCTCTCATTTTATACCAAATAATTTAAAAAGTGTTTTCAATTTAGTTGGAATAAAGTTATTTTTAAATGAATAAACAAGGAAATAAAACTAAACAAAATTTATCAAGAAGGATAAAACGAAAATAGAGTGGTGTTGTTGGAAATAAAAAAATCATCTTCTTCTTACATCTTATCATCGACGATGACATCGTCCACAACTCAAGCAGCAAGTAGTTGTTTTAGTGAAAGGAAAATCAAACTCAACTACTCGAATACATTTGATTCTGAAAAAGATAACTATTTTGTTTTTATTAAAACTGCATGCAACAACTGCTTTCAGCCATTAACAGATGTTGATTCCAGTAGAAAAGGATTTGCACATTTGTTTCAATTAAAATATGAACACTGTGATTATGTTAAAAGATTCAATTCATCAAACAAATCAATAAATGCTAAATTTGATGCAGTAACAGCTAACTCACCATATGATGTTAATATTCGTGCAATAATAGCTTTTCGAGAAGTAGGCTGTGGTTATGGAGCTATAAAAACATTTTCATCTTGCATGAACTTAAAATGTATATCTGAAAATGGATTTCAAAAATTAAACTATTATGGTAGCTTATAAAAATGCTTCAGTAAAAAGTATGTTATTAGCGATTAAGGACTCTAAAAAAGTTGACATTGCTCAGGATATACCATGTGTAAGAGTTTCAATTGATGGTACATGGCAGAAACGCGGTCACAATTCATTGCACGGTGTAGTTACTGCGATTTCTGGTGATAAATGCATTGATATTGAAGTTTTGTCTAAGTACTGCATGGGCTGTATAATGTGGAACAGTAAAAAAGGAACTCCAGAATATCAGTGTTGGATAATTGATCATCAATGTGAAATAAATCACAAATCTTCGTCTGGAAGTATGGAGTCTGCAGGAGCAGTAACAATTTTTAATCGCTCGGTTAAAAAAATAGTCTAATTTATAAAGAGTTTCTTGGTGATGGAGACACTTCTTCATTCAAAGATGTCAAAAACTCAAACCCTTACCAGGATTTTGACATCACTCCAATAAAACTTGAATGTGTAGGTCATGTGCAAAAAAGATTGGGTACACGACTTAGAAATTTAGTCAAAGCACACAAAGGCACTAAAACACCTTTATCAGGTAGAGGTAACCTAACAGAAAAATGTATAAATTTTATAATGAAATTTTTTTATTTGAGTTTTTTCAATGAGACTCTATTGATAAACCATTAAAACTTATTATTATCTGTTTAAAACAAGATTTATCATTTGCTTCGATTCGAATTTGAATTTTTTTTTTTTTGTTTATATATATTCGTCATTATTAATATAAATTTGTACAACATTTTACAGTGAAATATATGACTGGAGCAAGTAGAAGACAATAGTCTTATCATCTTGCCCCATTTTTGTCGTTGACAAAATATAACAAAATATAAACCAAATACAAATATAATAAAATATTTATAATACATATGATTTTTTTTTTTTTTTTTTTTTTTTTTACAATGAACATCATTAAATAACCAAGCAAGTAATATAATAGAATTTCAAGAAAAAATGAAGATTTAAATTGAAAAAGGAAGATTTTTAATTTATTAGAAATTTAGCCGTTTATTCACAATGCTCTCTTTTTATCCAACTTTTTTATCCTTACTTCTTTAGAAAAAATTTAAAAAATAAGAGATTGTTTCATTAATGATGGTTTAGTAGCTGTTCAGGGTCGTTTAGATATTAGGAAAAAGCGTTATGTTTAGGTACGCATGCGCAAGTTTTGAGTAATAACTTTAGAGCTTTTAAAATGGTGGCGGGTCTTAACTACGGAGTAAATTTTAAATAACAACCATTTAGTTGCATTTTTTGGTGTACTGTTCAGTATTATAAACTTTTTTTTTTTACATCAATAAACAAGCGTCATATATTTAATATTAGCCAATTAAGTTAAGTTTAAAAACAAACTAAGATGCACATAGTTGTATTTTTGTGAAAGCTAATTTGCTGTAGGAGAGCAAGTTGTTTATTTTTTTGAAATAAAATTTCAGAATTTCTAACTACGAGTTTGAAAATTTTTTCTTCAACCTCTTTAATGTTCTTTACTTTATAGATTCTTGCTTAAATTTAATTTTGACAGAAAAATTTATTTTTATCGTATGAGTAGTGCTAAGATTTTTTTTATAACTTTGTTCTGATGTATTTTACACGATCATGTTATAAAAAAAAAGATGAAAAAATAGGTACGTGCGTATCTGGCTATTTACGGCACCGATTTATAAGTAAAAAACTGTGACCGTTTTTTTCACAGCGTGCTCGAAGTCGGTGTGGTAAGGATGTATTATTAGTCTTATTTTTTAGAATTTTATATCAGCTTAGACTTTTTTTAAAAAGTAGAATGTTTTATGTTGAATAAATTGTGTTTTTTTTCCAAAAGTGTTAAGTTTTTTAGTGATTTTATTGCTCTTTAAAATTTTGTTCGTGTTTTGGAAGTGCATTGATATTGAAGGCATGTTGCTACACATTTAAAATTTTCCAGTCAGCTGTGTAAATCTATTTTCTATGTTCATGCCAAATTTCATTTTAAAAAATTTATGTCCAAATACCCTATTTTGCCACCTAGTTTAGGTACATTTTCCACCTTTTTTACAACTACTGTTACTGTTACACTTTATTAAACTGTTTCTGTTAATGTTACTGTTACTTCTTGATATAAATTCCGTTGTTTTTTTTTACATTTACTAGTGATTTTTATTAGATTTTCAAATTTCGTTTCTGTTCTGGAGGTACATTAATAATGAAGGCATGTTGCTACACTTTTAAAATTTTCCAGTAAGCAGTATAAATCTATTTTCTATGTGCCTGCCAAATTTCATTAAAAATATTCATGCCCAAACACCCTATTTTTCTGTACAGTGGAGGTATGTATTTCCACTTCCGTTTAGGCGGGAGGGGGGGCGCCGTAATTTGATGGTGAGCATTTGGTATATTAGATTGTTTATTCATAATAATGAGATATATAGATAGCTTTCATTAAAAAGGTATACAATTTTTTTTTCAATAGCCTTTTATTAATAATAAATGGCTATTGAAAAAAAAAAGTTGTTAGTAATAATATTACTAACACTATTGATGATTTCACACACCAAAATTAGTTTCAAGGCTAAATTCTGTTAAATCTAATTTAAAATGCTGAAATAAAAATTAGGACACTTTTTAATGGTTATTCAGAATAAAATGCGAAATAATGATAACAAACAAAAACAGCATTTTTTCAATTTTTTTCTGTACCCATAATTTACCATATAACCACCAACCAGCATTATTTATGATATATAAAAATTATATATATCTATAATTATATATATCTTTTTATTGACTAAAGGCAATTTATTAGTTAGTTAATTGTGATTGATTGCTGATCCAATTAAATAGTAATTAAATATTAATAATGATTAAATTACAATTAAAGTAGTGTTATGATTGTTGAATTTAATTTAGTGCATCATGGGACCTAAAAAGAAAACAAATCTATTTTATGGTAAAGCTAAATCTTATTTAGTTTGTAATTTTCCAATACCAGCTCATTTAAATATTGGCTGTAGAAATGGACATGTACTGCATATATTGGCAACTAACAATGATTCATACCAAGGAACTGTAGAACTAATCAGTAAGTATTTTAACATCAACATTTTTCCCAATCAGATTCTGCAACTAGTTAGAAAATCAAAAGTCTTTGTAAAAGATTTTTCACGAAATTCAAAACTATTTATTGACATCTGCAACATGCTCTTTGAATACCAACCAACAACATCTGCTGTGACTCAAACATCACAGTTAATCACAACCTCTAATCACATTGCTACGTGTTCTTTACTTTTTTCTCAGCAAGTCACTGTTTCGTCTCTATCAAATAGTGACTCTTCTCAAGAATCATTATCCAGGTTGAGAGCTGACCAGGTTAATCCCAGGAAAAATAATGATTATTTATCAATATTATATTAGCCAATAGAAAAGTAATTTTTTTTTTCACTTTACATTGCATGTATTTGGAAACTTTCGATTGCTAAAACAAAACATACACACATAATATATGTGTTTATGTTTTGTTTTAACAATTGCAAGTTTCCAAATAGATGCTATGTAAAGTAAGTAAAAAACCAAAACACCAAAAGCTTGTCTTGTTTGCTATTTGTGATTAATAAGGCGAAAATAGTTATGGAAGACTTCAGGGACCAGATCATTTTTAAGTTTAAACATGAACTGAAGAATGCAATATATATTTTGTTCGTAGATATTAAGAACTCTCAGTTCCTTTATTAAATGCTTAATTGGCATTTCTATTTGCGTTTTTTAATATGCGGCACGCTTGTTTTTGTTTTTTATATATTAAATCTAGTTTTGATTGGTAGGTACTAGCCCAGGCAATATTGCAGTAGTTAGTATAGCTATGTATATATGCAAAATTAAAACTTCTAAGGCATGCATTATTTAAAATATATCTGGTTTTATGCATAATTCCAATGTTTTTAGATATTTTGTTTTTTAATATATTAATGTGGTCTTTCCAGCTAATATGTTCATCTAATAATACCCCGAGAAATTTAACAGAGAACGCTCGATTAAGTCTAACTTTGTCTAATAGAATATTTGGAAGTTTTAATGGTAGTTTGTCTGAATTAGTTTTGTGAAAAAGATATAATTACTTTTCTCAATGTTGACAGAAAGTTTGTTTGCTTTAAACCAATCGCTCAACTCTTCAAGTTCCTGATTTACTGTATTAAAAAGTGTAGTAATGTTAGAGTGGGTATAGAAAGCATGAGTGTTATCTGCGAAAAGAATGAAGTTCAATATACTGGAAGATAAAAATATGTCATTTATATAGATTAGGAAAAGCAGAGGTCCTAGAATAGACCCTTGGGGAACACCAAATGTGACGATTTCAAGGGGAGTGTATGTTTTATTGTAAAATAAATCTTGTTTACGGTTTTTTAGATAGCAACTGAACCATTTTAAATTTTTATTTTTTATACCATAGTTATAAAGTTTGTATAAAATTTGAATTTTCTGATAAAATCATTATCTCAAAAAATATGATATATGATAAAGGTTAGTTTTTAACTTAACACAGAAAAAAAAATAGTTACGTTTTCTGACTTAATTACACTTTCAACAAAAAACTTAATAAAAATTGAAACACAAATATTTTGGGCCTAAACGCACAATTAACTGGAATGCGCAACTAATTGGGTGCGCAATTAAGCGAGAGGCTACTGAAATATTGAAATATTTTTGAAAAATTACTGAAATATTTTTGAAATCCAATACAGGCTCAGAACAGACAATGATATGCGCAATCTAAATCTTGAAAGAGAGGCATGTACACGTTCGTTAAAAACAAAAAACAAATGTCAAAAAGCGTTTGAATAAAATAATCCGCATAAAAATCAAATAATAATGGCCAAAAAATTATAATTTTTCTATCAAATTTAGTACATAATAGTAATTATACTTTATTATAATTTTACAAACCAAAACATTTGTGTTTTTCAAAAAATTTTGTTAAAAAATAAAGTATAGTAATAGTAGTTTTTATTCTAACGGTTTTGATAACTCTGATAAGATAATAACGGTTTTAATAACTTTGATAATAATAAAAAAGAAAACCATTGTAACAATCAATCAATATATCTTTCTGAAATATTTGGCATTACATTTCAAGGTTGTTTACAAATAGCATAAACTACTAATAATACTGATTTAAATACTACTAATGATAATGATTTAAATAATAATAGTAATAATAATAAAGATAATATTTATAATAATAATAATCACTGGCGTAGGAACGGGGGGGGGGGGGAGTGGAGGGAGCGATTGTCCCCTTAGGGGTCGTCCATAAATTACGTGACGCAATTTTTGACCAATTTTGACCTCCCCCCCCTCCCCTTCGTCACAAATTGTAATACTTAAGAATCAAGTTTTGTATGAGTCGTCACAAAACCACCAACCCTTCTCCCCCTCCCCTATAGCGTGACGTAATTTATGGACGAGCCCTTAACTAAAATACTGGGGGAGGGGGTGGACACTGCAATTAGTTCCCCCCCCTTTTTTTTTTTTATCTTTTTTTTTTTTTTTTCAAACAGTTTTAAAAAAACTTTTATGATAGCATCAACGAAATTATCATTTTCCAGTCTGCAATGACTTAATTACAATTAAACATCACCATATCCATAAAACTGTTTAAGATACTATCGAATACTAACTATTTTTTAAATAAATGTGTGCTGGCAAAAGATGACTAATCACGTTAAAAAGATGATTAATCACGTTACGTGTGATAAATAGTTTAATAAATAGATCCATTTTATCAATTTTGCTGTATCATACGAAATTGAGGAACTTTTTCTTTTTTAACATATGTTTTCAGCATCCCCCCCCCAACTTTCGCGACCTTCCTACGCCATTGATAAAAATAAATAATAATAATAATAACATGTTATTTTAACAACAGTAATAATAATATAGTAATTAAAATAATTTAGATGAATCGGTATAGTTTTCCATACAACACACGGTCGTTTACGAGCGCTATGTTTAGGTACGCATGCGTAAGAAAATAACTACAAGTTATGAACTTTTAAAATAGCTGCGGTTCTTAACTACAGTGAACATTTTATATAACAACCATTCATTTGTTATTTATTTCTTATAAATTCATGTTGTTGGCTCATTTTTTATATAGATCAGTATATAAATACCTGAATTTCATAATAGTCGATAAATAAAGATTAAAACAATCTTAGCGTAATAAAACTTTAATTTTATAGTATCATTATTTATTAATATTAAAGATTTGTTTATTTCTTTGAAATCAATTTTCTAGAAATCTAACCGTAGAAATTCAAAATTTTTTTTTTAAACATTAAATAAATCTGTGCTGTATTTAGAGTATTTTTCTAGTAATTGCTTCAACTTTTTTTCGATATAAAAATATACTATGACTCAAAGTAAACATAATAATTACATACACTTCATTATATTACGACATATAAAGTTAGTAGGCAGTTATAACTCAATTTTTATATGAGAAGTTGTTGTTTTTAGTAGTTATTTGTTTTTATTTTATCTCTTCAAGCAAATGTATACAGCTATGATATTATTCATCAACCATTCTTGCTGAATATATAGAAACAAAAATATAAATATACTTTAATATATATATATATATATATATATATATATATATATATATATATATATATATATATATATATATACATATATATATATATATATATATATATATATATATATATATATATATATATATATATATATATATATATATATATATATATGTATATTTATTTATATAAATATATACATAAAAGTGAAACTAAACTGTGAAAATTGAAACTATATATATATATATATATATATATATATATATATATATATATATATATATATATATATATATATATATATATATATATATATATATATATATATACATATATATATATATAGAGAGAGAGAGAGAGAGAGAGAGTGAGAGAGAGAGAGAGAGATAAATACATACATATATATAACCAAAATATGCAGATGTTTATTAATTTATAATAAATTATTTTATTTAGATACCTCTATTATGATTTTCATTGTATATACTGTGGTTAAGTGTCAATAGATTCAAAAAATAATAGACTTTTAATGTTGATTGATTTTTGATTCCTTGACACATAAATTTGAAGTTGGTGCAAATATTTTGAAAAATATAGAAATAAATTATGTATATGATTCCGTCAACCTTTTTTGACAACAAAGCTCAATAGTCTACAAAGAAAAATAGCTTTATGTTATTGGTGAGTAAATTTCTAAACTTATCTTATGTTTAAAAATCTTATGTTTTGTATTTTATGTATTACTCTGAGGTGCCAAATAAACGGGATGGGGTCATTATTAAAGAAATGTTTAGGATTAATTTTTATAACAATAAAAATTAATCCTAAAAATAATACACAATACTTAAACAGTCTCTAATATATATATACATATATATATATATATATATATATATATATATATATATATATATATATATATATATATATATATATATATATATATATATATAAATATATATATATATATATATATATATATATATATATATATATATATATATATAAATCTCTTTATTTTTTTCCCAATAAGTTCTAAATATAAAATAAATATTTCTTTTTTACAATTATTTACATTTTCTTTTTTTTTTTATTTACAAAACTATCATTTAAATATTTTTTTAGTAAATAAAGTTTCATAATAAATAAAGTTTTATGTTAAATAAAGTTTATTTCTTTTTTCTTTTTTTTATTGCTGGTGTCAAAATTCTATTTTGACAATTTGTTTTTAGATGGTGGGCTTTAAGGATACATTTTAATCGTTTTATACGACAAGGAATAGATTGATATATCATACTTAATTTGTTAAACTCGTGATGAATCGATTCACCTCCTTGTTCACCGTACAAACCAAACCCAGCACCCCATTTTTGTAAAAATGGAATAGCGTGATCTTCCATCATGTGTAATTTGGGCGTGACTGAAGCTTCTGGCCAATTGACTCGATAAAATTTCATAAAATCAGAAATATATGTCTCTAAAGATAAAAAAAACTTTTATAAAGAGAGCATGTAATCCCATTCATTTTATCTTACTATAAATTATCTTGCTAGATATGTTTGCTTATTTAACAAGATTATTTAGTCAAAGTATTAGTTTTAGTCAGTATGGGTCATACAGACCAGTATGGGTCATATATCAGTATGGGTCAAGCATGTTTGTTAAATGTGTTTTTTGCTTCCACAACCTCCTCTGCCCTTTAGCTATCACAGCCTATCATGGTTGCGCTGTACATTTTTTTTTTGACAAAATTAAAATGGTGAACATACCGAGTTGTGTTAATTCACTGGTACTTATATTTTTTGAGGAGAATATGTGATAACAGTTAGAAAACTTATAGAAAAGCTGTTTATATTTGTTGCAGACTTCAATTGATTTTTCATGAAGAGTAGTTCCAGAAAATCCTTTTTTATGAACAAGTATAGGAACAGAATTGCATAGCTCTAATATGGATTCTTCCTATAAATTAACAAATAATACATTTAATAAATAAGCAATTAATACATAGTAATATTATAAATAAGCAAATATTACATTTTTATTGTTTTTATTAGATTTAATATTTTATTTTATTGTTATATTAGATTTTATAAATAAAATAAATACTTTGAGCATTTTATGTACATGGTTACCAATAAAACTTTTCCCATGATATGCTTGTCGCTGAACATTAAGTTTTTGTAATATCACCTCTATCTGTTGAGTGCATGGTCCCTCACTTTTCTGAAATGCTGAGCTTTTTTCCAAAGCTTTTAACTCTTGTATCTACACAATTGTTGTTGTTTTTTAACAGATTTTAATATTAGTATGATTTAAATAAGAGATTTAACATGATTTTAGTTTTAGCATGATTTAAATTTGAGTCTAGAGTACTAGACTCACAGCTACCATAGCCACCATTATCTGTGTTCAGTAAGCTACTGATTTGATGTTTTTTTTGTACTTTGGCTGCAGCATTTTGTTTTTTGAACTTTTGAATTTGCAGTAGCTAAAACATTGCAAATCATTTGTGTTTTATTATTGTAAATACTCATAAAACAGCTGCATTGATACTTAAAACTAATTTTTGATAATTTTCATAAAATCAAACCGAACCTTATCCCAAACCTTAGATCTAACCAAACAGAACCCAAACTTTTCGGCTTTGGTTAGATCTAAAGTTTTTCTGAACAAAAGATTCAATTCCTATCTCTAATTTAAATAATAATGTGCTTAGAATAAATAATAGTTAAAATTATATAATTTATGTTTATTAGTTATTAATTTTAAAGATATCCTTACTTTTTCCATATGTGCTCTGTTTAGAGAACCAAGTTGAGGGATGTATATTGACTGAACATTTTCTACATTTTCAGGATTATTTAATATAGCTGCAGCTACAGCATCATTTACTAGCTCAATTTGATCGTCAAGATTAGCGATACAGATTTCAAGATCTGATATATGTTGTTGTTTTAAAATAAAGTCTTGATATGAGTCATATAAAAAACTGTCTTTATTTTTTATTGATGCAGCCATCATAATATCAACTTCATGGGCTACTTCTTCAAACATGTTAAAAATTTTCAAATATACACCAAGAGCAATATGCAGACTTGGTAAAGAAACCTATGTACATACACAGGTAGGAGTTATAATTAAAATATTATTATTATTGACGTATATTAATTTTATGTTACAAATAGCCATCAGAGAAAACTACTGAAAATAGACAACCTAATTTTGCCTGATCTAGAGGTATTTTTAAAATTGGTTCTGTAATAACATTATTGTAATATTTAGCATTTTCCTTTGCGCCACCATTTTTCTTAAATCTTTCAAAATCATTTTGAAGGCTTTCAATCGTACGTAGTTCTATAACAGGTCTTTCTTTTTTGAAAACTTTCATTTCATTTGCTGTTGCATGACAGAACAAACAGCAGTGTTTACCTAAAAATTTGAATTATGTATAGGGTTAATTGAATTATTACAGTCTACTCTGAATACCTCTAATACTCTATATCTTAAGATATCAAGAGTAGACAATATACTAATATTATGCTAGTCACAACGTAACACAATATCACAAAAGCTAAAGACTAACTTTATATGTATTGTATAAAGTAATAAAACAGCATATCAGAAGCTCCTGAAATTCCATACAATGCACAAAGAAATTCATAATCACCAAAGATAAAAACTCTAATATTATTGCCCCTAAATATATATATATATATATATATATATATATATATATATATATATATATATATATATATATATATATATATATATATATATATATATATATATATATATACATACATAAAGCAATATATTCACAAATTGATATTCAAGAATATGTTGGTTTATGTATAGTTTCCTACTATTGTATCGTTCCAGTATTGATTAATAAAATTTCTCAACATACCTATACTTCATTGTTTGTAAGTCTTCTATTTGTTTTTGAAATCTTGTCATGCCTACTTTAATATTAACTCTGAGGTCTTTTGATTCAAATATATTAAAAACAATTGTATTTTCTGTACTATTTGGATTTAAGGTATTAACAACCTGATAACACATCTTAAAACTTCCTCCACCATAATCTCCTCCAATTTTAATTTTAATTTCTTTTTGTGGAATAAACTTATGATACACAAGACTGTTACAGCTATTACAAATTTAAATGATAAGTTGAATAATACTACAAAACAGTATTCTATATATATACAAATAAGGTAAGTTTCAAAAATCAGAAATTAGATGCTAAAATTAGATGCTAAGATATAAATTCTTACCTTTCTAATTGTTCAAGATGAGTAAAAATATGCTTTGGTAAATCTGCAATATAACCCCAAGGTACCTCATTAATTTCAATCTTTCCTTTTTGTTCCTTTTTAAATGTGAAAGGAGCATTTTCAACAATAATGTTGTTTTCAATTTTCAGCTACAACTCTTTGTGAAGCATTAGATGCAGTGGTTATATCATATTTTTTGAGCCATCTAGTAAAAAAAATTTGTTACAGTAAATGTATATATATATTTAATCAAAAGTGCCAAAAAGTTAAAAATGTCATATATTTATACTTACCTAGACATTACTTTAAGTTTTTCCCATGGGATACCCATATCAGTTTTCATAGCTACCATCACATTTGCACTTATTTTAGTGTGATTTAGTTTTGTATTACTTAATATTGACTGTCTCTGATCTGGTTCAAATGATAATAACAATTTACTTGTTTGACTTATACTTGAATCGCATGAATTGCCAGCTACAGTCTCAAAATGTTTCAAAATATTTGTATTACGAAGTCGCAAAGTAGATTCTGCTGCCTGAGCGCTGTTAACATAAGCTTTTGGTGTCTGTGTAAAAACGATTGGCTGTTAAGAAAAAATCAAAAACATTAAGTTCTATGACTTAATAACTTTTTTAATGTTTATGCAAAAAAAAGACTTACTCTAGGTCCTCCACTTTTAAATTCTACTGACTTTCCTCCAAATTTAGCCATTTTTTGCTTAATGACATGAAGCGCAGCTTTTTTTACCTCATATGGAATATCACTATTTTCATTTATCTTAAAAACATCATTGACACTAATACTTGCTGCAAACGATTGAGGAACTGATGCCTCTTTAAGACAAATGCCTTTATGACTCTTATATAATTCATACTCTTTCAATAAATTAAATTTACTATTGCAAAAAGAACAAACAATAGTAAGCATCCTTAGAAGAGAATCAGTTTGCTTACTTGTGAACAAATCATCATAGAAAACTTTTTCATTGCATTTTGGACAAAAGTTTTCATCAAGATACTTAAACATGATTTTTTCCACAATACATAAAAAACAAAATAAATGTTCGCATCTTTTTAATGAAACTGGTGTTTGTGGTATCTTATTACATATACAACAGAGACAAAGCTGCAAGAAAGGGTTTAAGTCATTTTTTAGTTCTAATATGTCAATATCTTCATTTAAATTGTAAATAGGTATAAGGTTTTCTTTAATTGAAGTAAACATAGCAATTGTCCAACATTTTCTATATTTTCCAGGTAACTTCGATTTTTTTAAACTTTTTGCTTTTTTTAAAAATGAACGTGTAGAAATTGTTGTATTTTTTTCTTTTTCAGCAATGTGACATGTCGCACAGTTTATGCTATGCGGTTGCCACTCATTGAATAAAAGCAGTGCTGTTGTTGTTTTTCTTTTTTTTAAATTATTGATAGTACAACAACATTTATGGCAGATTTTTTCCGGATGAACAGTTTTTATTTCTGTCAGCTTAACAAGAAATACTTGCTCAATTATGATTTTGATTTTATCAGTTACATTATATTGTCTTATCCCAATCCATTTTGCGCATATTCGGCAAAGGTAGTTTAAATTTTTGTTATGTAACTCCATCTAAAAGCATTACTTAATATTAAAATTAGTCAAAAAAATAAACTAACTATTAATATATAAATATATAGCATTAAAATATTTGTGAAAAACTAGTGTTGGTGTCTATTAGTCTATTTTAAACTGTGTCTAGCAACAGCACATACTTACACATATGTGTAAGTACCTTATTATACAGTAAATAATACAGTATAATAATATATTATGTATAGGCATATTTATTATATTGTATCTAACTATACAGTGATATGCAACACTTGTTGGCATTATTTTGAACTATAATTATATATATTATATATTTTTTTTTCCAATATTGATCAACATGTAGTAGTATACATCAGATACTATAACATTTCCTTTGTTTACAGTGATTTTTTGGTTGGTGCTTTAACTTTTTTTCGATATAAAAATATATTTCTGCTCTTACGACTATCCCTAAATAATAAAGTGTTTTTCTTTCTTTGTAGTTATATAATATGAGTTTTAAAATAAAAAAAATACTTTATTATATCAGGGTATAGTGACCTTTTCCCTGATATAATAAAGTGTGTTTTATTCCTTCTTATGCATAAGAGCAGAAGTATATTTTATATAGAAAAAAAGTTGAAGCAACAACCAAAAAATCACTATATATAGAGGAAATATCGTTTTAAAATTTAAAAAAAAATTTTTCAATTTCTACGGTTAGAAGTTGAGAAAATCGATTTTAAAAAAATAAACAAATTACTGACTAATACTAAAATAGCATTCGAGGAAACTGAAGGTTTAATACGCCAAGATCATTCTCAGCTTATTTAAATTTTTTAATTATGAAACTAAGTTATCTATCTTCTGATTTACTGCAATTATAAGATAAAAATAGTAAGTTGCGATTAACAAACCTACAACAAAAAGATCGTCATATAAAATGTTCGCTGTAGTTAAGGACCGCAGCCATTTTAAAAGTTCAAAACATTTTTAAATTAATTGACGCATGCGTACCTAATATCGCTTTTTCCTAATATCGAAATGACCGTGAACAGTCGTTTTTACATACAAAGTTACAACTACAAAGAGTAATAAACTGACATAAAAACAACCACTGCTGAAAAAATTATAGAGATTTAGTCAATATATTTTTTTTATAATATAATAACCGAAATATATTGCAAATAATATGACAAAGTAAATAAATAATATATAAACTGAAAAACACTGAGAAAATCAAAGCAAAACAAAAGTTACAACAAACATTACAAGCAAAACAAAAAATTACGTCAAGTTATTTTGGCAATAAAAACAAAAAACAACATCAACAACAACAATAAAACAACAACATAAATTAAAAATAATAAAGAAAAAAAAAAGTAATAATAATACACGGTACACACTCGCGGAAAGTGTGGAGTTTTCCACCACACCGGAGTGTAGCTGCCACTCCTAGACACAAGTGTGGAGTTATTTTTCACAATTTTGTGGAAACAACTCCACACTTCTGTGCAGAAGTCGAGTTAGAAAAAGTTAATTTCCACAAAAGTGTGCAAAATAACTCCACACTTGTGTCTAGGAGTGATAGCTACACACCGGTGTGGAGGAAAACTCCACCCTTTCCACGAGAGTGTAAAATAAAACATTTATGATAGATGGTTAAAACGAAAATAAAAACAAAAAAATAAAAAACACAATAAAAAATTAGATATCACTATTTAAAAATAATTAATAACTAAAAAATAAAACAATAAATGACTAACAAAAAATAAAAAGTAAATTTTTATACGCTAAAAAGCTTAAAAAAAATCATTACTACAATATCACTGCAACCGCATAACAGCATAACCGAAAAATAAATCGTAAATAAGGAATCCTAAAAATATTTGAAAGAAAACTAATGAAACATATAAAATAAAACAAAAGAAATATATGAAAAAATAAAAAAAATTATTTGCCGACCTTTTTTCGATATATAGTTTTTTTTTCTTTCTTTCCATTCTTTTTATTTATTTCATTCATTAACTTTTTTCTTAACTTCTATTTTCTATACCTCTTTACTTACTTTCTTTCAGATGTTTCTTTTTCTTTTCTTGTTTAAAAATATTTATTTATTCTTCTTCTTAGCTGATTTTATTATTCGTTTAATTTATAAATTTTTTTTTTTATCTGTTTAAAAAGCGTCCGCCATTGCGATGTCATTTAAATAAACGACCATGCTGTTGTTTATTTCAAATTTTAAAGTACTCCTTCAGATTTAATTTTCTTTTTCTTTTTTAATTTTTCCTTCTCAAAATTTAGGTTAAAAAGCAAATACTTTAGAGTTGGTAGATTGGCATGGAACATGTTGTTCTGTAAAATAAGCTAGTTCTGTAAAAATTTTCTTTTTACAAAAATTAAAAAAAACTTAAATGCTTAACTCTTTATAAATAAAATTTTTTTATAACTAAAATATAAAAAAACGTTGTAACATTATAAACCAAAAAAAAAGTTTTCCTAATTGCCAAATATTTTTTTTGATATAACAAATTAATTACCATATGTAATAACTCTTAATGTACCACACTTTAATTGAGAACTAAGATTAAGGAGTTAGAAAAAAAAAATTGAACACATGTAAAATCAAGTTGAATGTACTATTTAAAGAATTTAAAACACATGTTTCTTAGATATAGCTGTTAAATTGAGCAAAATACTGGTTATTGTATTCTATAATTAGTAAAAAAAATTAAAAAAAAATTAAAAATTAACCTATCACAGCAATTCATTTTAAGAATTATTAAATAAAAAAAACAAACTTTTTAAAAGTTATACTTATTACGTTATCATATATTTTACTTTAAATACTTTTGAAGAGAAAAAATAAAAATTTTTTAGCTCTGGAAAAACAAAACAAAAAACAAAAAAGCTTTTCTCTTTATATATGTATATATATATATATATATATATATATATATATATATATATATATATATATATGACACATGACACATGACACAAATATATATATATATATATATATATATATATATATATATATATATATATATATATATATATATATATATATATATATATATATATATATATATATATATATATATATATATATATATATATATATATATATATATATATATATATATATATATATATATATATTGTATAAATGCAAGTTATAATAAACAATAATTTGAAATTATTTAAGGAAAAATTTTGAATCAAATCTGAAGTAATATTAACTTCAATGATGATATAAACCTGATTTACGATTTTTTTTTTTTTTTATACATTTAAATCCATTTATGACACAAACGTAATAATTCGTGTAATAATCCGTAACGCCAATGACGTATTTTTTCCTTGGAACTATAAGACTTAAAAAATTATCGAAAGTGAAACAAAAACTGTAAATTAAATATCTAAAATATAAATCAGTCAATCATAAAAATAACTACTTAACTTATAAAAATAACTTCGAAAAACTCCGCCAAAATGCGAAAAGAAATTACTACTCCAACTTGTTTGCAAAGCACAAACATAATTCAAAGCGTATTTGGCAACTAATGAAAGAGATCACGAGAAAAAATTAGAAAAGTGCAATATCAGTACCAAACGCAATAAAAATTAAAAATAAATTATTTAATGACCCTGATAAAATTGCTTTTGAATTTAACAAATTTTTTTCTTCAATCGGGACAAGCTCATCAAATAAAATTCCTTATCTTAATGACAAATCAATTGATGAGTTTATAACATCACCTAATTCAACTGTAATTTTTTCAAATCTAACATACAGCGAATTTGAAGCAGCGTTTAAATCATTAAAACGAAGTAAAGCAATTGGGGGTGATTGCAACAATGGCAAATAGACTCCTATGACGTTTTGAAAGATATAATCTTGAAAATTCGCTCACGGATCCTTTCCAGATTCTCTAAAAGTAGCAAAAATAACTCCATTAATCAGGCGACCATTGCAACATTACAAATTATCGTCCTATTTCAGTTCTTACAGTTTTCTTAAAAATATTAGAAAGAATAATGTATAATAGAGTCTACAATTATTTAGTTGATACTAAACTTTTATAAAATAATCAATTTGGCTTCCAGGGAAACAATTCTAATGAACATGCCATACTCTAACTAACTACCTAGGCCTGTAGGAACAAAGCTTATATGCGGGGGATGGGCAGTACTGCCCCAAAATAGGTCTAAATTTGTTTTTTTTTAGTCATTTTTTCATTCAATTTCTTCAAAATTATTTATTTAAAACAAATGCCCATGCTGCTTCCCCCCCCCCCCCGTTGCTACGGGCATGATACCCAAGGAGTATTCATCGATTTGTCTAAAGCTTTTGATATTGTTGATCATCACATTTTTTTAAAAAAACTATAACTCTATGGCATTAAAAATAAATCCCTAAGCTGGTTCAAATCCTATCTGAGTAATTGCAACCAGCTCGTTAATATCCAATACTCTTCTTTGTCTTTATTAATAAATGTAACATGTGGTGTCCCACAGGGATCCATAGTCGGGCCCCTATTATTTTTAATAAGTATAAATGACCTTAAAAAGGCCTTTAACTTAATCACTATAATTTTCTGCTCATGACACAAACCTATTCAATCTCAGGAAAACATAAACTTTTTAATAATATGACAAAATAAAATCTCTTATATATTGGTTCATATTGGTTCAAGAAAAACAGGTTGCAAAAACAAAATTAACACTTTTTTACCCAATATACAGAAAAAAACGTTTGCCAAATACGATGCCCGACCTCTTTATTGATAATACAATACTAAAAAGGGAAAAAATTAAAAAAACTTTTTAGAGTTCTTCTAGACGTAAACTTATCCTGGAAACAACAAATCGATAATATCTCCATGAAAGTTGCTAAAAGTATTGTAATTATATATGAATTTCAGCATATGTTAAATAAATAACAATTAAAACAACTATATTTTTTGTTTATCCACTGCCATTTAAATTATGCAAATTTTGTATGGGGAAGCGCGCACAAAACTAAACTTAAATCTCTTTATCAGCATTAGAAACACGCAGCTCGCGTGTTAATTTTGTAAATAAATTTTGTAAATCGTTTTTCCAATTCAAAAATACTTCTGAGAGAAATGAAAGTCTTAAATATATACGAACTAAATATTTAAAATATTTTATGTTATATGTTTAAATTTAAAAATCATTTATCTCCTGATGAATTTATAAACCTTTATAATGTAAAATCCATAAACAAATACAATCTAATGGAAATAATCTACAAGAGCCTTTCTGCCAAACTAAATTTGAACAGCTATTTTTTTCTTATCACGATCCTTATTTATGGAATAAAATAGTTTTGCCTAACTTTGATTTGTCTTTGAAATGGACTTTAACTTCTTTCAAACGAAAATTAAAAGTTATCTTTTCAGCAGAAAATATTTTTTTGTTTTTAGTTCTTTTGTTTTATATATTTTATCCAGTATATTTATATTTTAAATGCACAGTTATATAAAGTTTATATTGATTTATTTTTATTGGTTAATTTGATTTTATTGTTAGTATTATTATATTTGATATTGTAAAGGGCTTCATGATAAGATCGTATGATCTTTTGGAAGTTCTTCCAATTATATTTGTAATAAAGCTATTCTTTAATTGTTATTTTTTTATTGAAGGCAAATAAAAAATAACTTTTAACTTTGTTATATGCGTACTCTCAAAGGTCTGATCTCAAATATGAGTTATGAATCATATAACAATAATCAAGAAATATATAAACTTTAAATAATTTTGGAACTATATAGGCTTTGACTTATAAAGTAAACCTTAGTTTTTTGATATTTCGGTGTTTAATGCACCAATTTGAGTTTTCTAAAGCTCAAAAAAAATGTATAAAGTGTTTCTCTCCAAATTTGAATGAAATAAACTGTATTTTTTTCTTTTATGTTTAATGATAACTTGTTTGTTTACCGTATATTGAGTTTTTGACGTTCTTTATTTACATTTTCATACAGATCGTTGATGTTTATTGAAGAGTTTAACAAATCTATATTTTTTGCAAAAGTTATAACTTTAAGTTTCATAGAGACTTTTGAAAGGGTTATTTAGATAGAATCTAACACCACAGTTGTTTTGTGTAATTTTAAGGTGTAGTTTTTATTTGAAATAACGCATTGTTGTCTGTTGTACAGGAGGTTTTTGAAATAATGTAGAGTTTGCATTTTTAATCTATGTTTTTCTAATTTTTCGAGTAGTACATATTTTTCTACTTTTTCAAGCATGATCTACAGTGTTAAAGTCTATAAAGACATCAAATACGATTTTTTTTTAATTAAAAAATTTAATTTTGTTGGTGAGATCCAAGATAGGATGTTGAGTGCTATGTTTGATAACCATTATGGTCTCAATTTAGAGTTTTGATTGTAATTATGTATTTATATAAGCGATTGCAGATTTATTCGTTTAAGAAGTTTTGATAACACATAAAAGGTGTTTCATAAATTCAGAATCGAACGAAAATTTTGCGCACTCACAGTGTATTATTCAACAAAAAAATTATCTTGAGTTAAGTTAAAGAAGAGTCTTTATGCAACAATTATATTATATTAAAAATATCTTAGATATTTTGATTTTAATCGAAAATAAAAATTACAATTAAACGTTCTCAAGTGACTTAATGTGATTTCTAACTTTAAAGCTGATGGACTATAAATAGCATATCTTCTTTAAATACTGGCATTTTAAGTTAAACACAACCGTTTAAAGATAATTGAAGAAAATGGAATAACTGATAAAAATGGAATATGGAATAATCATTGGATACTTTTTGTGTTAACATAGATGAGCATTTTTCAAAATAAAAAATAATTTAAATTATTTTTAATTTTATATTTTACGCTTTAGTGAGCTGAAATTAAAAAACGAATCATTTATAAAACTCTTACAAACTTTATTTAGTAAAATATTAATATAAATATTTATATGTATTGATATAAATATTTACATTTCTACTTTTATCATTATCACTATTTGTTTTTTTACGTGCATAAAATGACCTTTTAATCCAATATTTGGTTCGACAGTGTTTAATAAACTTTCCTTGCCAACTGGAGGTTTTCGGTTTTTTTCAAGATATTGTTGTTAGTAAAAATTTATTTAAAACCATTCTTTTACAAATAAAGTATTTCATTTGACTTTAACATAAAATTTATAATAAAACATAATTCTTAATTTTAATTTTTTTTGTAAAACTTTATAATCAAATACTTATGTGTATTTGTTGAACTAGTTCATTAAAGTTTATTTTATGTTTTAAAGGTTCTCGATGAAAAGACTATTTTAGTCTTCTGCGAGTTTCCTTACAACAAAGAAAAATATTTTTTAAGAATAATTTTATATATATATATTCAACAACGTCCACAAGCAAGTCCCTAGTAGCCCTGTGGTACGACGGACTTGCATATATTTTTTAAATGCATGGGTTAATAGCCAGCACTTTATATTATAAACAACGAATAGTTACCTTACTTTGTACAAGAAGTGGTTTTGTACTAACAGAAAACGGGTTTTCAATTTATTTAGTTTTTAGTTTAATGAAAAAATAGAAACTATAGCACCATGGAAGAGCATTTAATTAGAAAGTTCACGCCTCCTTACTTACCGATAGCGCCAATACGCTCAGAGCTCGCTTTGAACCCTGATTTTCTAACTTTTAAAGCAAACTCTATAACCACTGCGTCACGGCTGCTCTAAATTCGATTGGCCCAGAAACTCTCTCGGCAATCAACTCAATTGAAAACCTGTATAACATTGTTAAGAATAGCAGCCTACATCTCTGAATTCACTGAAATAGTCGATACTTCAAGTCTGGGTCCAAATTGTAACACAAATAACCTGTGAAAACCTCATAGTATTAATGCCAAGACTTTTAAAAGACATAAGCTTTTGTAAATTTATGTAAACAATGCAGACATTTTTTTTCCAAATGAATGTGTTAAAGTACAAATTTTTATCCGTTTCTAAAAAACGAGAGAAAAGTAGAGTATAAGCTTACCTTCGTCTTTCAAGCTAAGCTAAAAATCGATGCATGATGACAATGATTTCAACAATTATTTACTTCCCCCTAGTAAAGTTCCTTAATAGACGTCAATTTGTCATTTTAGTGTTTGCGTGCTCTTTATCGTTTCTAGTCAGCAGAGTACTTGTTAGTACCCTTCAATATTATACCTTCTTTCTCAAACTTGTCAAAGCAGAGAGCTATAGCAATCACCACTGTCAAACCAAGTTCAACCGCTTGAAGCATTTGGTTCATTTTGTTAAACCTTTCTATAGGTGAACTCTTGATTACTATCATGACTGTTGTCCCCAGCGGATTCATTTTTTTGAGAAGTTTACTCGCTTCTACTATCATGTTTAGGCTTATGCGTTTTTTTATTAATCAGCTTTTTTATGGCCCCCTTGAAGTTTAAAAGCATTGTTCATATATAAAAATATATGAACATCATTGACAACTAGAAACTAAAAAAAAACATACTACATAAACAATGCAACCGACGAGTTTTCTTCGACATGCATACGTTTCGAAGTAAAGAGGCACTATCGTTAATTTCTAAAAAAGTCCTCTATATCTTGAAATTAAAAAAAAAAAAAAAGTCCTTTAAAAAAAAGGGGTGAGGGGAGCAATGCTTCCCATTGATGTCGTTGGCTCTGTATCTCGGACATGAGTTAAGGCTGGTTCTCAGGTTTATACATATTGGTTCTCAGATTTATACATATTGGCATGAAATTAGTACTCAATGCAACTAAAGCATGGAACAAACAAATTCGTAAAAAAAAAGGCGATAATTTAAAACAAATCCGATTGGTTGTTAGTGGCAAACCAAAAAACTTTTTACTCATTGGTATTTAGTTTATGCAAATAAAGAATTCGAATTGAATGTAAATAATTTATAAAATTTTCCGCCTCTTTTTTTTAATTGTTTACGCATTTTGAATATAATAATTTATAGTTTCAAGATGGTCGAATAAGTCCCGAGTATTTCAAAAATGATGCTAAGTACCGAATACAGTTTTTTAAACGGGGTTAAAAGTTATGATTATTTATGCAAAAACGACTTTGGTAGAAAAATTAACACTACCATAGGTTATCTAAATCTAATGTGACATTATTGTTTAACATACTCATTTAAGTGTATGTTATATATAGATCTTCGCAAAGCCTTTGATACAGTAGACCATAGCATTCTTATAAAAAAACTCGAAAGTTATGGTATTAAAAGTACATATTTAGAATGGCTCAAAAGTTGTCTAAACAAAAGAAAACAATGCATAGCACACGAAGAAAGAAAAACTGAATACTTGACTAATACTTGTGGGGTTTCCCAAGGCTCAATTCTGGGTCCACTTTTATTTCTTATTTATGTAAACGATTTCCATAAGTTTTCAAACATTTTAAACTCAGTTTTATTTGCAGATGATACAAGTTTATTTAATTCTAATGGAGATATCAACCTTTTATTTAAAATAGTAAACAAGAAATTTTTAAATCTAGCGGAATGGTTTAGGCAAACAAATTGTCCTTAAATTTAAATAAAACTAAGTATACTTTTTTTCATAGACTTCACGATAAAGAAAATATTCCATTAAAACTTCCTAATCTTTACATTGGAAACTCTAAAATAATTAGAGAGTCATCATTAAAATTTTTAGGAGTGATACTTGACGAAAACATGACATGGAGAGAACACATAAGAACAATTGAAAATAAAATTTCAAAAAATATTGGCATACTATACAAAGCTAAGCAAATCTTAAACCAAAACTGCTTAAAAATCTTATATTTCTCCCTCATACATTGTTATATAAACTATGCAAACATAGCATGGTGCAGCTCTAATGTAAGTAAAGTTAAAAAATTGCTTAGTAGACAAAAACACGCTGTCAGGATTATTTCAAATGCAGGTCGATTCGCACATTTTAAAGAATTATTCAAAAATCATCACATACTCAATGTTCTTCAGTTAAACCTTTATCAAATTCTTATATTTATGTACAAACTACATAATAAATTAAATTTTTAATATATTTTTCAATAAAATTAATCACGTTTACCCTACAAGATTTTCAAATTACAATTACGAGCAACCTAAAATACACTATTTGGCTACTAAATTTTCTATTGCCATCAGAGGTCCTAAATTATGGAACACTTTATTAAATAACCAGCTGAAAAACTGTTCTTCACTTTCTCTATTTAAACAAAAACTTAAACAAAAACTTCTTAACGATGTTAATGAATTAAATTCTTTTTAAGATTCTTTTATCTTCTTTTTTAACAACTATCTTATTAACTAGTCTAACCAATTTAAATTTTCTTTAAATTATCCTATTAACTTATCTACAGTTTTTAGGTGTGATTGCTTTTTTTTTTTTTTTTTTTTTTTTTTTACGATTTTTTTTGATTAAAGATTAGTAACTGATCTTAACATATTTGTATATATTTGTATATAATTTTTAAATGGTACAAAGTAATTTTATGTTTTATGTTTCCATTTTAATGGTTATACACGCTTGCTGATGAAAGCACGTCGGGGTGTAGTGATAAGGCAAATATTGTCTTCTTCTAGCCCCGGCCATGTAGATTTTATTTATATAACACGGCATTGTATTCTTTTTTTTTAATGACAAATAAAAAAATAAAAAAAATAAATAAAAGTGTGGTATTGAAAATATTAACTTCAATTTTCATAAAAAAATGGTTTTTCATTGATAATTTTCCCAAATAGTTTCTGATTAGATATGTCAAGTTACATTTTATAAAAACAAACACCAATACGTGCTTTTATCAAAAAATCAAGTTTATAGACTTATCTATAGCCAAGCCCCAAGGTACTTTATGTTAAAAATTGCATCTTTTCTAAATAAAACTACGCTTGACAATTTGTTATAGCCGCATTACTTTTACCAGATTATAATCGTGGTTAAAATAATCTTTCTATACATATCAAATGTCATACTTTTTGATGAAAAAACTTATATTTTTGTTCGGAAAAACGTCTACTAGGCCTTAGTTGCATTGAGTTATGGTAATTTTTACTGGTTATTTTTTTAATTATTTTTAAATAATAATATAATTATGTAAATGTTTAACAATCTATTATTCTTATTTTTACATTTGTTGTAACATAAATGATGTAATTCAGTTTATTTATATTTTATTAGCTATTATTTAATTGCACGTGGTTTCCTTGATACGGAAATTACCACATTCTGTGCTAATACTAAAGCTTGGTTGTACAACAGTTGCACAGCAACTAAGTTTTATAATGTAGCCGAAGTTGCGCAACATAATCTCTGTTGGACAATTGTAAACAATTGCTTAGGAACTGTAAACAATTTTCTACAATTCTTGCGGAAATAGAGCAAATTAATTTCTGCTACAATTCTTGTTCAAGTTGTACAAAGTTGTACAAAGTTGTACAAAGTTCACTATTGGAAACCAAGTTTAAATAAAATGTGCGCGTAAAATCAAATTAAAATTTTATAGGATCTTTTTATATTTAACTGCGTCTTTAGGATAAAAAAAAAAAAAAGTTGTGTACAAAATAGTTTGAAAGAAAGTAAAAAACATATATAAACAAAAGAATAAAGTAAAAAAACAAATTAAATAACAAATTGAAGCACCGATCACACCTATTAAAATAACAATGAAAAAATAAAAATAAAAATTGTTGAATAGATTTAATTTCTGACTTAAAACTTTAAAAAAAAATTTATTTAAATAAACTAAGCCAGTTTTTATAAACTTTTATAGAATTACAGAGTATTATACTACGATTTAGCTGTTTGTAGTGTTTTTCATATTCCTGATAATTTTTTTTATTAGTTGCTGTTACTGTTTTGAAGCTTTTTAGGCTTCGAATCCTATTGTTATTTTATTGTTATTTTAAGATATTTGACCTATAATAGTTCACATTTTGCAATCCACTTATGCCTACTATATACAATTGCTAAGAATATATTGATAAAAGTTAAAAAGTAATTTAATGTTTAAATTATTTTTATTTAAAATAAAAATTAAATTATAATTTTTTTAAATGTATATATATATATATATATATATATATATATATATATATATATATATATATATATATATATATATATATATATATATATATATATATATATATATATATTGAGCTTATTTGAAATTTGATACATTTAACAGGTTAAAAAGTAATTTTAATAAAATAGTATATTAGTATGAATAACATATCAATCTACTATTTGTAATACTAAAGCTACTAACTTCCTATTAATTCTTAAGTTTGCTACTAACTTATTAATTCTTTTATTCTTTTTATTAATCTACTTAACTTAAATTTCTTTTTTGGGTTTAAACACAATTTTATACCTTTTATTAGGATTGACTTTCTGTGTAGTAAGGGATATTATTATCACTATTATTTACTATTATTAGTTTAAGGTTTTGCTATTTCTTTTATTCAATACTTGTAGTATAAGGTGTAACTATAGTAATACTATTACTATTGTTACTAATAATAGTATTATTAGTATGGAGGGTTTCTATACAGAAAAGTTAAATTTTCGACATTTTTTTAAGTTTACTTAAAAGCATTTTTTTTTACTTAAAAAAGATGGGAAAGAAAAAAAGATTAAAAAAAAAAGTGCTTCCATCTTTATTTGTTGCATTGTATGATCATAATCCTGAAAATAATACAAGTACCGGCGAGCAACAGCCCTCTATTACACCTGAGTTATCAAAACAATTATCTTATAAAAGAGGCGAAATTTTATCCATGATAAGTGATGACTTGGACTACTGGATACTTTGCAAATCAACTGTAACTGGAAAGCAAGGTTATGTACTGACTTCATTACTTGCTCCATTAACAGGTGCAGGGGCAAGGTAATATCTTCTCAACCATAACATAAGCTTTTGCAATATTTAAGTTATAAAATATTGCATTGAGATGTGACAAGTGTTATAAATTCCAAAACAGATTTGAGATAATTGATTTTTAATAATTTGATTGATTTCCGTAATTTTCTATTGTCAATAATAACAATCATTCAATTGTTTAATATAATAGTTTTTATAATTTTTGTGTTCCATTAATTGAATATACATAAGAATCAATTAAAGCCTGAAATTTATAATTTTAAAAGTTATGGCACTTGTCTTCTCACAGTGTGATATACATATGTTGAAGATAAGCTATGTAATTTGAAAGTATTAAGCAGAGTAAATAATTATAATTTTTACATTTAGTGTTCATTATACCAAAAAAGAAAAAAGAAAGAAAAAGAAATGCATGGTCTATTTTCCAAATTTTCCTATAGAAAAACCAAAGGTTAGTTAATTTTTCTGTGTTTAGTTTGTTGGGGTGCACTATGAGTCCAAGTCACAAAAAACTGGCCAAAAGTCGATTTTAAAAATTATTTTAATATTAGTAATTTTTTTATAGTTTAGAAAGTATATTTACCCAATAACTGGAAAACATAGACAACTTTTTTAAATTTTATGCTATTGCAATTACTGTTTTAATAATAAAAAAAAGTAATAACTAGATTTTTTAGCTCTTGGTTTTGTGTTTTTAAAAAAGAGTTAAAAAATTTTCAAAATGTGTATTTGTATGGTCACAAAAAATGAAAATACTTTGTCTACATTTCACCCCTTCTTAATTTCTACCCCATTATTATGAATGTATTGGGTACAAAACAAATA
>NC_061159.1:42471184-42511184 GCF_022113875.1 Hydra vulgaris | reverse complement strand
ATCTGCTTCATATCCTGCTGTCTTGTAGGATACGCTTTTTTAAGCAAAGGCTAGGAGATGCCGACTGCAACATAAAACACCCCCTACCTTGGGGCTCTTGGCTGAGTAAAGGCTAGAGATGGTGTCTTGATAAAAATACTCATCTTGGGCAGATGTTAAATGCATCCGACTGCTGTCTTGTTGTATGCCTCCTAGGCAAAGACTTAAGGGGTAAACAGATTCTATCTGTTGACCAGCCTCTCATTCCTTCTTCATCTAATAGGCTGGCGCAGATATATTTTTAATACATTGTTTCCAGTTTAGGATGTTGAATGCTGGATCTTTTTGACCTGATGCATAGGTTTTGCTTGTGTCTCTGTTTTTATGATTAAATAACTCATTCTATTATCTCCTAATGAGGGTACAGCTCTAAAACTCAGTTTTATGGTTCTAAGGCCGGCTGGTAGTCAGGTTTCCCGAACTCTGTGGTAGCTCTCAGAGAAGCTGATTCCATCAACAGCTGTAAAATATCAAAGTACTAACAGTGCCATGTTGCGCATGGATGGTGTTCCTGCTTGTACTTTTTGGTGTGCATTGGCAAGGCCACATCAGAGCCCTTTGCTAGGCTAAACCTATCATTCACTAATATTTGTGGTCTTCGAAGTAACTTTTCTGCTGTTGAGTCTTATCTCTTGCAAAGTTCACTAAACCTACTTGCTCTTTGTGAGACTAATTTGAGTTCAGCTGTCTCATCTTGTGATCTTAGTGTTGATGGTTATCTTCCTTTAATTCGTAAAGACTCCAATAGTCATATGCTTGGCCTGGGCATTTACATTCGTAAGAATTCATTTGTCGGGAAACTAGGTTTGAATCCATAGACTACTCTTTCATGTGCTTATGTTTAGTACCACTTCATTCTATCACCTTTCTCTTTGTTCTATATCGCTCTCCTTCATCTCAGTGCACTCTTCTTGATGTTATTTCTGATCATATTGACCAAGCCCTCTTTCTTTATCCATCAGCCAATATTGTTATTGTCGGTGACTTTAATGTTCATCACACTGAATGGCTTGGGTCTATTGTCACACTTTGATCTCTCTAAAACTATTATCTCATTCTTCTTTATCATTAGATTCCCCCTATCATCTCACATCTTACAACTACCTTAAAGCTGACTGGGACTCTTTCCGTGATTTTCTTTGTGATGGCCTTAGGGTAGAAATCTTTAGTCTTCTTGTTGACAAATGTGCTTCTTACATAACTTCGTGGATTCAGGCTGGCATAGAATCTTTTATTCTCTCTCAACGATTCCAGGTCAAGCCTCACTCTTCTCCATGGTTTTCTTCACATTGTGCTGCTGCAATTGCCAATCGAAACTGTTACTTCCATATCTATCAGCAAAACAATTTTCCAGAAAACAGATGTCTGTTTATTACTGCTAGGAACCATTGTAAAAAGGTTTTACCTAATGCCAAAGCCCGCTATTTTCAGATCATCAAATCTTGTATTTCAACTCAAAAATTAGGCTCTCGTGACTTCTTTAATAGTATCAATAATAAGGGCAAGTCTGTAATTCCACCTCTTTTGTATGGTTCATTTTTCATCAATATCATTTCTTGATTCCATTAGTTGCGTTCTACCTGATATAGCTGTCAAACAGGTTGATCCATTGCTTGACATCTGTATCACTCCAGCTTCTGTATCTAAAGTGATTTCCTGCTTAGACTCTTCTACAGCTTGCAGCCTGGACAGCGTACCTGTTATAGTCTTGCAGATAAAACTCAATTTTTTTCAGCCAATCATTATCGCAATAATTTAGACCTTCCTATATTTATGAACAGTAATGTACTCGATGAGTCATCTTCCCTTCATATTCTAGGATATATATCATAATATAAATTGTCTCTGTTCACACTTTAATACAACTTGATAAATGTAATCTAGCTCTTATACTTTAATAAAACTTAATCTCAATGTAAAATCTAAAAAAGATAAAGTAAAACTTACAATTTTTTTTTTCTTAAAGCATAACTTTATTGTGTTTTATTTTTAAAGTTTATTTGTAAAAAAAAACAACATAAGAATCTGTAAAAGTAAAAAAAAAATCTACAAACTAATCTCAAAAAACCCACAATGTACCTTTGAGAAGAAAAACTTTAATTTAAAATCTCAATTTATTTATTAATATATAAATTTATTTGTGGATATGGATAGGAGCTTATAAACCTTGGAAGGAATCTTGGAAGGTATTCAACATCCAATAGTAGTATAAAAATAAATATTATCATTCCTGGTTTGCAAAATAACACTGGTAAAAGCATCTTGTTGTAAAAAGTTGTTTTTACTGTTCCTTAATGTCATATTTAAGTTAGAAAGTAGCATTAAGGAAACTTGTCCAAATCATGGATGGAGTAATGTATGTAAGTATTCAAAAATCCTCTCAGTTGCAGTTATACCCCATTTAACTCTGAAACATGAACCTTAATGAGCAAGATCACTGCCCTGATAATTAAATTAAGCTCAGTACTTCCAAGTCATAGTTTCATAATGGATTTGAACTCTGTACCTATTGCATATTAAGCAAGCGCTTTATCATAATAGTATTGCCACACTATATATGTATTTATTTATTTTAGCCGCCCTGTCCTGCTGATAAAGCTAACATATTATCTAAAATATTTTTTGGATGGGTGACCAGGTAAAAATATTTATTCATAATTGTTCTATTATATTTTCTAAGATTATTCAGATTCTTTAAAAAAAAATCAAGATTTAAAAAAAAAGAAAGATATAAAATAGTAATTTAAAAGTTTTTCAAAATGAAATATTTTATAAAAAACATTTTCAACTTGACTTTTGCATTTTGATAAGAAAAATAATTTTTTCATAACAATGCAAAACAGTTAAGAATAATTCCCTGCCGAAGTCCAACATAGACCACCTCAGGTTTTAATGAAAATTGGTGGCTTGGTTTATATCAACAAGAAAACTAATTTGTATAAGTTTGTTTTTTTGTGTTTCATGAGATTCATTTTTAGAAAAACATTGTCATTTGAAATTTCTGATTTTTCCAAAAATAAAAACTTTAGTAGCAAAAACATGACTTTAAAGTTCTATTTAAAAAAAAGTTTTTGGAAACCTTCTAGTTTTTTTTTATTATATGCAACTCTAGACTTTTAACGATAATGACTACCTAAAAACCTAAAAAATTCTATGCAAATAGAAAAAGTTGATTTTTGACAAGTCAATATACAAAATAAGCAATTTAAGAAGTGAAAAGAAACATTATTTTGCTTTCTATATATGTTAGCAGTGCACAAAATAACAGGCAGTCAATAGTTAACCGCCACCCAAAATGACCAAAATTGCATAATCAAAAATTGAACCGAAATAAATTGTTTCCCGTAGTTGATTGGTTAAAAAAATTTGAGTTTTAAAAAATGAAAAAAGTTTGAGTTTTAAAAAAAATTTGAGTTTTAAAATTTTTTTTACTAACAAATACTATGTGTTTTGGAATTACTAAATATTCGTAACATTCAAAGTATTTTAGACTTAAATATTTTAGATGTTATGATTAATCACTAATCACTCAAACTTATTAATAAAGTTTAAATATTAAGAACATACTTTGTAAAGCATTAATGAGTAAAAAATTACAAAAAAATTTTGAAATTAAAATTTTTAATTTTATAAAAGTTTAGTTATTTGTATAAAAAGTTAAATTTTAAAAAGTTAAATGTATCCGATTTTAATCAGCGCATGTAAACTGTTTTAGATCAACATTATTTCAAACTGTTAATTGTAGCATTAGTTATTAACCTTACATATTTTATTATTTATTTATTATTATATTTTATTATTTTATTTACCTTAAAACTTTGTTGTGAGTTTCCCTTGCAAAAAAAGGGACAATTCGATTTAAAAATATGTCAATGTAATATATTTAAAGTATAAAGTATTTTTTTTATTTACATTGTTTAGTAAATTTTATAAAACAAAAATTGAAACACTGGAAAAAAATTTAATTGAATAAAAATAGTTGACCATCAACTCTATGTGTTAGCTGCCCAAACTGACCTACATTAACTACAGAACAATTTTTTATTTTGTGCCTTTTGGTAGGTTTTCTAATTTTTAGAAATTTGCTGATAAGATTAAATTCAGTAAGTATAGACTCCTAAATATAGTTTTGACTAAAACTTAAAAAAGTTTTTTTCAAACCACAGGTGTTGTTTACTATATTTCCTATTGTTTCTTTCCTTTAAACCACAGGTGTTGTTCCAATCTTTAAAAACTCTGGAGAACATTCTGACCCCTCCGATCAGTCTTCTTTCTGTTATTAGTAAGGTCTTTGAGTCTTTGATCAACAAATTTAAATATAACAATATAACAATATAATAAACATATAAAAGGCCTAAATAACATGTCCTCGTTCAAATGGCAAACAAAATCTTGACATAAATCATTCAGCAATCTTTTCTGGTCTTTTTTTTTTCTTCTCTTTTTTTCTTTACTTGTTTTATTATTTTTTTTATTTTGCAATAATAATTTCTTAGTTAAAAACTTTAGTGCATTAGGGAAACAAATTTTATGTGTTTTTATATGTGTTAATATATATATATATATATATATATATATATATATATATATATATATATATATATATATATATATATATATATATATATTAGGTGTTATATTAAATGTAATTTAAAAAAAATGGTTGTTTAAGAGAATCTATGGTCTTCACTCAGTATGCATTAGTGAGTATCACCAAAATGCAAAACTTTTAGCATTAAAAATACCTGATATTTCAGACTGTTAAGATCTCTTCAGATTAATTATGTGACTTAACAAGTTGTGACTGCATGCTTCACAGTTGCAATAGCTCCCCAAATACCAACACACTAAAAGTGTATTTTACTTTTTTAAAAGAAATCACCTTCAGTCAAAAGCTAGTGACAAAAAGCTAACAAAAAACTTTATATTTCTTCAGTAACTCATCTAGGGATGATTTTATTGAAAAATCTAGTCAACAAATAGTAAAATCCAAGATTTTATGCCAAAAAATATGTCAACATTTTACTAAAGGAATTCTAGAGTTCTATATAATAAAAAAAAATATTTTTTAAAATTTTGTTTTTAAAAATAGAGCTCCAAAGTATAAACAAAACATGTTTTAGCTATTGAAGTTTTTGTTTTTGGAAAAATCAGAAATTTCAAATGACCATATCTCATGAACCACAAAAAGTTTCATACTGAAATTTTCAGGAGTTAATTTTCTCATTGATTTGACATGATTGACAAGTCTCCAACTTATAATTTTCTCATTGACAAGTCTCCAATTTGTAATTTTATCATTGATTTGACATGATTGACAATGATTGACCAAAGTCACCAAATTTGATCAAAATCTGAAGCAGTTCGTTTTGAAATCCTAAAACTTTGATCCATTTACCATGCAACAACCCTTAAGTGGAAATTGTTTTCATTATAGATTTCATTATAGTATTAAATGTTTATGTTAGTAAAAATTGTTTTTTCAAGTTTCAGTTTTTTTAAAAGATTCAATAATAAACATATCCAACAAATGTTATAGATAAAACTATAGCTATGTTATATTACTCAAAAAAAAACTTAAATACAATTTATAACTGAGTATTATATCTGTATATAAAAAAAATTATAAATATTGACAAAAATTATTTTAATTTATTGTCAGCTAAAATATATTTGAATAAAAACTTCTTTTTATGGATGCACATTTTTTTTTAACTCAATGTATCTTATAAGTAACACAATGTTAAATAAAACCGTAATTAGAACCATGAAAAAAAGTAAAAAAAAAAAGACTATGATGATGATGCTGACAGCAACAATTTTTTTATGTTTTAGACTAATAGTTGATGGATTTAAAAGACCATTAGAAGATAGCGATCTATGGCAGTTGCAAGAAAGGAACACTGCACAATATCTTGGTTTGAAATTTGAAAAATACTGGAAACAGGAGATGGATAAGCAGAAAAAGTAGTTAAAAAATTTGATCAAGTTTAAACTTCTGTGATTCAATTATTATAATTATTATTAATTATAATTTATTATAATTTATTATAATTATTATTAATCTTATTTATCTTATCAGATAATCTTCAATTATTTTAATTAAGTTACTTTTTAATTAATATTGAAAAATAATTTTAATTTTTTAACCTTAATAAACAAAATATTTATTTCTTACAAATGTTTTATAAATATTTTTAATAATCTTTTTAAAACTTTAATTTTTAGTAGTCCCATAGTAGAAAAAATTTTAAAGCAAAAAGATGAAGAAAAGAAAGAGTTTCGTAATCCTGATTCACCAAAGTCTATAAAGTTTCATAAATACAAGCCATCTGTTTCAAAAGCATTATTTAAGACATGTGGAAAACCTTATTTAGTTGGATCTTTCATGAAAATTTTATATGATTGTACTTTATTTGTGCAACCTTGGTTATTAGGGTTAGTGAAATATTTCTAATTACTAGAATAAATTGCTTTTTGTTATTAGGATATATTTTCTACAAATCACCCTTTAAAGTTAGCATATTATCCAAGGCTGATTATTTGAGCATACAGCATTTTGCATATAATTTTATAACTAATCCTATTTGTTCTTTAAAGAAATAAGAAAAAAAAAAATTAAAATGAAAAATGCATTATAAACTGAAAATGCCATTCTTTATTCAAATTCATCTTTATTCAAAAGATATAATTTAGTAGAAAAGGTCTTAATAAGAAGATAAAGGAAGTAAGCCTGATTCTGATTGAAAATATAAGAGATAAACAGTTTGTTTTAGATTCTTTTACCTAATGATTTTCAGGCCAAAAATTAGAACTTGTCAGACTAGTCTAAATAAATCTATTTCTGAAAAAAATGTTAGCCTTGATAAGTTGCTTGTAGTTATTAAACTAATTTACTCACATCAAGGCTGCAAGCAACCCCTATTTAAGTTAGGAGTTACCAGAATAAGATTGTTAAGAATGGAGTTTATAGTTGTGTCGTCAGCAAGATTTATTTAGATTTATCATTAATATAGGCGAGAAACTACTCAAGGTTCTATCCACCTTGTGATACTCTAGAAGTTACTAGAAATGAAAGAGAATGTTGCCTATCAAGGACAACTTTAATACTGCAATTAATTAATCAATAATCTCGAAAGCATTCCTCGATAAGAAGGAAGCTTATGGAGAAAACCAGCATTCCAAATTTTATTAAAATCAGCTAATGCTGATTTCAAGCATTAAAAAAAAAAAATCCAGTTAAGCATAAATTAAATAGTTTGGTGAGTAATGAAGAACAAGTGTTCTGGAGAAGGCTTTTATAAGACTGTGACAGAAATCTAGACCACAAGCTGTCTAGACTACATTGAATTAACTTGTTTAGTTAGAATGATAGGAGTGTGGCCAATAAATTCAACAGAGGAGGGAAAGGTAATAAGATCAGAGTCGTGCATTAAAAATAAAATGACAAACTTTGTCTATTGTTGATGATTTTCTTCAACAATAAAGTTGAAGTCTCTAGAACCTAACTTTTGAGGTAAAATGAACCTAACTTTTGAGGTAAAATGTAACATTTTAGTAATCTGCAAATAAGGGACCTTAGAATTCTTTTGCATCAATTTCTTGCTATATAAAAAAAGACATTTTATTCCAGAGAAAACTCTAATCAGTAAAAGATTGAGAAGGATAAAAAATTTAAGTTTTATAACCAACAAGTTCAATGATAGAGAGCCAAGCCATTTTGTGTAATTAGCATTAAAGTCACCATGACAACATTATTGGCTCATAGAAAATAACAAAAATACAGTCTTGGGGAGAACGAAAATAATATATAATACAAAAAAAAAAAAAAAAAAAAAAATTGAGTGAAGAGGAGCAAAAGCATATATAAGAATAGACAAAAGCATATATAAGAATACTCAGAGAATTTAAACATGACATTTCAACAAATTGGTGAGTTGATATGTATGTATATGCCCACATCAAGCATGTGACAATTACAATCTTTGCAAGTCAAGTGATAATATCTGCACAACTACATACAACTGGCGTATATTTACACATATGCTGGCCTGTTAGATGAAAAACTGTGGTGCAGAACTGATCAACAGAACTTTTCTGCTAACCCTTAAAATTTTGCTCAAGAGGCCTAATATGAGGCAGTAGCTAGATGCAGTTAACATCCGCCCAAGAAGAGTTATTTTATTGATAACATCTCTAGCTTTTACTCAACCAAGAACCCCAAGGTAAGCCGCAACCTGGAAAATAACGCCGGTCAATGGTCAATGACCGCCTGAAATGACTATTTTGACCTCCCAAAATGAATTCTTGCTGGTCATGGTTGACAAGTTAAAAAAAAAATTAGAGATTTAAAACAACATTTGACAAAAAATCATTGTTATTTGGAAAATGCAAATAATAAAATTTTGATAAACTCTTTTAATTTTGTAAAAGGGTTTTAAATAGTTTTCTTGTTTATGATACGCTACTTTAATTGCTAGCAAGTCGTTAAACCGAAAAGTTTGAAAGCAAATAGAAGTTAAAGCAAATTTTTTCTTCAATTCTTTTATTTTGAATACTGCCTGGTTTTTATCTTTGTTTTCGAAACGTACAAATAAATTTACTTTTTATAAATATAATTCAAAAAGTTAAAATTAATAACTTATAATTAGTTTATATCAATATAATTCAATAATTAAAAGTTAATAATTTATTAATAATTTAATATTATTAATTCCGCTACTTACAATTAGGGCCACCAAGAGCTGTCATGCCGCCTGGGGCAGCAGTCCTGATTGGTGCCCTTATTTATCAAATTTTCCATATATTATATATGAAGGACCTTTTTTTTTTTAGGTCCTCACATTTCATTTGGCACCCCTTAGATATCTGCCGCCCAGGAAAAAACTGTCCTGGTGCCTCCCTCACGGCGGCCCTGCTTATAATATGTTTGAGTATAAATAAAATTTATCGTTGTTAAAACTTTCATCTAATAATTATTGCATATTAATAGAAACCAGCTTTAACAACCCTGAACTCATTAATTTTCTTTGTGTATGTATGTATCTTTGTGAATGTATTGCTCAAGATTTACGTAACGTATACGTAACGACGTAAACTATAATCATTGTAATCTTAAGTTTTTTGTTTCTTAGTAAAAATCCTTTTTTCTTAAATGATTGAAGTTCTTTTTTATTACTATTTTAATATAAAAGTTTTATGTTTTATTTTGTTGATAATATAATAATATAAAATAAATTATGCTTTTAATTATAAACAATTTTTCACTCATCTGCACTTAATTTGTTAAGTCTTATTATTTATTTCCTCATAAGTTTTGCAGCAAATTGCAAATAAATAAATGGTTTATAGATAAATTAAAAATTACTAATCGAGCTTTTTTTTTTTTATTTAAAAATCTCGTTTTATGTAAGTTTAATAGTTTTTATAGTGTTTTATTAAACAAATTGTTTATTATTTTAAAATTTGTTTCATTAAACAAATTGTTTAATACAAAGAAGACGAATGTTTAAAAATATTTAAAGTATTAAACATTCAGTTTAAACAGTTTAACTTAAACTGTTTAAACTTGAAGTTGCAAACAAGAGTTAGTAACATTATTATTAACTAATTAACATAATATGTTATGTTAATTAGTTAATAATATGTTATTTTTAACTAATTAACATAACATGTCACTACATGTTACCCCTAGTTCACTTCACCCCAGTTTATCCTACGCGTTAAAAAAAATAATTTTATGAGTATTTTTTTCATAAAATTGTTTTCAATTTAAAGAATGATTAAGAAAAATCACGGATACACATCAATTTAAAAAAAAAGTATAGTATATCAATTTAATAAAAAAGTATAGTAGTAAAAGTATATAGGCTATTAAGAGCAAATTTAAATAAAAATAAAAGTTAAAAATTTTAAGATTTACCTAGATAAAGCCTTGTTACTTGGGCACTATTTAGTGCATTTTTGACCCTTGAGCACAAGGTAAATTTTAATTTTTTTGATTTTTTTTTTTGTAATTATTTTTTCTATATTTTAGCCCAAATTTAGCTTGTTGTGTATTCGCGTTTTCAAAGTTTTATTTTTTTGAACACCCCTAATATTTAAACATAACCTTGTTTATGAAAAGCTACTTTAATTGCTAGCAGGATGTTAAAGCAAAGTTTGAAAGTAGTCGAATAGAAGTTAAAGTGAATTTTTCTTAAATTCTTTTATTTTGAATACTGCCTGGTTTTTATCTTTGTTTTCGAAACGTATAAATAAATTTACTTTTTAAAAATAAAAGTAAAAAAATTAAAATTTAAAACTTGTTATTAATTTATATCAATATAATTCAATAATTAAAAGTTAATAATTTATTAATAATTTAATATTATTAATTCACTACTTATAATATATTCGAGTATATATAAAATTTATCATTGTTAAAACTTTCATCTAATAATTATTGCATGTTAAAAGAAACCAGTAATTTTTTTGCCTTAACAACCCTGAACTCATTAATTCTATTTGTGTATGTATGTATTAACTTTGTGAATTGCTCAAGATTTACGTAACGTATTAATTGAATTGAATTACGTAACGTATTAAATGAATTGCTCAAGATTTACGTAACGATGTAAACTATAATCATTATAATCATAAGTTTTTTGTTTTAAGTAAAAATCCTTTTTTCTTAAATGATTCAAGTATTAAAAATTCTTAAATAATTAAAGTATTAAACATTCAGTTTAAACAGTTCAACTTTAACTTTAAGTTGCAAACAAGAATTAGTAACATTATTATTAACTAATTAATATTAGCTTTTGAAAAGCTTTTAATGAGCAAGAGATATAAAATGTGCGAAAGTATTTCTTCTTTACCTTCAGAGATTCATTTCATTATTATTCAAAATTATTATATATAATTAAGAACATAATCTCAACTGAACTTTTTTTTTATTGAATCTTTTTTATTATTTTTCGTGCAACTTTTCCCGCCATTTACGAAGTCATTGCAATGAAATCAATTATTTTGAAATAAATTAAAAATTATAAATTAGCTGTTTGCATTTTTAAAAAAGCATTAATTTTATTTAAAATTGCTATTATCAAAACAATTTTTTATTCTTCAAGCCTTATCCCTTCAAGCCTTAACTTTTTTTTGGATTTATAAAGTTTAGTCATGAAGAATGGTTCAGGTTCATTAAAGCGAAAAAAAAAAAAACGAGAAAAAGTTACTGGTTTCTATTAGCAAACTTTAACTATTAGAATAATTTTTTAATAAAATATTTTTTTATATATTTAAATTAACTTAAAAGTATTAAAATTAGTAATATTTTTTAAATTTATATAATTAATATTTTTATATAGTTAATAATTTTGAAAAAATTTTAAAAAACAACATTTTAAAAAAAAGATAAAAACTAGGCTATATTATATTATAAAAGAACAAAAACTTTTTTTGTTGATTTAAACAAAGAAAAAAGAAAAAAAAATTTGACCGCCCAAAAAAAACAATTGACCGTCAATTACTTAAGTTGGCCGGTCAAATTGACCGCTGGCCTTCAATTCCTTATTTTCCACGCTGAAGCAGTATTTTAATTTCTCTTAAACTTTGCCTATTAAAGTGAGTTCTACAAGGTAGATGGTGGGTAAGGTAGATGGTAATGTGGCTGGTGATCAGCGGATCACCAGCCACCTTACCATGAATGTATACAGCGCTATACATTCTACATGTATATTCTACAATAGGATCTAAGACATGTACTTTATTACATGTTACCATTAGGTGACTATGATGATCTTAGTCCTGACCTAACCTTAAAAACTTAAACATATTACTAGATCTTATTTCTAGATCTTATTACTGAACCAAACTAGTGGAACAAATCATTGGCACAGAACACTGAAACAAAATAGTGTTAAACTACCTAAAACCTTTTACTGTAGGGGTTTAGTTAAAAAAAATTTCAAAAACCTTTCGAGAAAATACCAAAAATAGCAGTTTTTGATATTTTCTTATTTTGAAAAGACTAAAAATTGCTATTTTCGAGTATGTTCTATATTGCAAAAGCCTTGTCATTTTTTTTGCCATATTCAGTTTTGATAATTTCTAAATTGTTTTTTAAAGAGAGATTCAATATTTATGACTAAAACTTATTTTTTGATTTTTGACTGAAAAGTTAAAATTTTTATGGCATGTGATGTCATACTAACATAAATAAAATTTAAAGTATTCTCTTATAATTCAATATGTTACCGAAAATAGAGACAAGTTTCATGAAGATCGCTTTATTACTTTGGATTTAAAAAGTTTTAAATTAGTTAGCTCAAATAATGTAATCTTGACTCTAGGTATATAATAAAAAAACAGGAGTTTATGGGTTTAATGTCAACCATAAATTGAATTTATAAATTAAGTTTTAAAACTTCTTTTTATAAAAATTCTTTTTATGGATTTAAAAACAGCTGTAATAATACATAATCTAAAATAAATATTTCTTATAAATAATAATTAGTACCTATAAATTAAATTAAATACAAATAAATATAAGTATGATAAAAAATAATAAAGTTAATTAAAACCAATTTATTTTAATTTTAGAACAATTTTCCAAATGTCAGTTAAGACTACAAAAATATAATGTGCATTAATTGCATTCAAATACTAAAAAAAAAGTTTTTATTTTTATTTTTAAAAGTTTTAAAAATATTTTATAAATACACATTAACACATGCTGCTAAAAGATTTGCAATAGCATATTATTTATTTGCAACAATTTTAAGCTTTTAAACTTTTGTTACCTTTTTAATTTTTTTAAAGTTTATCAACTTTTTTTATTGGTTTTTTTTTTTAATCTTTTTTTTATTTTTTTTAACTTTTTTTAAACTTTAATTCATGAGATTTTTTAACTTTAACACATTAACGAATAAAAATATTTTTTAACATAAATGAGTTTATTGATTTTTTCTCTTAGGAAAACCATTGAAGTTATTCAAAACAGAAATATTGATAGCAAATTAGGATATCTTTATGCATCTATGTTATTTGTAACAGGCTTAGTTGGTTCTATCATTTTACAGCAGTATTTTCATATTTCGTTTGTAACAAGTATACGAGTACGATCGTCACTGTTAACAGCAGTTTACAAAAAGGTAAACATAATCAATTATCAAGAATGAAAAGTTAAATAGTTTATTATATTATTACATTTATTTAATATATCTGTTTATTATCATTTATATATTTACAAATGTATTGTATTTGCATATATTTGTTTATATATTACGAATATATTATTTTTGTACATTATTTTTACAGTTTAGTAAATAATTAGTCTTTCTAATAGTTTATATTAGATACTTTGATTAAATCAAAAGATTTTTGGAACTCATGGATCAATGGATCAGGGTAGTAGACTCCTTAACTCCATACTTCAACATTCTATATTGCAGGAATCAGCTCTAAAACAATCCAAACTTCAGGATTCCACTCTCTAGGGCTCCCAGTAACTCTTTTTAGGTTTATTGATTGAAATACACAACATTACACTTAAATACACAACATTACACTTGAAATGTATGTTTTTTGGTTGATGTCTTCCATCTTTTACTAAAAAATGTGCTTTATGTGTTTCTTATAAATTCTAACAGGTGAAGAAAATTTTTTTTCTTTTCACGAGTAAGAATAAAAGCTTTGAAATTCAAAAAGTCTCACTCTTATTTATGACTTTTGCTGCCCAGAAAAATTCACCTAAAAACATTTTTATTAAAAAAAGTTCACCCAAAAACATGTTTTAAAAAAAGTTCACCTAAAAACATATATTTAAAAAAAGATCACCTAAGAGCATACATTTTAAAAAAAGTCCAGTAATCAGCGCAGAATGTTTTTCTTTAAAAAACATTTTTTTTGTAACAATTTTGAATAAAACAAGTTTTACTCAAAATTGACTCATGGTTTTTGAAACTTGTTTTATATGTTTATTCTTATGTATTTTAGTAAATGAAAAAGACGAGATTTTTACAAAGAAATTTTAAACTTATCTCTTAATCATAATGTCCACTTACTTTTTGAAACTTCTGTTAAATTCAGTTGATGGATTATTAGATTTTTTAATTATCAATGGTTAGTATACTTTTTTATTTTGACCCTTCTAAAGCTTTCTGTTGTGATAATGAGAAGAAATTTCATTGTATTAAAAACATATTGTTCATAAACTTAACACATTAATCTGTTGCAAAATCCACCGGGACTCTTCATTATCTTGTATGAGAATCTTTGTATAACTTGTCGTCATTAATATTATTCTGATGTGTCAATTTTACATAGAAGATTTTTAATTATTGAGGCTGACTTATTGATTGCATTCATTGTTTTTCTATTTATTTGAAGATTGAGAGAGTCTATTTTCTATTTATTTGAAGATTGAGAAGATATTAATTTTTTGAAGAAGAGTGTCTATGATTGCAGGAAAAACAAAGAAATTCCAATTTAGAACATTTACTAGTTTTTCATGACCTTCTGAGCTTCTTGACCTTCTGAGTCTGAGTTTTGTCTTTGGAATTTAAAAGAGTTTTTCATGGCCTTCTGAGCTTGAGTTTTTTCATGACCTTCTGAGCTATGTCTGAGTTTTGTCTTTGATGGAATTTAAAAGAGAATAGAACTAGTAGGATCATTTTGCCTTTTAGATACCATGTATGTCTTTTTATGTAAAAACATAAACAGAAGCTTAAAAAGAATCTTAAAAAGAATCTTTTCTTTGTTAAGCTATCCAACAGGCTTTGTGGAAGGCACCTTGTTTATAGAAAGCAAATCTATTTGGTTATTGTCAGTTTCCAAAGTTCCGAATAGTCACTTTTTTGGTTGCCTCTTAATTTGATAGTTGAACAAGGAATAAATTGCAGACCAATGAATAAAATGTAGACCTCATTCTTTATTAACCAAGTATCCAGATATTGGTACAAATAGTTTTCTACTTGTCTTGTCAATTTTAGTCCAGTTTATTTATAGAATCTTTTTTATTTTTGTTTTGTTTTGTGGTTATTAAGGTGCTCCCAAAAGTCTTTACAGATTTTTCCATGTAGACATTTAGAAGTGTTTCCTATAATAGAAAATAACATAAATCTGTGACAATTTATCTTTAGTGCTTTTCCATTCCAACAAAGTACTGCATAATGAAGACTTCATAATTCTCTCTAATGCTTCTTTTTTTTTTAAAATATGTTTAGAGTGCATTTAAATGTTGATTTACTCAGAGATTTAATAGTTGATTTAGTTCATTTTAGATCTTCTTTCTTTGAGATTTCTGTTTTCTTTATGATGATTATGCCAAGTTGTAGAATTGTTTTGTAGTTTCACAATCTGCTGCTAACATTATCTATTTTTGTAGACTAATGGAATATTTGTTGTCTGTTTTTATACCTAAACACATCTTTCTCACTAATCTTTGATCAAGTTAAAAAGTCAATTTCTTCCTTCTTTGAAGCTACAGAACAAAAGCATTAGTTTAGAATTATTTTAGTAGCATTAGTTGGTTTCAATTGTTTCATTAACTGCAGAAATTCACAGAGCTTCATCATATTTTTTTTCGAATTATTTTTAACTTTTAAAATCTTAGTGAAAATTATAAAGATTTCTGACAATGTTTATCTAAAATTTCAATGCTTCAATAATCTCAAATTTGAATGCCTCAATAATCTTAAATTTGATTATAATATATATTTATAATTATATATTTATAATGATTTTAATATTTTGAGTTTTATTTAAATAAAAAAATGGAAAAATTTATTGAATATATATAGAGTTGCAACCCCAAAAAAAACGGTGTTTTTTTTTTAAAAAAAACACGTTTTTTTTTGCAAAAAAAACAGACTGGTTCTAAAAACATGTTTTTTATAGTTTTTTTTGCTTTTTTTTAGTATTCATTAAATTTTAGATAATAATAATACTTGAAACAGTTCCAGTGCCCTTAAACCTACAAAATACAAATGTTTTCTATTTAATAAAATGGATATTAACTTATATAATAGCTGTTACAAACTAATCACCAATATTAAAAAAAAACAGTATTAAATATTTAAAAAAATAATTTTTTAAATAAATCTCAAAAAAACTATACTATTAGCTACTAGTTGATTGTAAGTATAATACTACTGAATGAAGGAAATAAAAATGTTATTTTAGCAGTGTTATTTCATTTATAAAAATGAATGAAATAACACTGCATTGCAAAATACAAAAATGAAGCAACTGTTAAATAAAATTTACTTTAATGTTTATTTACTTTTGTATATTACTTTTTTAAATTTTTAATATTTAATTTCTTTATTTTATTTTAAATTGCAATTAGATAGCTAAAATTTTATTTATTCAAACAATATTCAAGTAAATAAAAATAACACAATGATTAACTTTGTCTAATGAAAAAACATTTATATTAAACAATTTGTAATCTATTAATTATTTTTAATTAAAAAAAAAAAAAGAAATCTAAAAAAAAATATGCCAGGCAGAAAGAAATGTTTTGTAGCTACATTGTTCAATGAGGCACCTTTAGAATCTGGAGGTTCTAAAATTCAACAAGTTATATGCAAATTTTGGAGCTTAAAGCTATCAAAAAATGGCACTCGAATGACTGAGCACATTGCAAAATGTATGAAATGTGGCGATCAAATAAAAAACAAATATTTGAACGATATGCCTTTTAAACAGAAGAAAGTTCAAACTGAACTAATGATGGAAGAAGATATTCCTGAAAACTTACCTATTCAAGATATGAAAAAAGAGAAAAAAATATGTTTATCATCTGCTATTCCACAAGTTCCAATTGAGTCTTTCTTTCCAGCACCAAGCTGTTTTGGAAACCAAAGTAGGTCTACAACCCCTAAGTTTGGAGACTGTAAGGCAAATAAAACCAAATCAGATAAGTCTCCCTTAAAACGATTGTATTCTTCAACAAGAGTTCCATTCACAACTCAGAAAAATAAAATTGCATCCTACATTTTAGGAGAGTACAAGAGTTTAGAGTCAGAGTTATCAAGCGACTCTGAAGAATACGGATTTGACTTTACAATAGAAGACCTTAATGAACAAGAAAGCCAGAATACAGAATCTGTTATTAATTAAAAATAAATCTTTTAAATGATGTACTATATATTTACCATATATCAGGTTATTAATATATATTATATTACATTTATAATAAAAATAAAAATTAAATAAAAGTAAATAATTTTTTTTTTAATCTAAAAAACAAAAAAAACCATAAAAAACACAAAAAACACAAAAAAAACATGTTTTTTTTGCAAAAAAAACACAATTAAAAAAAAACGGTTTTTTTTGCAACTCTAAATATATATATATATATATATATATATATATATATATATATATATATATATATATATATATATATATATATATATATATATATATATATATATATATATATATATATATATATGTATATATAAATAGTATATAAATATATACTATATATAAATAGAATATAAATATACTATTTAAATATTTCTACTGTACTTAAATATAAATTTAAGAATATAAATATACTTTTTTAGATGTTTCGATTAAATAATTTTGGTAGAGTTGACTTTACTGTTGGAGAAATGGTTAACCTAATGACAGTTGATACACAAAAGTGCTATGATCTCCTAACATATCTTAATGTTCTTTGGTCTGGTCCATTTCAAATTATAGTTTCATTTGTCTATCTTTACTTATTAATGGGATGGTCCATTCTTGCAGGTTTTGGTGTGTTGCTTTTTTTTATACCAATAAGTAGTTGTTTTTCAACATTTGAAAAGAAGTTCCAAGCAAAGCAAATGGTTTTCAAAGATCGTCGATCAAAATTTATGAATGAGATACTTGCGGGGATAAATATTTTAAAGTTATACTCTTGGGAAGATAGTTTTATTGCAAATATACTGAGAATAAGGAATGGTGAACTTAAACTCATCAAAAAAGCTATGTTATTGCAAGCAAATCATGGTTTTGCATTAACACTTGCCCCTTTTTTGGTATCATTTTTAACTTTTTTAGTTTATGTTATGCTTGGTAACAATTTAACTGCTGAGAAGGCTTTTGTAGCTATATCACTTTTTAATATAATTAGATTTCCGTTGTTTCTTTTACCTATGGTCATTGCAAATATTGCTCAGTTTAGAGTTTCAGCTAAAAGGTTATCAAAATTTCTAAAGAGTGAAGAGTTAGAACCAGTTTTAGAGTCAGATGATATTAATAGTAAAAATGCTATCGAAATATGCAATGGAACATTTAAATGGAGTGACACAGGTGATGCTATTTTACAAAACATTTCACTTAAAATTCCTTGTGGTAGTTTAACAGCAATTGTTGGCCAAGTTGGTTCCGGAAAGTCGTCGTTAGTTTCTGCAATACTTGGTGAAATTAAGAAAGTTAGTGGTGAAGTGCTTGTAAAAGATAGCATTTCTTATGTCTCCCAACAACCATGGATTCAAAATAGAAGCTTTCGTGACAATATTACTTTTGTGAGCGATTATGAAAGTAATCGATATAATAAAGTTGTTGATGCTTGTGCATTGAAACCTGATATTAACTCATTACCAGGTGGGGATCGAACTGAGATTGGTGAGAAAGGAATCAATTTGAGTGGTGGTCAAAAACAGCGTATCTCGATTGCTAGAGCTGTTTACCATAATTCAGAAATATATATTATGGATGATCCTTTGTCTGCAGTTGATGCTCATGTTGGAAAGCATATCTTTGATCAGGTTATTGGAAGTAATGGACTATTAAATAAGAAGGTACAATTTAATTTTATTAATGTTTTTTTTTTTATTATTGTAATTTTTTGATATGTAAATTTTTTATAATTATAGTTACTTTTTTATTTTTATCATTTCAATGCTTTTCTTGTTGAATAATTTTATTTTCAAATCAAAATAAGCTGCAGATGTACAAATATATTCTGAATTGTGTAAATAACATAGTTGCTTTGAAACATGAACCTTCCCCTCCCCCTCCCCCAACAAAATACACTTGTATCGATTTTTAGAACCAGACTACCGTATGGTATTCAAGATCAAAAAATTGAAAATGTTGGTCATCATAATAATCTCAGTTTTAAATTGAATCATGATCGTTTTTTTTTTTTTAATATATAAAAGAAAAAAAGAAAACCTCAAACAATAAAATGCCATTGATCAAATTTTGATATGAACCCTGTCATAAATAAAGCCAGCAAAGAACATAATTTGACATGCATTTATTTGGCAGAAAGTACTACTAATACTAATAACTACACTGATTAAACTCCAACATTATCTAAAAGGCTATGTTTCACTGACAAAATAAAAATAAAAAGTCAAAGCCTTAATATCTAAAATTAAGAAGTAAAGAAATCAGCTCATTACAAGGATAGTTTTTCTTTTAAAAATATAAAAATTTTCCTTATTATGCTGTGACTGTTTTAAGTAAAGTTTTAAGTAAAGATGCTGTGACTGTTTTAAGTAAAAAGAGTTTTAAATACTTTGCCATTGTCATTGATGCTATGGCAATCAAAAACAGTATAAAATACAACAAAAGTTCAGGATACTATATTGCTTTTTGTGATTTTGGTAAGGATATTATTGTATGTGAACAGCTACAAAAGTTAAGGACATGTAAAAAAACCTATTGGTTATGCTTTGTTGCTATTGATTATGCTTTATTAAATAAAATTGCAGATTTAACAAGTTTTATTGAAAGCATTTTGAATTTCGTTTTAGTATATATATAGTTTTAGTATATATATAATTTTAGTATATATATATAGTTTTAGTATATATATAGTTTTAGTATATATTTATAGTTTTAGTATATATATAGTTTTAGTATATATACAGTTTTAGTATATGTATATAGTTTTAGTATATATATATATAGTTTTAGTGTATGATATATATAGCATATGAACTTTGTATTAAGAGTATTTCATTTGATGGTGCAAGTATTGATTTAAACTCTGTTATTCTCTTTAAATGTCAATTTGGCAAAAGAAATGATGACATTTTTGAATGGTAACAGCTGTTACATATTTTCCTAGATCTATGCCATGTGCTTAAATTTTGCTTGAAATTATTAAAATGATTTGGTGTCCTTATTAATGGTGATGGCTACTGTAAAAAACATTGCATTTGATTACAAACTTTATTTAAAATACAAGTTTGAAGATCTAAAATGAGCAAACTTTTAAGAAAAAATTGAATTTTATTAACATAAAATGAATTTAGTAATAGCTGGCGAAACACTTAGCACCACTGTGGCATTAAATTTTTAATAGTCTCAACATCATTCTTAGGAGCAAACAGTAAAATCCTTTCATTCAACTTATTGACAAATTATTTGACATGCTCAACTCAAAAAATGAAAATGGTTCAAGAAACCTCTATATCTTACTGACCATATCTGTTTGAAATATTTTTAAATGATGGAAATGCTTAGCTGTTGGAAATATTTTTAAATGATGGAGATACTTATCTGTTTAAAATATTTTTAAATAATGGAGATGCTTATCTATTGGAAGTATTTTTAAATAATGTAGAAATATCTGTTGGAAATATTTTTTAACGATGAAAAAATATCTGTTGAGAATATTTTTAAATGATGAAGAAATATCTGTTAGAAATATTTTTTTAAATGGTAGAGATGCTTATCTGAGCATATTGACTTATATTGATATAAATAGATTGTATAAATAGATGGCTTTTACATATAAGAATAAAAGTTTTTAGATTTTATTGATTGTGATGGTTTCACTGATTGTCATAGTGATTTCAATGATGGCGATGGTGGTTTCACTGATATGATTTAGCCCCTTTTTACTTTTTTTTTAAGCATTTTACTTTTTTTTTTTTTTTTGGAGACTTTTTTTTTAAGTTTTGCAAATTTTCTACTTCTCAAGACGACATTTTTATTTATTACTGTTTTTATTTATTACTGTTTTTATTTATTACTGTTTTTATTTATTACTGTTTTTATTTATTACTGTTTTTATTTATTACTGTTTTTATTTATTACTGTTTTTATTTATTACTGTTTTTATTTATTACTGTTTTTATTTATTACTGTTTTTATTTATTACTGTTTTTATTTATTACTGTTTTTATTTATTACTGTTTTTATTTATTACTGTTTTTATTTATTACTGTTTTTATTTATTACTGTTTTTATTTATTACTGTTTTTATTTATTACTGTTTTTATTTATTACTGTTTTTATTTATTACTATTTATTTATTTATACCAAGGTTTATAATTTATAAAACAATAGGTTTATAATATAATAATAATTCAAAATTTTTACTATTTTTGATGGTGGTTGGATTTGGTCTGAATAATTTATTGTTAGACGAAGTTGATTTAACTTTAGATAACTTGGTTCCAGTCTTTTTTCTGCAGTATTAGCAAATTTACAAAATCTGTAAGTTGCTATTCTTATTGCAGGCTTAGTTGTGCAGTAATATGACTTTACATAAAAGGCATGAGATATATTATGAAACATAGAATGTTTAAAAGTTGGTTTTGTTTGTTTGTTTGGATTGGTTTCTTTGCATTTATATTAAACAGGATTGACTTAATATATTTTAATCTTACAATTTGAGTTTGAATATGAAGTATCATTTAAAAATGATTAAAAATGTTTTTTTTAATCATTTTAAAATAATATAGTGTACGAAAATATTCAAATAATAATGATATTTAATAGTAAGAAATGATAATAAAATATAGAATTAGAAGATATAACTTGGTAAGTAAAAAGTAAAATAGAGAGTGAAAACAAATATTAGTATTAATTATATATATAAAAAGCAAACAGTATGAGAATTTAAAAAACAAAACAGTGAAAATGTTAAATTATAAAAACAAAAATTAAAAGCTTGCACTGAAAAATGTGTCTTTGATAAAAACTTGAAAAAGGAAGCAATAATGGACTTCTTTTATGTAAAATTTTTTTAATTACAAAGTTTAGTTTTAAATTTTTTTATTATTTTTGTTAAACTTTTCAATATTAAAATTTTTATTTTGCAAACTAAAAAAAAAAAAAAAAAATTGTATTTCTTTTGTATAATAAACCCTTAGAAAACATAAAATGATTTAGGACAATATTATCTATTTATTATACAATAAATTCCTGATAACTGAAAGTCTTTTAAATTTCCTGTTAAATCGAATTTTTCATAAAAGTCACTTTATAATGTCAACATTCACCAGACCATTATTTTTGTATTCAGACCATTATTTTTGTCCTTCTGAGGTTCAATTTATTGGATCTGTATTTTTTATTATTTTGTTGTAAAGTATTTGTTTTTTATTTTGTTTGACATTTTAATTATCAATATGGTATTATGATTTTGAACTGATAGCAGGCTACCTTGAGCATTTTGAATACCTTTTTAACTCCAGTTTTTTCTTGTGGATCTTCAGCTTTCTCTATTCTATTATATTTGTTATATAATTTTATATTTGTTTATATTTGTTATTTGACATTTTAATGATATAAGAGCATAATATTATCTATATTAAATTTATTAATAAATAAATTTAAATTTAATCACATGCTATATTTATATACGCTACTGTCTTAGTAATTAATACTACAGAATCATAAATATTTTAAGAAGAATATCAACTTAATGCAATGATAAGATTATTTTCTAAACTTTAAGTTTATGTTTTATTATTTTTAAGTATCAATGTATATGTGATGATGATTTAGTTGTAAAGCGCTTGCCTTATAAGCAAGAAGTTTAATCCCCACCATACCCCTGGTAGTGCTCAACTTTTTTCTTCAGGCAGTGGCCTTGTTTGTCAAGGTTCACATTTTAAAGTTATAGAGTTGAGAAAGGGTTGAAAGATTTAAACATTAGCTGCATATAACCACATATTTACTTTTTTGTGTGTGTGTTTATGTTGACTTTTTTGTATGTGTGTTTATGTTGACTTTTTTGTGTGCATGTTTATGTTGACTTTAAGTTTAATTACACATAACCTTAGATATTTACTTCTATTTTGTGTTTCAAACAATCAAAAAATTACAAATTTTTTCATATTTATTGTTTTTGTATTTATTTAGACCCGAATATTGGTTACGCATAACCTTACATATTTACCTCTTGTTGATCAAATCATTGTATTGAGTGATAATAAAATTTCTGAGGTATGGATTTATTTAATATATTCTTTTTTTATTCAAAAATTTAATTTTTATTGTTTATATTTTTGTGTTTCACTATGCATTATATCTTTGAACATCACTGTTGTACATCATTTTATTTGTAATAGAATGTTTGAGTATTTACACCTATACTTAAAAACAAAGTATAATTTTTAAGCTATATTAGTTAGGCCTTCAATTCAAAAAGGCCATTAATCATTTGTAATTTATATATGAGCCTATGCAGTTAAAAGCATAGCAAAAAAAATACAAGCAACTTCGAAGCTGCTGCCATTGTAATCATTTTCCAACATTTTTAATATTTCTATACTTAATGATGTTGTTACCCTAACAATATCATTAAGTATAGAAATATTAAAAATGTCAGTAACAAGTTTGTTTCATAAGGCAATGTTAAAAAAAATAAGTTTTGAGCTACCTAAAAATACCAAAAATAATTTTTTATAACTTTGTCTGAAAAACAATATTGGTTAAAGTTGGCCTTTTCAGATTTAAAGTTAGCAAAATACATTTATACAGTACCAACACAAAGTTGCAAGTTAAGCAATTTGCAGTCACACTAAGTCAATGTTTGCTGGCCACTAAAATCACAATTTATTTCTAAATACATTGTACCTTTTGTTAGGTTTATGGAATACACATTTTACAACAAGGTGTGACTTAATTCGGCAAATGATTTGGAAATATCCTTCAAATTATTTTGAAGGATGTGTCTGATTGTTTTAGACTTAAAAAGTTTAATATTTTTATACATGAGGGAATTTGCAAATAGAAAAAAATTCTCAAGAAACAGCTCCAAGAAAATACATTAACATTCTTATCATGTGACCACGCATATCACTTTAAACCCCATTGAAATCTGTAAAACTGGATAAAATTGAAAGCAGAAGGTTTTAAAAAGAATTCAACCTCATTACCAGATCTGAGAAAAGCTATAATGAAAGCATGATCTCATAAAATTATGTCAGAATATTGTGAATCTCTTGTTGCTTTAATGCCATGAAAAATAGAGGCTATTCTTAAAATTTGAGGAGCCTGTGCAAAGTATTAAAATATGATATATATATATATATATATATATATAATATATATATATATATATATATATATATATATAATTTTTTATGTTAATTCACCATCCCCAAAGCTGAGAAGGCCACTACAGACCTACAGTTACTTAAGGTCTGTAGTGGCCTTAATTGTGGTTATAACCTTCTCTCAATCCCTCTCTGATATATACTGTGACTTCTTTATTCTGTTATATTCATGTATGTTGTTCTTTGAATTAAAATGTATTAATATATACCCTAGCACGCAAATAAGTTAGTAAAAAATACTAACTTTTTAAACTTTTTGGATCTTTTACTTTAAGTCAATTATAAATAGATAAGTTTTTCAAGTTATTTTTTTAATGCCATTTTCTTCAAAAACATTTTCCTGTAGATTGCACTAATTATTTTACACGCACATATAGTAAATTGCATTTAATTCTACATTATTTTATTTTCATTTCAAGAAAAGAAAAATGTCACAAATAGTCTTCTACTGTTTTTTTTTACCTGATTTTTCTGCTCTAAGATTAGTTGTCAAGGTTAAGTTAAGTTTTCCTAAAATTTCTCCTTTTTTTTAGCTGAATATGACTAACTTAATATGTTGTATGTTAAATACTCTCTTCATATGACCAACTTGTTATGTTGTATGTTAAATACTTTCTTCATATGACCACCTTAATATGTTGTATCTTAAATCTGTCAACAAAATGTTGGTTACATCAACAACAGTTTATTTAACAATTTTTTCATTTGTCTCGAGTGCAAAGGAATACTGTTCATGCATTTTATAGCTTTATAGGATTTTTCAACACATTTTGATGTGGGATACCATATTGCTCATGTTGATGTTTGTTAGTATCATTATTCATAAGCACCAGTAATTTTATTTCCAAGTCTTTTTTCATTGTTCTGTTTTTCTGTTTTTATTTTGAAAAGCTGAGTAAAAGTTCATTCATTTGTTATTATTTTAAATAAATTTAATGTATTTTTAAAAATGCATTAGAATATTGGTATTATTAGTATAATGGTATTGGTATTATTATAGTTTTCTTTAATTAAAGTAGATATATTTAAAGATATTTTAAATACCTATGTATATTCATGTACTATGACATTCAAATTTACATGGGTTAGCATATGATATGAACAGATTTATTAATGTTTTGTTTAAGTGTGGCAGTTATGAAGAACTGAAAAATAATGCCGGTGCCTTTGCTGAGTTTTTAAAAACATTCCATCATGAAGTTAAAAATGATGAAGAAACTTATTCAAACGAATTAGAATATGAAGGCAATGAAGTCAATGGTAAATAAAAATTATTTATTAATTTATTATTTGATATGATATTTGTGAAACATTTTCGTATTATATGTAATCATATTAAAAGTATTTTTATGGTTAAGTTTAAATCCTTTAAAACAATTTTTATAAATAATTTTATAAACAATAAAAAATAAGTAAAGCTAAGCTTTTAAGACAATAAAAAATAAGTAAAGCTAAGCTTTTAGGACACTTTCAAAATACAGACAGCTTTGCTATTAACGAAGTTTTGATGAAAATACTTAAAATAAAAAATTAAAGGTGAATTTTTTTAGGTCCAGAAGACACGTAACACTATCAAATAACATGATTTTTTTACAGGTTGCTTGATGCAGCCAATGAAACATTAAAGAAGAAGTTTTCTCTGTACTGTCGAAAGTTTTCTCTGTTTTGTCGATTCCTTAGAAATTTTAAAGCAGTGACCTCTTGTATGATTGTTAACCATTGGAAAACGAATGCCTTTTTCTAATTTATTAATATTATTCATAATTTTATATATTTGTATTAGATCTCCTCTTTGTCTCCTTTGTACTAGTGTAGTTAGGTTTAATTTTTCGAGTCTTCATGTATAAGAAAGATTTCTGATTGATGATACTAGTCAATCTTCTGGATTCTGGATTCTTTCATAGTCATAGTCAATATAGTCACAATCCGATTTAAGAAATGGAGACCATACCTAAACTGTAAACTCCAGTAATGGACAAACAAAAGTAATATAAAGCGAACAAAGTTTCTTATTATCAAAATAAACAAATGATTTTTTGATATGACCAAGCATTTGATTTGCTTTGTTAGAAGCATTTATCACTTGATTTTTCCATTTTAGGTTTGTATTGAAAAGTACTCCCAGATCTCTTTCTGCATCTAACTCCGTTAATTGAATACTATTTAAATTATATAGATAGTTTTTGTTATTGTGGTTATAATACATAACTACACATTTTGGTATGTTAAACAGAATAAGTTTGAGACCATTTTTAGACAATATCTAGATCATTTTGAAGATTAGTAGCGCAAGTTCTGATCATAATTGAGAAAGCACTTTTCTATTATCAACATATAGTTTGGTTACATTAAGCAATTTTTTTGGAAAGTCATTAATATATAAAACAAATAAAAGTGCTGCAATTACCGAACATTGTGGTACACCACTAAAAATATTAACCCAGTCAGAAATGATTTCACCTTGAACAACTCTTTATCTTCTGTTTTCTAAGAAAGCTGCAATCCATTTAAGTAGCAGACCATCAAAGCTGTATGCTTTTAGTTTGGCTATCAGTCTCCTGTGCAGAACTGTGTCAAAAGCTTTAGCAAAATCTAAGAAAATTACATCAACTGGAATACCAATATCTAAGCTTGATGAAATGTAGTCAATGCTTTCTAAAAGATTAGTGGTGCATGATTTGTTTCTAAAGAAACCATGTTGCTCTTTTGCTAGTAGATTATTTTTAAACAGGTACTTTTCCATTTTAGCTCTAATAATACTTTCCATAATTTTATTTATATATATATATATATATATATATATATATATATATATATATATATATATATATATATATATATATATATACATATATATATATATATGTATATATATATATATGTGTGTGTGTGTATATATATATATATATATATATTTATATATATATATATATATATATATATATATATATATATATATATATATATATATATATATATATATATATATATATATATATATATATATATATATATAATAAACTCAAAAGAATAAGCTATGAAATTGATTACAAGTATCTTAAAAATACTTAATAAGAGATTAAATAAAAAAATTTGAATGAAAACTTCAGTTTACTGAAGTTTATAGTAAATTAAACAACAATGTCATGATTAATTTACAATATCTTGATAATTCATTGAAATTTATCTCTTGATAATTTTTAAACTCTATCAGTTAAATTTAAGTTGAAAACTAAATTAATGATGTTGCATTAATTATGATTTGCTATGGGTTCTCCATTAGTACCTTTACTTGTGAATTGTTTAATGGGTAATTTTCAAAAAAAGTGTATGAGTTCTTTTAATGCAATAAAACCAGTGTTTTACCAATATTATGTAGATTTTGTTGTTTTTTTCTCAGAAAGCCATCTTTGTACTTGAAGCAATAAACATTCCTCAAACTCTTTTAAAAAAAAACAATTACGCAATTACAAACTTGTTTCATAAGAAACTGTTTTCAGGTTTATATAAAAACTTTTATAGCTTTCTTTATTTTAATGAGTAATATCTATTAATTTTTATTGGCAGTTATAATTTTTTTTTTCAATTAAATCTAAATTAATAAAACTTTATTTTTAAAGTGTCAAAGTTTTTTAACAAAGTTTTCTGCATTTTTTACTATTAATTAGAACATAAGAAAATTGTTTGTATTTAAAACTTCTAAATAAAAACTAAAAAATTTCATTGTTCAAACAAGAATACTTTTTTATTTTTTTATAAATTTTATTTAAGGATTTAAAGATAAAGTAATGGAAGTAAATTTGCTAAAAAAAAAACTTCTTTGAAAATAATTCTTTAGCCATGTTAGGAAGCGTTACGCAGCTTGCTTTTTTCATAAATGTAAAAAGTGTTCAGTTTAAGTGAAAATTTTTTTATAAAATATAAATGTTAAAAGCCTTAAGTTAGACGAAAACCTTTTTTTTTTGAAATATTTAAACTATCTTTTAACATTGTTTATGCAACAATGTTATTCTGGTCGAAACTATTAGGTCGTAAAAACAATTTTATAAAAAAAACCTTTTTTTTCAAGAAACAAATGGTTTTATAAAAAAAAATTTAATTTTAATAAACTTTAAATCAAACATGATTTTAAAAATTTTAATTTATTTTGATGGAATGTAAAATAGTTAAACATTGAATGTATAGTTTAGTTTCAAATGAATATAAAATACTTTTGCAATTTTAAAGTTTTTTTAATCATCTTCTAACTAGTTAATACGTAAAATATAAGTCTTTCCATCGTATATTATCATAGAATATTATGAATTTGAATTTGTTTATTCATAAATCAAAAATTTACAAGCCATTTAAAAAAAAAACCATCATAAAAGAATAAAGTTTGAATTTTAAACTTTGATGAAGTGGTGCAGCATCAGGCAACACTATGATGACGTAATTTGGGACACAAAGTGTATCCTAGTTAGCTTTGAAATTGCATCAAATCGACTTTTAAAAATGTTTGTAGAACTTGCATTGACTACATTTGCTGGTAGCCCATTCCAGTTGTTAACAACTCGATTTTTTTATCTCAGTGATTTTATACTGTTGAATGAGGTCGCCCCTTTTTTGGCGCTCTTCTAGAGTGATAAGATTGAGTATGGCCAGTCTTTCCTCATAGCTTTTGTATTTTATCTTGCTTATTACCTTTGTTACTCGCTATTGAATGCATTCAAGTGCTTTTATGTCACTTTTTAGGTGAGGAGACCAGGCTTAGATGAGGTCTAATGTATGTTGTGTACAATTATTAATTGAATCTCTTTTTATAAGCGAAAGAAAATTTAAAACTTTTTCATTATAAAAATGGAAAAGTGCTTTTGTTTAAAAGAATTCTTTTCACAAATTTTTTGTTTCTTATTATTTCAATAAATTGTAAAGTTCCATGTAAAGTTCCTTTGGCCTACATTTAAGAACATAAATTATGTTTACAAATATCTTATTGGTAAATGATAAAATCTATCTATAAATTGTTCATAATCTTTATTCAAAATACTACATTAAATATATTAAAATTAAAATAAATAATTTGTGATAAACAAAAAATTGTTAAGTATAAGAAACAAGAAATAAATAAGAAAATATAATCTTTTTCAAATACCAAATTTAGGTTTAATTAATAATTTTTGTTAAATTAGTTTAAATAATTTTTAGCAATGTTTAGAATTAAATTTAATTAAAATGCCACTTTAAATTAAACTTTACAACACATTAAAAGCAAATAATTACAACACATTAAAAGCAAAGGGTTTTAAAGTATTTGTAAATTTTTTTTTTTATATTTGTCAATAATTTATTGGTTTAAAAAAGAGTGCATATTTTTTATTGGTTTAAAAAAGAGTGCATATTTTTTATTGGTTTAAAAAAGAGTGCATATTTTTTATTGGTTTAAAAAAGAGTGCATATTTTTTATTGGTTTAAAAAAGAGTGCATATTTTTTATTGGTTTAAAAAAGAGTGCATATTTTTTATTGGTTTAAAAAAGAGTGCATATTTTTTATTGGTTTAAAAAAGAGTGCATATTTTTTATTGGTTTAAAAAAGAGTGCATATTTTTTAGATAAAGTAAGTGCTCAGTTCAAGAGAAAACCTCATAGCGTTTAAATTGGCATGTGCTTTATCTGAAAATAGAAAATTGGTTGTTATCAATAGAAAAAATATACAATTTTATGTGTGAAACAAAAAACATTTTTCTTGAGATAAAATAAAGATATTAATACTAAACCTTTTTTCTTTTTTTTTTTAAAAAAAGTTGCAATAATAATATATATAATATAATAATAATAATATTATATTTAGCATAAAAAAATATTAAAAGTACTTTAAGAAAGCAATTTGAATTATAACATTTTTTCAATATTATATATATTTTTGTAAATGGTATGAAGATTAATGAAACTTCGTTTTGGCTTAGAAAACAATCAACATTTAGAGAAGGAATTCGACCTTAAAATGCAACAAAATTATTGTTAAAAGCACAGCATGGGGCTCACAGTGGCTGGTGAACTTTAATTCAGATAAAACTCAATTTTATTCGGCCAATCGTTATCGTAATAATTTAGATCTTCCTATATTTATGAATGGTAATGTACTAGATGAGTCATCTACCATTCATCTTCTGGGATTAACTCTTACTTCTGATCTTTCTTTTAAACCGTATATCAAATCCATTGCAAAATTAGCATCTGCTAAGGTTGCATCTCTTTATCGAGCTCGACACTTTCTTACTCCAGATTCTATTCTCTATCTCTATAAATCTCAAATCCGTCCCTGTATGGAATACTGTTGCCCCATCTGGGGCGGATCTTCTAATGATGCTCTTTCTCTTTTAGACAAGGTGCAAAAACGAATTGTAAACATAGTTGGACCTGCTCTGGCAGCCAATCTCCAACCTTTGTCACATCGTCGTAATGTTGCTTCTCTTTCTCTTTTCTACAAATACTATAATGGGCACTGCTCTAAAGAGCTAGCGTCCCTTGTGCCATCTACTAAAATTCATTCTCGTGTTACTCGCCATTCAATTAAGTCTCATCCTTTTTCTGTGACTGTTCCTAAGTGCTTCAAAAACTCTTATTCTTCTAGTTTTTTTCCTCGAACATCAGTTCTTTGGAATTCGCTTCCTTCATCTTGCTTTCCTGATTCATATAATTTGCAATCTTTTAAGTCATCAGTCAATTGTTATCTTGCTCTACAGATTTAGTCTTTTCTCTTCCAGTAACTTCCAACTCTTATAGTGGTTGCTTGCAGCCTTGTTGGAAGTGAAGATGTTAAAAAAAAAAAAAAAAAAAAAAAACTTACTACACATTAATGTGTTATGTACTCTGTTATGTAATGTGTTATGTACTCTGTTATGTCATGTGTTATGTACTCTGTTATGTAATGTGTTATGTACTCTGTTAATTTTATATTTGAAAATTCAAATAGATAACATAGACTAAATAGATAACATGTTAGAAACTTACATTATGAGGTGTTTTTTTTAATGTTTTTGTGCAAGTTTTAAGATGCAAGTTTGAATTATCAACTCTTTAAAAAAAATACAATGGTAAAAATAAATAATCACAAAAAAAAAATGGAATCCTTGGCATTAATGAATGATTAGATGTAGTAAGTTTCACTAATGAAACTACCCAATAATCATTTTTAACAATAGACACCAACATGTAGGTAAGCCAAGTCGTCTATCACACAAAACATCACAACAATAACATCACAAAGATTAACAAACAGCATATCACAGTAAGCTCTTAATAACTCAAATTTTCAAGGGACCAAGAAATTAGCTTGTTAGAGAATGTTAGAGTTATTTGATGAATAATATATAAATAAAGGCTCAACTCAAGTTCTAAATTAATTTATTGGAGAATGTTAGAGTTATTCAGTGTATAATATATAAATAAAGGTTCAATTCAAGTTCTAAATTAGTTTGTTGGAGTTATTGGGAGTATAATATATAAATAAAGGTTCAACTCAAGTTCTAAATTAATTTGAGTAATTAAGGTATATTGAGTTATCCAGAGTTTTAACTATAGTTATCATATTCAACATATTTTAACTACTAACAGTATAACATATTTGTAATTACGTATTTCATTGTATAACATATTTGCCATTACACATTTTTTGATTATACTAACTACAAACAGACTTTATTATGTGTTTTATCATGATAGTACACCACTGGGCTGGCAAAGACAACACTCTTGGTCTCAACAAAGCAAAGCTACATTATAGAAAAGTACATAGCTTGACTGGCAAGAACAGCACTCTTGCTCTTAACAAACCCGAGTATTTACTTACAGCAAAGTATGTCGCTTGGCTGGCAGGGACAACATTCTTGTTGTAAACTAAGCCTAACCACAACACCTTGAAACCATGGAAACAACATGATAACCGCTTATAAACTATAAACACATAACATTATAACACATAGCACACATAGAAATAGTAAAACAATAATTGTATATAGATTAAGTACATTTATAATTACAACATTGTGTGTAGCATTTATTAAATGACATATCTTGCCATGAATGTATTGTAATCAATTTAAAAAAATATATGTTAATTAAAATTAATGTTAATTAATATTAATGTTAATTAATATTATAAAATGTTAATAGGTTAATTCTATGCAATTAATGCATAGAATTAACTGTGTGAGAAGGATTTTTGAGATAAACACCAACTTTATCAAAAGTTTAACCTTAGAGAGTTTAAGCATACACACATTATCTCAAGGCAGTATTAGTACAAACATTAGCAAGTTTGCTACCATGTTAAATTTAAAAAACATTAAGCATGAAAAACTTTCAACATGGGCATTTCAGTTCATTAATTATTCATGACTTATTTTTAAGTTAAAAGTATTTCCAAAAACAGTTTCAAAATCCATGAACAATTCCAAAAATAATCTGCGCTATAAATAAATAAAGTGACCTTACTAGAAAATCTACATCAAAGTTTACTTTAAAATTACAAAATGACATTGGGAGTTAGAGAGACGTTAACCTCAAAAATATTAAAACAAATCATTTAAAACAAAAGTATTTGTTTTAAACTCATGTATTTATGTAACGCACAATTTTAAGCAGTGGTAAAAAAAAAAGATTTCTAGCATAAGTTATAAACATGATGCTTTAAAAAGGAAGTTTCCCAAAGACTTATTAATTATTTTTGAGAAATTCTTTTGTACTTCTACCACTGCCTCCAAATAACGCTTATATGCTTAAACTCTCTCTTGTTCAAAAGTTTGACTTTTATTCAAAAGTTTGACTTTTATCAAAAACTTTGAGTTCTTAAAAATAAAAAACACAGATTAATATGCGTTAAATACAATTGACTTGAAACAAAGGACTTGAATTGTGTTTTTATTAAAATAAATTAAATAGATTATCTACTTAAAATGTTATTTTACTAATCTATATATATATATAAAATATTTTTGTAGCCGTGGAATATATTTGATTTTGTTTATAGCTATTGAAGGTTTAAATGTTGAAATTATTGACAATAAGATTGAACCTGAACATGCTCTAAGCTTCACTAATCTTGCATATGCATCAAACAGCTGCGTATCAGTTTTTGAAGATTTAAAAAATGATGAAACTGACAAAAATGATGAAATTGACGAAAATGAATTGTACAAAAAAGAGGCTCAGCAAATTCTTGCACGCCATGAAAAAACTGTTTTGTTGAAAGGTTCAGAAGTTTTAATTACGCAAGAAGTTTCTGAAACAGGAAAGGTATAATTATTCACTATAGTTTGTATTTATTTTGTTGTTTTCAAAAGTATAATTGATTTTCATGAGTGACCTTTTTTATAAAGTAAATAAAACTAATGACTTTTTAGTTTTACTATCAAACCAAAGTTCATCTATTTTTTATAAGGCTAGTATTATACAAGATTTATATATATATATTTTATATAAAATAGTATATAAACAGTTCTTAAATTCTTGTGTAGACTTTTTTAAGAATGTTTAAACTTTTTTTTTTTTTTTTGATAACTTAGTTTCTGATTTAACTTTTCGTAATAACTTAAGTTTAAGTTAAGTTTTTTTCCAGGTTTCTTTTCTATACTACTCGCATATATAACAAAAATTCTATAATAGATTCTAAATGCTTCTAAATGTTTTCTGGAATTAACTTAAGTTTATTCCATTTCTTTTGATAAATTTTTTGAGATATCTGGGATTCTGTTGTAATATACATATATATTTTTTTTGCTTCAAATAAATTTATTTCCAACAAAACTGCATGGAACCACAATTTTTTTTTTTTTTTAATGTTAATTCACCTCCCCAAGTCTGAGAAAGCCACTATAGTTGGGAATGCTACTTTAATTGTGGTTACAACCCTCTCTCAACTCTATAACTCCAAAACACAAACCTTGATGAGCAAGGCTGCTGCAATACAAGTTGAGTTTTAGCAGTAAGCAATGAAATAGGTTAAAAAACAGGAAAGCTAAAGAAAAAAAAAAGTCAGGAAAACATAAAAGCAGAAACCAAATCTCAAATATTTTGTTTTTTTCTTTAATATTCAAAGAAAAAAACAAAATATAAGTTTTTTTAAGCATAAAGAGACAGTTATAGTAAAAGGATATAATTTTGCTGAATTACGAGTCATGTGAGATTGAGTTTTGGTTGATGTAATAAATATTGATAGAAGCAGCCATGCTAGTATTTGTAGAAAAGATAAAAAGATGCAACTTTGCAACAATGGAACAGAAGCCCAAGCAGGTTCAACAACATTTACAATGCAACATTCAGATCTTAGCTATTCAATATGATGACCTTTAAAGTCACCAATAACAACAATATTGGCTAAAGGATATTGGTTAAAACAACAATATTGGCTAAAGGATAAAAAGAAAGATCCTGGTTAATTTGATCATAAACAACATTGGAAAAAATTCAGAAGAAAAAGAATGATAAAGAACAAAAAAAAGGTAAAGTGAAGAGAAAACAAAAGCATATAAAAGAATAGCCTGAGAATTTAAACTGACAAATAATTGATAAGAAAGTTTATATCTTGGTAAAATATGTGAGCATTGGAATCTTTGCAAATCAAAGGTTAAGTTGGCCAATACCCATCACCATTTAAGTCAAAATATGAAACAAAATAAATTTATCTCACAAAGAGTAGGCATGGTTCATTTTTATCTCACAAAGAGTGAGCATGGTTCATTTTGAAAAAAGTAAGATTATGAATGAAAATTTCAAAGACCACAAATATATGTAAAGAATAGATTTAAAAAAATTGATGGTGATTATGGTTTTTATATTTATATACTTTATATTTCATGATATCTGGAACTGCCAGAAGACAAATGGGCTAAATATAGTTACTAAAGAATCTTTTGCTTTTTTCTCCAGACTATCTTTAAACCAGCAGTCAGTGTCAGCAGTCAGTGTCAGTAGTCAGTGTAGGCTTTACTTTCAAATACTCTGTATTTCCTTTTCCATAAATTTTAAATACTTAATTGAGATAAACTACATTTAAACAAAATTTAATAAATCCATAAATAATAAATCATATATCCATTAATGCATGCATGTATTTGCAACTGTTTAGTAGAATCTTTTACATTATATTTAGTTAATATTTTAGATCTTTTACATTATATTTAGTTGGCATTTTAGGAATGGTTTAACAAAGAAGTTGTGAAAAAATTTGTTAAACTGAAAAATTATTGCAGTACAACAAGTGGACTTCTCATATATAACTTTATTTTCTGATACAGGTCAAAAATCTCTGTTCTTTCTACTATATCCCTACATTTTAAATGTGGCAGTGCTGTAGTGGTAAAGTGCTTGCTTCATAAGTGAGAAGTTCGGAGTTCAATTCCACCATATCTTGATAGTACAGTGCTAAACTTATTTTTCCGTACAGCCACCTTGTTTGTCAAGGTTTGTATTTTGGAGTTAAAGACTTCTTATATGTTAAAGTCTTGCAGAAGTGTTCTCCGGAGGGTTGTAACAGCAATAAAGTAGCCTCTTGACTCTAGCAGCCTTGCGGTGGTGAATAACACAAAAAATAATAAAGTTATAATATAGGTTTATTTGAAAAGTTAATCTGGTATTAAGTTTACAATGAATTGAAAATTTACTGTTCGTTGTCCTTGGAAATGATTGTTAATTTAAAAAGTCTGCTATTAAATTTACAAAAGCTAATCTGGTATTACATTTAAATGGTATTAAATTTACAAATGCTAATCTAGTATTAAATTTACAAAGGCTAATGTGTACATATATATATATATATATGTATATATATATATATATATATATATATATATATATATATATATATATATATATATATATATATATATATATATATATATATATATATACATTATATATACATATATTTATATATATATATATATATATATATATATATATATATATATATATATACTTAAAATATTACTATATCCAGGGCCTTTGAGAGGAGGGGGGAGGTCACCGGGACAGTTTGTCCCGGGCGGCAGATATCCAAGGGGTGCCAAATGAAATGTAGATACCTCAAGAAAAAAAAAGTTCCTTCATATATAATATAGGTAAATTTGATAAATAAGAGCACCAATCAGGATTGCTGTCCCAGGCGGCAAGACAGCTCTGGGCGGCCCTGATTATATCCCATCTATAGATAATGTTAAACTCAATAAATCAACTATAAGTTATATAAACATATTATTATTTTTTTATCATAGCAGTTTTTTATTTTTTGTTTTGGTTATTTTTTCTCAAATTTTTTATGCAATAGGTAAAGCGTTCTGTTTATTTGACCTATTCCAAATCAATTAGCATTTTGTTGACCATCTTGTTTCTGTTTTTTGGTTTAATGTCAGAAGGCTTTTCACTTTATTCGCGTATTTGGTTAGCTGAATGGAGCTCTAATCGAAATGCTTCTAATCATCAACGAGATTTATATCTTGGTATTTATGGAGCATTAGGTGTTTCACAAGGTTTATCAGCAATGCTTCAAGCAGTAGTCCTATGTTTTGGGGTTGTAAGAGCATCAAAAGCCCTACATAACAATCTGCTGAAAAATGTTTTAAGATCTCCTATGTCATTTTTTGAAACCACCCCAATGGGACGGATTGTCAATAGATTTTCAAAAGACATTAATCTAATTGATGAATCAATTCCGAAGACAATAAAATCATTTGTTTCATGTTTTTTTACATTATGCGGTACAGTATTTATAATTAGTTATACCACTCCTATTTTTCTGGCTGCTTTTGTACCTATTGGTGTGGCCTACTTTTTTACTCAGGTTTGTTTTCAATTATTATATATATATATATATATATATATATATATATATGTATATATATATATATATATATATATATATATATATATATATATATATATATATATATATATTATATATATATATATATATATATATATATATATATATATATATATATATATATATATATATATATATATATATATATATATATATTATATATATGTATATATATATGTATATATATATATATATATATATATATATATATATATATATATATATATGTATATATATATATATATATATATATATGTATATATATATATATATATATATGTATATATATATATATATATATATATATATATATATATATATATATATATATATATATATATATGTATATATATATTATTTTCATTATTTCTGAAATTTGTTTTTGAATAATTATTGTTATTGAATTGTTATTGAATAAAAGATTTTTTTTAATTTTTAAGAGACTAAGATAAAATTACTTATGACGACTAGTTGTTATGACAACTAGTTGTTATGGAGACTAGTTTAACCACAATTAAAATCTTTGTAAATATTTTGATAAGGTCTAAAAGTTAAAATACACTAAAATATATTTGAAACTATTAACAAAGCAAAAAAAAAAAATTGTTAAAAAGTGTTAAAAAAAAGGTACAAAGAGTTGATTCATGATCAAGAACAGAGAAATTTTATAAGAAAAAAAAAAACAAGAAAAAAAAAGTAAGAAAATTAGAAAAGAGGATTGCATCAAATTACTCCAAAAACGACATGATGATCAAATTTACTCCAAAATCAAATTTACTCCAAAAACGACATAACTTTAAAACAACATTTTTTACCAAGGAGTAGGAAAAGTTAGACCCACAATGTCTAAAGAACTTGGTAGTGTCAATGCATAAAAGATGTCTTGAAGTCATTAAAGGAAAAAGCAGAAAAATTGACAATTAACGTTATCTTAGAATTATAGTTATTCAAGGGGTGATTAGAAAAAGTGGACTTTTAACTTCCACCTTTTTCTGATTCAAATAATATTATTTTTTAAGGTTATGAATTTTTTGTGATAAAAATTTTTACTCTTTACATGATGTATTAAAAAAGATAATAAGTGAGTAAAAAATTTATAGTTAGGCATAAAAAAATGCCTGTTATTGAAAAATTATTAGGAAATGATTGTAACATTTAATACTAATAATATAATAACAATTATTGCAATTACATAATGCATTATAGCGTTTTTATGTGGCATCTTCACGGCAACTTCAACGTATTGAGTCTGTAAGGCGATCACCTATCTACAATCATTTTTTTGAAAGTATTAATGGTGCATCAACTATACGTGCATATCGCTTAAATGATGAGTTTATATCAGAAAATGAATCTAAAATTGATTTTAGTCAAGAAGCCAGTTTTCCTATGGTATGTTCAAACAGGTAAGATTTTATTTAACTAGTCAGAAAATTTTTATTTATAAATTATAATTTACTTTCTTTAGTGTAAGTTTTAGTTTAGTAATTTTTTAATTTTTTTGTTTTATTTGTGTTCATCCATCAAAGATTTCTTTTAGTACATTGTAGTATTCTTTTGTGTAATAATACCTTTCCTATGAAACTCTCTCCATCCGTTTCTTTTGTGTAATAATACCTACTTTCCTATGAAATTCTCTGCATCCGTTTCTTTTGAAGTCTTTAATTATTCCTTGTTACATTAAACATGAATACCTTTTTTCAACAATAAAGTTGCATTACCAGTGTTTTAGGAAAAAGCGGTAACAATAGGTGTCATTTTTACCAGTTTGTTACAACAGGTGTCATTTTTATCAGTTTGTCACAATAGGTGTCATTTTTACCAGTTTACTTTCTAGATCCAAATAAGTCAGTTTTCTGTTTTGTTTAGGTTAAACAAAATCCATTTTCTGGTGAGCATTAATTCTGGCATTAGCACATTCTGTGATTTTATTAATTGATCTTTGTTAAGGCAATTGCAGTTTATTGTTAATAATATAAGGTATCATGGCATATTTCTGATGATTATTGCTAAGTTTAGGTATTTTATGGTATACAGGAAAAACAAATATGAAAAATAGAAATGAATTTAATACGCTGTCTTGTTGGACTCCTGCTGTTGCAATCATTCTAGGTTTTGTTGATCTAATAAAAAGAAGGGTGTACAAAAGCGCAAATATGATTTCATCTGTGAATCGTCTTTGATAATTAGTTTGAGATAATTGAGACAAGACTTAATAAATAATAATAACTAATAGAGGCAAATTGATTTTTTGAAAGAGGCTAGTTGATTTTATCAAATGCTGCAGATAAGTCGAAGTATTCTGGCTGAAATATTTTATCAAATGCTGCAGATATGCAGAAGTATGCTGGCTAAAATATCATCAATGTTTGACAAAATATAATTTAGAAGTCCTGTTTCAATTGTGTTATTGAATCTAAACTTAGATTTAAAAAATTGAAGTTTATAGATGAAAATTTTGAAAAAACATGTTGAAAAGGTGTAATAGTGAAGTTTTTCAGGGTTTTTTAAAATTTTGTTGAGATTTGGGGTGAGTTTATGTTCTGATTTTTTAGGAAATTTTGTAATTTAAGCAACTTGTCATGTGGCTGGGCAAGTTCCAAATTTAAATAAGCAATTTAAAGGCAAGAGGAGCACTAAATTTCATTATAAAAAAAAATTACAATTAATTCTTTAAGTATTTCTCAGTTATTGCTTTAAATTGCACTAAAAGTGCTATATCTTAGAGTGCTCAATGTTCTTAAAGAACAGAGCAATAAAAAGTTAGTAAAAACACTCTTCTAATTTTTTTCTTCAACAACTTGTTTCTCCA
>NC_061159.1:42461184-42468684 GCF_022113875.1 Hydra vulgaris | reverse complement strand
CATTCATTTCTGATTCTTACCCAATGATATCATCTACAAACTGACTCTGTTATCACATCTCTCAGTTCTGTGTAACTCGACAGCTCTGATGGTCAATCATTGTGTCCTTTAAACAATTATAAGTTTAAAGTAATTAAAAACTAAAAATCTAAAAAAAAAAAGAAAATGAAATTTAAAATGAAGAAATAAAATGAGAAATAAAATAAAAGTAATTAAAATTTTATTTATAATTAAAATTTTAACTTAAAATAAAAAAATAGATTTTATTTACAAAAAGCTATAAACTTGTACAAATAATTTTATTTAAAAGAATTTTGGACCAACATTCTTGTACAAAATAAAAATTTTTTTTAGCATTTGATAAAAACCAAGATAAGCAAAAGTTGCAAAAATGAAAATATAATATTCGTGCTTTTATTTACATCACATTTTGAATAATTAAAGTATTATACTGGTCCTATTGTGTTTTACAACTTTTATATCTTAGAGCATTGATAACTTATCCAAATTACACTACAGCTGACTTGCTAACTGCTGTGACTAAAAGATTTTATTGTGCATTAGGTGAAGGCGGCAAGGCTAGGGCTATTGCTTTTGAGATATCTTAAGCTTTTGATAACATTTGGTATGCTTCTTCATAAGTTTTTTTTATAAGGTGTATCTGGGAAAGTTTTTGAGATTATCAAATCATTACTTTCTGACTGCTTTATTAAAGTTATCTTTGAAGGCCAACACTCATCTTTATTTTCAGTAACTTCTGGGGTACCTCAAGGTTTTATTCTTGGTCCTATTTTATTTCTTATCTACATTAATGACCTCCCTGATAGACTTACATCTGAAGCAGCTCTATTTACTGATGACTCAATTTTATACTCCTATCTTGACAAAAAGTCTTCTCTTTTTGGTTGCTTAATTGCTTTGGTTGCATTCAGTCTTGAATCTGATCTCACTTTTGTAATAGATTAGAGCTTGTGGTGACTTTGTGGAATTTGGCAAAACCTTGGTTGTTTACTGTAAACAAATACTGCAATACTGTGGACATTCCTATATTGATGTTGAATTCCTATATTGATGAAGCAATCCTCTTAATGAGATCTTTTTATGTCTCTTTGAGTTATCGCTCATTACTGATCGCTTATGGAAACCATATATACAATCCATTGCTAAGCTAGCATCTCTTTATTGTGCTCTGGAATATTATAGTCATATTTGGGCTGGCTCTTCTAATCATGCTCTTTCTTTTATAGACAAGGTTCAAAAAATACTCTGTAAATGTAGTTGGACCTGTAGTCGGACCTGTAGTTGGACCTGTAGTTGGACCTGTTCTATCTGTCAAGCTTGAACCTCTCTCCCATTATTGTCTATGTATCTTTTTCTCTCTTCCACAATTACTATCATGGTTACTACTCAAAGGAGCTATCATTTCTAGTTATATCAACCAAAACTCCTTCTCACTTGACTTGTCATTCACCAAAGTTTCATTCTTTTATTATACCTGTCCCCTACATGCTCTAAAAACTTTATTTGTCAAGTTTTTTTTCCCAGTACTTTAATCCTATGGAACTCTCTTCCATCTTCATGTTTTCCTGACTCATATAACCTACAACTTTTCAAGTCTTCTGTCAACTTCTTTCTTGTTCTTTAACTCTATTATTTGTTTTCTAAGAACTCCCAACTTAATAGTGGTTGCTTGTAGCATTGTTAAAATTGAATCAGAATAAAAAAAAATTAATAATAATAACCTATTGCTTTTCAATCCTAGGTGATTCACATAATTAAGTATTAGCATCCTAGATGCTACTTCATAGTTCATATTTCATAGGTTGATGTACGCAGCCAATTATCTTATCATTACTTATTTGTATTATTTTCTTTAATTGTTCAACCACTCAGTTTTTTAGTTGTTTACTTTAAATACATTGAAACATTTGTATGCAGACAATTAACACCACACAGTGGGCCCAAAATGCAAAAATATTGAAATGGAAATGCAATGGTTGTATAAAACCTAATGAGAATAAAAGTAAAAATATTTTTTTGATATAGGAAAATTTTTTTTAATATTCATATAATTTTGTAGTTTCTTTTGTGGACTAACTACATCTTTAGGCATTTTTGACAAATTAGTGTTGGTAAATTATATTTTTGACAAATTAGTGTTGGTAAATATTATAATTTTTAGAAGACAGCTAAAATAGTAATTTATTATATTTACTTAAAAAATAAAATTTTCAAAGTAAACTTTATTTGGGGTTTGGTTCCTAATATTTATTGATTAGAAATTTTGTACTCAAAAATATGTGCTTGATCAAATTTGTATTTTAAATAATGTTATAAATATGCTGAAAATATTAAGAAAAGTTTTCAAAAAGTTTGATTTGTCAATGATAAGTAAAAACAGTAAAAAATGTAAACAAATTTATGATCAATCATGAATGAGGTTTTCAAATCCTATATCATTAAAATATCTATATATTTTTTGAAAATATACACTCATAAGTATTCTTATTTGAACCACAATCATGACATAACTTAGAAAAACATGAATGAATAGTTCGATTTAAGACATTAGAATCAGATCTCTTACAAGACATCACAATACATCTGTAAGCTGTTCTCTAAATAATGTTTTATGAGAGAGAAACTTTGAATAGTTTTGCATGTCTTTGTTGTTTGCATCAAGATCAAATAAGTTGCCAAGGCCTTTGTTGTTTGCATCAAGATCAAATAAGTTTGCAAAGAGTCCTTTACAACTCAGATAAATTATCTTTTTAATAAAAGATAATTTATCTGAGTTGTAAAGGACTCTTTGCAAAGTGCGGTTAATTTACACCCATGGCATAATATTATTAATTATTAATAATTTGTAATAATATTAAGTGTAACATAACGTAACTCTTGATAATTGTCAGTTATAATTTTATGTTGACAAGAAGCTATGCAAAATATTAAACTGATTTGAGAATGAACACTATCTTTGTGGATATGAGTGTATAGATCTTTTATGGTTGAAATTATTTCTTTAGAAAAAAATCTATGACATTGTGATTTGGTTGTAGATGTCCCATAAAATGCCTTTTTTAATAGAAAAATTAAAAAAGGTTGTTAAAATTTTTTTTCAGATTACACAAACATTAAATTGGTTGGTTCGAATGTCAAGTGAACTTGAAACTAATATTGTTTCTGTAGAGAGAGTAAAGGAATACATTGACCTTCCTAGTGAGGTAATACTTTTTGTTTAAATATATTTTTTTTATTGACATTATATAGTTTTTATATCTTTATAAAATTTATACATAAATCTTTTTTTTATACCTATATGTTTATATTTTTTATATATTTATTTGTTATACTATGAAGTTTTTCTTATGGGTTTGTAATTTAGTTCTAAATGATTCTATACCAAAGTATTGCAAGTTTAAACTTATTTTTTTAAATAAATATTTGCATCATAAAGTTTGTTATGTAAAATAAATTATTTATTTTGAATCGTTATTTTATTTTTGTTATTAAAATAAAACATAATAATAGTGCATTCAGTATAAAATAAATAATATAATAATACAGTACAATACTGTAATATAATAAAATAGATAATAGTAAAACATTAATGAGAAACATTTTTTCGTTTTGTTTTCTTCAGAATTTCTTTTGTATAATCTTTGTTTATGAATTTAATGAATTTTCAAAGTAATTATTTAAATTTATTTAAATAATTTTAAATATTTATAAACTAATTATTTATATTTATTCTAATTATTTACATTTTAAAAGTTTTAATGAAGCAAACAACCATGCTTTTTTCAGCCACCAATGTAGATTTCAAAAGCAAAAAACAATAATAAAAAAAAGTCAGCATTTTATAACTCATTATTGACCAATTTTAAAACCTAAATATTTTTATATAATTCTCATAAATAATCATAATTTAATACTTTTTATTTAAGTTTAATTTAATTTAGTTAAATATTTAATGTAAGTTGTTGTTGTTTTTAATTAATCAAAAATCCACAAAGAAATATGAAATTTCTTTAGCAAGTTCTGTCAAAGAGAATAAGCAATACTAATAAAGAAAAGGTAACATATGTTTAAAAAGAACAAATATATAATGAGAAAAAACATGCACAAATTGTAATCAACAATAGTGTCATTGTGAAAGTATAGCTTAAAAAGGTGCTAAACTATAAAAAAATTTGATTTCAAAATAAAGTATAAAAAAAGTAGCAATAATAAAAATCAGCTGAAATAAAAACTAATAATCTAACAGATTAAATATAATAATTAAAAAATTGAAAATTAATAATTTTTTTTCTTTAAATAAGAAATAATTTTTGATTAAATTTGTGAAAATTATTATATTTGAATTAAAATTATAATTAATAAAATGTATTAAATATTATATATAAAGTACTATACATAAAATATATTTGAATTGAGAAAATAAACAATTATAAATAGGTATTATATAAATTTTATTTATTTTAGGCAGCTGCAGTTATTCATGATAGTCGACCTCAGAATGATTGGCCAAGTGCTGGTGCCATCATGTTTCAAAATTTTTGTTTAAGATATCGTAAAGATTTAGATCTGGTTTTAAAGAATATAACATTTAATGTGGAGCCTTCATCAAAAGTAAGTTTTCTATTCTTTATCTTTATAAATATCTTATTTGTTCTTATACTGTATACTGTTGTCATATCTAGGCTGGGTCTTTTTCTATTGTCATATTGAGCTCTTCTAGATTTTGTGCAATAATACATTGAAAATAAAGTTGGGTGTAGCCTAGCAACCAAAATCTCTATGCCAAAAGTCTCATACTCTTCCTTATTTATGGAGGTATTACCATATTAGCAAAAATGACATTTGACTTTAAATTACTGACATTGGACCTCTAGTCCAATATCAGTAATTTGAGTGCAGAAAACACCTGCTACCTACCTACCTGCTCAATGCAAACCTCAATCATCAGAGGTACAGTGAAACTATTCTTAACAAACTTCAAATATTTGTAATGCTCATAACAGCTTATTTAGAAATGCTTAACCATCATAAGGTCTTAAAGTCAAAATTATTTTTGAATGTAAAGTACTCTTTTAATGCCATGGCAACATTAAGACCTACAATAAAATCATTTTTCAATCATTTTTTTTTTAACTCGGTTTCAAAAATGTTTTTTTGAAATTTTTTTTTTAATTAAATATTTTCGAAATTATTTTTAAAAAACTCAAAAAATAAAAAATTGGAAATTTAAAGTTGTTACTTAAAATTTTTTTTTTGTCTAAAATTTTTTAATATTATAAATTATTTTTTGAGAGCAATTGCTGGCAGTTTTAGCTCTATTAAAAGCTTGTAATTAATCATATTAATTCTGTTTCTTTTTGTTTTGTTGTCCAGATTTTAAAAGACAAGCAAAGTATGTGTAATTAATACAATAAATCTTGATAGATTTTCTGTAAACCTAGATTAAAGAGCAGCAATACAGTATATTTATATAGTATATTTGGATTAATATAAATGAATGATATATAGTATATTTGGATTAATGCAACAAAGCAAAAGAACAAAAGTTCCCTCTTCAGCAAGTTATATTTGTTCAGATCATTTTACTGACAATGAAAATATGATGAAATCAAAACATTTGGATACGATATTAACCTGATGCTATACTAACAATTTTTGATTTTGTAAACATTTGAAAATATTTAAAACATTCAAAATATTTGAAAAAGCATTTGAAGATAGGAGAATAAAAATAAGACAGTTTTACAGAATACTTTTAAATATTTTACAGAATACTTTTAAATATTTTACAGAATATGAAGATTGTTTTCAGAAGATTGCATGAAAAAAGTTCAGGGAATTTGTAATTTTCTTTTGTTTTAACTGCATATAAATTACAGAGAAAATCAGATGTATAATGTAATAAAAGCGTTGAGTCAAAGAAAAAAAATATAAAATGAAATCAAAGAAGTCTCTAATTAGTAAAGGTGCACCAATGCAGCGGCTTGCCAATGCATTGACCATTTAGACCATGCATCAGCATTGGTCTTGGTAACCATCAGCCAATGCCAATTGTTTTGAAAAATCAGATTTTTTTATTTTTATGTTTTTATATTGTATTCAAAAATATAATTATTTCATAAGCCAAAATGCATGTATAATAAGTTATTATATAGACATATCTTAAACCGCTAAATTTTTGATATTTGAACTGTTTTTTAAATATTTGAACTGTTTTTTATCAGAAGCTCCCTGCATTTAGTGTCTTTTTTTAATTTAGGAAAGTAGTTATATCAATTATGGATCCAAACTATACAAAGATATAATTTTGAAATTAAGAAATTTAAATGTAATGTAAAATGTAACAAAAAAATTTTCTGCCAGATGTTCCTCTTCATGGTATTTTTATTTTGCAAAACTTACAAATTACTTTGAATGATTATTTTCATCTATATCAAAATAGTCTATAAAACTTTTAGTTGCTTTGCTCATTGTTGATATTTTTTTTCATTTAATAAGTTTAATTCCTAGAATAAAGTTAGAAAATTATATATGTGTATATATATATATATATATATATATATATATATATATATATATATATATATATATTATATATATATATATATATTATATATATATATATATATATTATATATATATTATATACATATATATATACATATATATATATATATATATGTATATATATATGTATATATATATGTATATATATATATGTATATATTTATATATATATATATGTATATTTATTTATATATATATATATATATATATATTTATATATATATATATATATATTGTGTGTATATATATATATATATATATATATATATATTATATATATATATATATATATATATATATATATATATGTATATATCTTATACTGCTGAGTTAGGTGAGCATGATGACATCATACTGAAATAACCTGCTGCTGGGGGCTTCAGTACATACATCGACTGACAAATAGCCTGACTCGCAGTGGAGTGCTGCTACATCAACTGAGAGTTTGATATGGATCAGCAACCTTTTCATTCATTATTCTTCATTTTCTCTCATCGTTTTCCTCACGATGCTCACTTAATTTAAACAAGCAAAAAAAGTGAGCAATTGTGCATATAAATATGCTATATAGATATTTTTTTCCTCAGTTGACAGTTGGTTGTTGATTGATGGTTCAACTGCAGATTTTTTTAAAATGGTTTTTAGGTCTGTTAACTTGAGTGATATAAAAAATACTAAAGCCACTCTTTCAATATCGAGTAAGTGCAGAGCCAGTATTTTTTTAATGCCTGTCAAAAATTTTATTAAGAAATTTATTCATTTTAAAAACTTTCATTGAAGTAATGTATGAGCGTTAATTTAAGCAAAGATTCATGCTACAAATAAACTGAAAAAATACCAAATGAAATGGCAGCTACAATAGATGAAAGTGGAGTTGGCAGTTCAAACTTTAAATCAAATTGTTCTATATAC
>NC_061159.1:42348684-42456184 GCF_022113875.1 Hydra vulgaris | reverse complement strand
ATAAAAGTTTTTAGAGCATGCAGGGACAGATACAGTAAACGAATGAGACTTAGCTGAATGACGAGTAAAACGAGAATGAATTTTAGTTGATGGAACTAGAGATGATAACTCCTTTGAGCAGTGACCATGATAGTATTTGTAGAAAAGAGAAAGAGATGCAACTTTACGACGATGGGAAAGAGGTTCAAGCTTAGCAGATAGTCCAGGTCCAATAACATTTACAATGCGTTTTTGGACCTTGTCAAGAAGAGAGAGTGAATCGTTAGAAGAACCAGCCCAAATATGACAACAGTATTCCATACAGGGACGAATAAGAGATTTGTAGAGGTAGAGAATGGAATCAGAAGTAAGGAAATGGCGAGCACGATAAAGAGAAGCAACCTTAGCAGAAGCTAATTTAGCAATCGATTGTATATATGGTTTCCATGAAAGGTCAGTAGTAAGCGATAATCCAAGAAGACGTAAAAAGGAGGGCTCAGTAAGAGGATTGCCATTCATTAATATAGGAATGTTGACCATATTACGGTAGTTGTTTGCAGTAAGCAATTGGGTTTTGTTAGAGTTGAAATTCACAAGCCACAGTGAACCCCAATCTATTACTGAAGTGAGATCAGATTCAAGATCAGCTGCTTGTTCTAGGCGATCGAAAAGAGAAGACTTTTTGTCAAGACAGGAGTATAAAGTTGAGTCATCAGCAAAAAGAGCTACTTTAGATGAAAGGTTGTCAGGAAGATCGTTTATGTAGATAAGAAACAAAACAGGGCCCAGGATGGAACCTTGGGGAACCCCAGAAGTTACTGGAAATAAAGAAGAGTTGGCCTTCAAGGATGACTTTAATAAACCGGTTAGAAAGAAATGATTTGATAATCTCAAAAACTTTCCCAGAAACACCATATGAAGCAAGCTTATGGAGAAGACCAGCATGCCAAACTTTGTCGAAAGCTTTAGATATGTCAAGAGCAATAGCCCTAGCCTCACCGCCTCCATCTAATACACAATAAAATCTTTCAGTTACAGCAGTTAGCAAGTCGGCTGTAGAGCTAGAGGATCGAAAACCATATTGATTGTCTGACAGTAGTTTATTTGACTCAAGATGAGATGTGAGGAATTTGTTGATCAAAGACTCAAAGAGCTTGCTAATAACAGAAATAATTGGAGGGGTAAGAATTTTTTCCAGAGTTTTTGAAGATTGGAACCACAGATGCCATTTTCCAACAGCAGGAAAACAAGACTCAGTCCAACACTTGTTAAATAGTTTAGGGAGAATTGAAGAAAGTTCTGGAGAACAATTCTGCAAGACTGTGACAGGAATGTTGTCTGGACCACAAGCTGTAGACGAGTTTAATTGAGATATGACTTTAGCAACAGAAGCCGGAGTGATTTGAATGTCTAACAATGGGTCAACCTGTTTGACTGGAATGGAAGGAAGAGAATATCCATAAGATTCAAGAGTGGAATTAGAAGAAAAGTTCTTTGCAAATAGTTCTGCCTTATCCTTGGGAGAGGTAATAAGATCAGTCCCATGAATGAGAGATGGAATGTTAGATCTACCCTTGTTAATAAAGCTGTCTTTAAAGCCTAACTTCTGCGATAAGATGCGAGATTTAGTGAACTGAGAATAATGGAGTTTAGCATCAGAAAGCACCTTTTTATATTGATTTCTTGCAATAATAAATAGCCGTTTGTTCTGAAGAGAGTTGTTTTTTTGAAAAAGATGAAAAAAAAGATTACGATTGGATATAGCAGCCGCACAAGAAGGAGGAAACCATGGAGTAGAATGAGGCTTGACTTGAAACCAACACGAAGGAATAAAAGCTTCCATTCCAGCCTGAATCCAGGAGGTTACGTAGGAGGCGATCAGTGGTGTTAGAGCCAAGCAGGATCAGTGGTGTTAGAGCCAAGCCATTCAGTGTGATGGGCATTAAAATCACCAACAACAACAATATTGGCAGAGGGGTAAAGAGAGAGGGCATGGTCAATTTGATCTAAAAGAGCCCAATCATGGGAAGAAGGAGAACGATAAAGAACAAAGAGAAAGGTGATAGAGTGAAGAGGTGTTAGGCGAAAGCACATAAAAGAATGGTCAAAGGATTCGAACCTGATTTCATGACATATAGGGGAATTAATGCGTATGTATACCCCTAAACCTAGCATGTGACTATTGGAGTCTTTACAAATCAAAGGATAGTACCCATCAACACTGACATCTGAAGAAGGAATTGCAGAATTTATATTTGTTTCGCTGAGTGCAAGCAAGTCTGATGAATTTTGCAGGAGGTAAGACTCAACTGATGGAAAGTTGCTTCGTAGACCGCAAATATTTGTAAAAGATATATTAAAACATTTAGGTGGTGGGGATGGTTTTTTAGGTTTTAAAGTTTTGGTTACTTTGGTCATGATTTGGGTTTAATGAGAACTTAACTCATTCATAGATAGAGCTCAGTCTCCTAATCAATGAGCTATGCAGTTGTCTCAGTCCTGTTAATTAACCCTAAGCCGTGACATAGGATTTCCTTATGTGGCCTTGACAATGCACACCAAAAGTATTAACAGGGACACCATCTATGCGCAACATGGCACTGTTAATACTCTGATATTTTGCAGCTGTTGATGGAATCAGCCTCTCTGAGAGCTACCACAGAGTTCGGGAAACTTTACTACCAGCCGGCCTCAGAACCATTAAACTGAGTTTTAGAGCTGTACCCTCATATGGAGATGACAGGAAAAGTTGCATAGCCATTATCAAGGAGGCATAAGCAAAATTCTATGAGTAGAGTCAAGGAGATCCAGCATTCATCTTCCTAGGCAGGAAACAATATAACACAGGTTACATCAACGCCAGCCTAATAGATGAAGAAGGGGTTTGAGGCTGGTTAGCAGAATTTTTCTGGTTACCCCTTTGTCTTTGCATAGGAGGCTTTTGCATAGGAGGCCTTCTACAAGACAGTAGCTGGATGCAGTTAACATCTGCCCAAGATGAGTATTTTTATCGAGACACCATCTCTAGCCTTTACTTAACCAAGAGCCCCAAGGCAGGGGAATTTATAGTCAGAGTTTATTTCTCCTAGCCTTTACCTAAGAAAAGCACACTCTGCAAGGCAGCAGGGCTTGTGGCAGGTGGTACTGGGTTACGTGATACCAGTAGCAAGATTGATCTTGATTATCCTGACCTGACCTGGAGTAGTTAAAAGGAGTTACTTTCCGCAACAGTACTTTGAGAAAACCAGACATGACATTTTGGAAGTGCATTAGGAAAAACACTGCATTAGGAAAAACACTGAGTCTAAATTGAGTGTAGGTTTTGTAGTTGGAGTAGTTAGTTACTGAGCTCACGCTGCATTAGAGTATAAACAGAACACAAACAAACATAAATCAACCTTCGGGTGAGTCAACACTGCGCCAGAGGTTCAGAAAGAACACAAACATACATAAAAAACATAAAGGAACTTACAGGTGAGCGAACACTGCACCAGAGGTTCAAACAGAACACAAACATACATAAAAATAACATAAACATAAAGTAACTTACGAGTGAGCGAACACCGCACCAGAGGTTCAATTTAATCTGGTTTAATCAAAAGACCTAATAACTAAATCTTTTAAATTTTTTTGCTGCTCCTTTATTTACTTTTTGTTTAATTTTTTTTTTTGTCAGCAACCATTTACAATTCAAGGTGATTTCCAACATAAAATAATAAATAAAAATTTCATCATTATAAAAATATTAAATAAAAGTTTCATCGTATCTTCTTATCATAGTTATAAGACGGAGAACTTAAAATCAAGTAAGATAGAGAACTTAAAATCAAGTAAGATGGAGAACTTAAAATCAAGTAAGATGAAGAACTTAAAGAAGTAAAATTCTTATCATCAGTAACATTTGATAATAAAAAAGTGTATTGTTAGAAAAATTTCAAGTAAAAAATTTTAATTGGCAATAAGTTTAATTATGTTCTTTTTGTATTTTTGAGTGGTATTGGCTCCTCTAAATTTATGGCTCAGGCTTATAAAATGGTTCCATAGTATAAGAAATATAGAATTTTATAAGTTTTGGTATATGGAAAGGTTTAACAAATCTTCCTGTAGAATCGGTTTGATGTTTTAGGAAAAATATTTTCAGAAACCTTTGGAATTTTTTTAAACCAATGTTGAAATATAAATTGACTTTAAATATATTTATTTTATAAATATTAAGAGTCATCATGTTTCTTAGAAGAGGTTGTTTTTTTTTGAAGTGATTTTGAAAATAAATAATTCTTGCTTCATGATTCTGTTGCTTGAGGAAACATTCGAGTTTAGATTTGTTTGTACTACCTAAAACAATATTGTCATAAGTTAAGTAACTGTTGATGAATGAAAAATATAGTTAAGTTAGTGTAGATTTGTTTAAGATTTGACAGGTTTTATATAAAATAACAATATTTCTCGACATTTTATTGCGAATATATAATAATATGATCTCTCCATGATAATTTTTTATCTATTAAAACACCAAGTAGTTTTTTTTGAATGTGCCCTCAATTTTGATGTTATTTGTATATATATAGTATTAGTAAGGATGGAGGAATATATTAAAACTTTTGTTTAAAATGAAATAAGGAAAACTTAGTTTGATCAGTGTTTAAAGATATGTTCCAGTTCTTTGTTTGTTACTTGAAATAAAGGGATAATGTCACTGTGAGAATACAATAAAGTTGTGTCTTCTGCAAGCATGATGCTCTATATAGATCATTGACATAGATTAAAAACAGTAGAAGACCTAAGATAGAACCTTGTGGAACCCATAATATTTTAAGTTTTTTTTTCAAAAACTGTCATTTAGAGATATATACTGTTCTCAATCAGTTAAGTAATTAGTAAACTGGTATTCATGGCATATTCCATAATATTTTAGTTTTTCTTGTAAAATCTATGGTTAATATAATTTAATTGTTTATCGTTAATATAAACAATTAACGATGTCATGTTTACGCTTAAGGATTTTTGAAAGGCCAACTAGACTCGTAACTAGACTCATCACCTGTTTTAAAAATGGGTGTAATAATTACAACTTTCAGTTTCCCTGGAAAAGCACCTGTTTTGGTAAATTTGTTGAAAATGTCTAATAAAATTTTTATATATGTATATATATGTGTATATATATATATATATATATATATATATATATATATATATATATATATATATATATATATATATATATATATTAAAAGATTTACTAAATAAAAAATGATAGAAGTTTACTGACAAATATAAGTTTACTGATTTCAAGGTCCTTTTATCCTGGAAGCACCAACAGCATTATGCAATTTAATTCACTACTCAATGTCAGAAAGAACACTGCAGTAATCATTTTGGTTATTGAGCATTATCCCACTATGGTCCTACACTTTGGAATATACTTCCAAATGTCATTTTCCAATTGTCCGTGGCAATAAAAACACAACTATTTATAAGAAAAAACTAAAATCTTATTTAATAGTAAATGGTGAGCTACTCCACTAGAAAACTCTTAAATATTAAATATTAAAAACTAAAAGATTAAAAAAAATTTACTAAATATTAAAATTTACTATATAATAATTTTTTGCACAGCTGAGCAAGTGTTTTGCAAACTTATCATTTATCCTGTAGCTGTTGGTAAATTTTTTTTTATAGATATTTGTTTTATTTAATTGCAATTTCAATATCTGTTTACTTTGATAAACAAATTAGTTATTTATAATTTATAATCTCTATAATTTGGGGTATCATTTTTAAAAATACTTCACCTGTGACTCAATTACTTCAGCTATGACTTAATTAGTACTGATTTTCTTTATTCTTGAATATCTTATTAGACATAAGTTGCACTAAAGTTAATAATTTTTCTTGAGGAAAATAAGTTTTTCTTATCCATAGCCTTATTTATTTATCATCTTTTATATATATATATATATATATATATATATATATATATATATATATATATATATATATATATATATATATATATATATATATATATATATATATATATATATATATAAAAGATATATATATATATATATATATATATATATATATATATATATATATATATATAAAAATATATAAAATATGTTTTTATATATAGTTAAAATGGTTAAATAATGGGTTTATTAAAGTGCTAAATAAAATAAAATAAAGAAAATTATTTCCAAATAAAAATTTAATTGACTTAATGATTAAAGTTATGTTATGAATGAATGGTTCTATATAAAATAATATGATTGTTCTTAAAGCATAATTTTTTAATCATTTTAGTGTCGGTCAACGTCAGTTGGTGTGTCTTGCTCGTGCAGTGCTTAGAAAAAGTAAGATTCTTGTTCTTGATGAAGCTACATCTTCTGTGGATCTTGAGACAGATGCATTCATTCAAGAAGTTATTCGAAAAGAGTTCAAGTCTAGTACAGTATTGTGCATTGCTCATCGATTAAACACAATTCTGGATTATGACAAGTATATATTTATTATTATTTAATATTTTATATTACCATGAATATGTTATTATTGATTTTTTAAAAAAAAGTTCTACATCCATGTTATCACATTTTTGTGGTTTTAAAAAATTTTTTTTTTATCTAAGTTGTTGTTGATTTAAAAAAATGTTTTGCATTCATTTTATCACATTAGTGTGATTTAAAAAAATAAGTTTTTATCTTTATTATTGTTGATTAAAAAAAAATTCTACATCCATGTTATCATATTTGTGTGGTTTTTTTGTTGTTGTTGTTGTTTATATTCAGATATAAATTGTTATAATTTATATCTGAATAGTCCTAACTATTATCACTGATCATTATCACAGCAATGTCATGTTAATTTTTGCTAAAATAACAAAATAAAGTTCACTAATTATGTTAATTATACAACTTTTCAAAATTTGACTTAAGTAACATAATAAAACATTTAAAATGATAAAAATTTTGTTATTGCAATAATAATGATTTAAAAAATATTTCAATAAGTTTTGGTAATTAGTACAATGAATATTTTGCCCTTAGATAAATAACTTGTTACTTGATTTGTACTTTTTGATTAAAGTTTACTTTTGAACTTAGTTGATTTAGCTAATGACTAATAGACTGATAGGCTCTTTTCACCAATGGTTTTCATTTGCCTGGTCGCTTAGTTTATGATTTAAAAAATGAACACCTTACAGAGGTTTAACTAATAATACCATTTCTAAAAGTACACTGTTAGTTTGTTTAAATGAATAAGTTAATATTATTTTTTCTTTTTAGTAATTAGCATTAAATATAAAAATAAAAAACAATATCAATTTATTCATTTTCAATTTTAAAAAACAAGTATTTTTATTTTGCATATTTTTATTTATACACCTATATTTATCACCTTTATTTATACACCTAATATTAATTAATTTTTTTTTTGTATTAAAAATAATATTCATTAGTTGAAATTATATCAAATTTTTTTTTTTTTAAACATCTTTGCTTCCAACAAGGTTGCAAGCAACCACTTATTAGTGTTGGAAGTTACTGGAAGAGAAAAGATGAAGATTGTAGAGCAAGATAACGAACAGACGAATTGAAAGATTACAAATTATATGATTCAGGAAAGCAAGATGAAGAAAGTGAATTCCAAAGAACTGATGTTCAAGGGAAAAAACTTGAGGAATAAGAGTTTTTAGAGCACTTAGAAACAGTCACAGAAACACGGGAATGAATTTTAGTAGATGGAACAAGAGACGCTAGCTCTTTAGAGCAGTACCCATTATAGTATTTGTAAAAAAGAGAAAGAGAAGCAACATTACAACGATGTGACTAAGGTTGAAAGTTGGCAGCAAGAGCAGGTCCACCTATGTTGACAATGCGTTTTTGCACCTTGTCTAAAAGAGAGAGGGCATCATTAGAAGATCCGCCTCAGATAAGGCAACAGTATTCCATACAAGGCCGGATTTGAGATTTGTAGAGATTGAGGATCCAGAGTAAGAAAGTGTCTAGCTCAATAAAGAGAAGCAGCTTTAGCAGATGCTAATTTTGCAACGGATTTGATATAAGGTTTCCAAGAAAGATCAGAAGTAAGAGTTAGTCCTAGAATATGAAGGGAAGATGACTCATCAAGTACATCACCGTTCATAAATATAGGAAGGCCTAAATTATTGCGATAATGGCTGAAAAAAATTGAGTTATATCTGAATTAAAGTTCACCAGCCACTGTGAGCCCATGCTGTAGCAGAAGTGAGATCCTTCTCAAGTTCAAATGCCCGATGCAAGCAATCAGAGAGAGTTGGCTTCTTATCATGACAAGAATAAATGGTAGTATCATCATCGAACAATGCCACCTTAGATGTGAAAATATCTTGAAGATCGTTAATGTAAATTAAAAAGAGTATAGGGCCAAGGATTAAACCTTGAGGAACCCCTGAGGTTACAGAATAAGAAGAAGAGTGCTGTCTATCAAGGACAACTTTTATACTATGATTGGAAAAGAAGGACTCAATAATCTTAAAGATGTCTCCAGATACACCGTAAAAAGAAAGCTTATGGAGAAGACTAGCATGCCAAACTTTATCAAACGCTTTAGAAATGTCAAGAGCGATGGCCTTAACCTCTTCACCTTTATCTAATGCGCGATAAAACCTATCAGTTATTACTGTTAGCAAATCAGCCGTAGAATGAGAAGATCGAAATCCATATTAAATGATTAGAAACTAAGTTATTAGATTCAAGATGAGAGATTAAGTGTTTGTTAATTAAAGATTCAAAAACTTTGCTTATAAGAAGAAGACTAATGGGATAGTAGTTAGACGAATCAGATCGCTCTCCAGAATTTTTAAAAGTAGGGATAACAGATGCTGCTTTCCAGCAGGCTGGAAAACAAGACTCTGATAAGCACTTGTTGAATAGTTTTGAAAGGATAAACGATAGTTCCTGTAGAATAGTCTAAGCAGGACATCACTTTAAATACAGAAGCTGGAGTGGTGCAAATGTCAAGCAATGGATCAACCTGTTTGATGACTATATCAGGTAGAACGCAACTAGTGAAATCAAGAGATGATATTGATGAAAAGTTCTTAGCAAACTATTCAGCTTTGTCTTTAGGTTAGGTGACAAAGTCTGAACCATACAAACAAGGTGGAATTACAGACTTGCCCATATTATTGATTCTATTAAAGATTCTCCAGAAGTCACAATATAAAGCCTAATTTTTGAGATGAAATACGAGATTTCATGATCTGAGAATAGCAGGCTTTAGTGTTAGATAAAACCTTTTTACAATGGTTACTAGCAGTAATAAACAGGTGTCTGTTTTCTAGAGAATTGTTTTGCTAATAGATATGGAAGTAATGGTTTTGATTGGCAATTGCAGCACAATGTTAGGAAAATCATGGAGAAGAGTGAGGCTTGACCTGGAATTGTTGAGAGGGAATAAAAGGTTCCATGCCAGCCTGAATTCACAAAGTTATGTAAGAAGCGCATTTGTCAACAGGAAGACGAAAAATTTCTACCCAAGGGCCATCACGAAGAATATCACGGAAAGAGTCCCAGTCAGCTTTAAGGTAGTTGTAAAATGTGAGATGATAGGGGGAGTCTGATGATAAAGAAGAATGAGATAAGAGTTTTAGAGAGATCAAACTGTGATCAGAACACCTAAGGGTGAATATGGAGAAACTGAGTACTGACTAGGATCAGAAACAAGACACAAGTTGAGTAGAGAAGGTAAATGATTTGGGTTGTCTGGAAAGCGAATAGGAAAGTTGACTATTTGAGTTAAGGATTGAGAAAGGCAAAAGTTATAGGCTATAATGCCTGCAGAGTCACTGACACTAGAGTCAAGCCATTCAGTGTGATGAACATTAAAGTTATCGACAACAACAATATTGGCTGATGGATAAAGAGAGAGGGCTTGGTCAATATGTTCAGAAATAACATCAAGAAGAGTGCAGCTTGAGATGAAGGAGAGTGATATAGAACAAAGAGAAAGGTGATAGAATGAAGTGGTACTAAACGAAAGCACATGAAAGAGTAGTCTGTGGATTCAAACCTAGTTTCCCGACAAATGAATTCTTACGAATGTAAATGTCTAGGCCAAGCATGTAACTATTGAAGTCTTTATGAATTAAAGGAAGATAACCATCAACACTAAGATCACAAGATGAGACAGCTGAACGCAAATTAGTCTCACAAAGAGCAAGTAGGTCTGGTAAACTTTGCAAGAGATAAGACTCAACAGAAGAAAAGTTACCTTGAAGATCACAAATATTAGTGAATGATAGATTTAGCGAACTTGGTGATGACTGTGGTTTTTTGTGTTTTATAGTTTTTGTTACTTTGTTCATTTTTAAATTTGTGAAAGAACTTGACTCGAAACATAGATAGTACTCAGTAAACTATTTAATAGCCGAAGCAATTGTCTCATTACTATTAATAAACCCTAATGCGTAACAAAGGGCTCTGATGTGACCTTGGCAATGCACACCAAAAGTACAAACAGGGACACCATCCATGCGCAACATGGCACTGTTAGTATTTTGATATTTTACAGCTGTTGATGAAATCAGCCTCTCTGAGAGCTACCACAGAGTTTGGGAAACCTGACTACCAGCCGGCCTCAGAACTATAAAAACTGAGTTTTAGAACTGTACCCTCATTAGAGGATAATAGAATGAGTTATTTAGTCATAAAAACAGAGACACAAGCAAAACCATGCATCGGGTCAAAAGATCCAGCATTCAACATCCTAAACTGGAAACAATTTATTAAAAATACATATGCGCCAGCCTAATAGATGATGAAATGAAATGGTGCGAGGCTGGTCAACAGATAGAATTTGTTTACTCCTTAAATCTTTGCTTAGGAAGCCTTCTACAAGACAGCAGCCGGATGCATCTAACATCTGCCCAAGATGAGTATTTTTATCGAGACACCATTTCTTGCCTTAACTCAACCAAGAGCCCCAAGGCAGGGGGTGTTTTATGTCCAAGTTGGCATCTCCTAGCCTTTGCCTAAAAAGGCGTATCCTACAAAGCAGCAGGACATGAAGCAGATTGTACTGGGTTACATGTTACCAGTAGCAAGACAAACCTGACCTGACATTTAATATATAAATATTTTTTAAACAAATATATATGTAAAATATATATTTTGCATAAAAAATATAAATATTTTTATACAAAAACTTGAACAGATACCTGTTGCTTAATTTGTAAATATTTGAATAATTCAGAAAAATTAGATAAAGCAAACAAATAATATGTCAAAGTGCATTACTAAACCTAACCAAACCTTACCAGATCTTAATAAACCTTGACCATCAAATGATAACCCTAAATGTAATAATATTAATATACTTTAAAATAAATACCAGCTTAGTTAATAAACTGTTAATTTTATTAATTTTTTATAAATTTTAGAAATTGTGTTGTATAATAAAAAATGTCGTCTTCTTGCTAACAAAATGTTTTGTAATAGTAATTTTTTTACATATATTAAAAATATTAAAAGGTATTTACTTTACTATTAACAATCACAATTTAAATGGGAAAAAAAGAAAGAGAAATTTCTCATCATGATGCATTATTTGCGAAATAAAAATCATATTGGTTTATAAACTTACCAAATCTTGTATTTCCATTATTCATGTCTAACTTTGTAATAAAAATTTGCTACTAATACAAAAAAAAATTGATGTCAGTTATTTGCTGTTGCTTTATTTTTAGCTGTTGCTTTATTTTTAGCTGTAGACTTATAAAAATAAAATAGGTGTTAAAAATATGCAGAAATGTTATCACTAAGAGAAAAAAAATAATTATGAAGAACTTTACCAAAAATCAATGGTGCTGAAACAGTGTTTAAAAAAGCACTTAATTCTTGTGTTTTCAAAACATGCTATCTTGATTTAGACTTAGGAACCATTAATCAAACATTGCATATCTGTTGATGACATCATCTTACTCCACTTGACAGGCTTTTAATTACTACTTTTATATGAAAAGATATGACAGTTTTTTTTTTTTTAATTAGGTTAAAATTTATATTAATTGCAAAAAATTTAAATACTAGAAATTTAATAAAAACTAGAAATAATGAGTTTTAAATGTTTTTAATGTTGTTAGGAAACTGTCAAATAAATTTTAATGTTATTTAGGAAACTGCCAAATGAATTTTAATGTTGTTTAGGAAACTGTCAAATGAATTTTAATGTTGTTTAGGAATATGTCCTAAAAATTTCAGACCAAATGTTTTAATTGATCAGAAGAAATCATGTTTTAAAATTTTGATAAAATATGAAAACTTGCAGAAAATACAAAAATAAGTATAAAATAAAAGAATAAGAACATTTATAATTTTTTAAATATAATCTTCATATTACAGCATAAACGTTTCAATGAGGATCAGCATATAATTTGCCTATTAATTTTAAGTTCAATTTATTTTTTATTGTTAACGTCAGCTTGTAGCAAAACGTAAATTGCATTTTTTGAAATGTAATAAATGTATAAAAATGTATTCCTTTAACATTTTATCTACACCAATTATAATTTTTCTCAGGTGAGTTGATAGGATCTTCTACGAATCTTTTGACAGAGCCCTGAAAAAGCCCTTTAAAATCAGTGTTGATCCTAGGTTATTGGTGGCTTGAAATGTAATCCACAATTTTTTTAAGTTTTAGCTAGAGCCATTTTCAGGATTTCATAATTTCTTACTGAATTATCAGCATCTTATCAGCAAAATTCTAAAAGTTATCAAGCCTACCTATATATAAAAACTAAGAAAATGTTTCTACATATTATAGATTTTATCAACACTTTACCCTTGTAAAGTGTTGATAAAATCAATATGTAGAAATATTTTTTTATTTTCTTAAAAGGGAGGCCATCCAGCTAATTATAGGAATTATCTTTTTCCGGATATTTCCGGAGTTCCGGATATTTTTTTCAATTTTAAGTTTTTCCGGATATCCAAAATATTTTCAATACATGCAAGATGAGGTATATATTTTTGTAATATATTTATTTTTTAAGCTTTTTCACTCATCACTTATAAAAAATTATGAAAAGTAACAAAAAAAAAATTAGAAACAACTTAACTAAAAGCGAAATTAAAAAGAAAATAAGGGAAAACAAGTTCCGAATTTTTTCCGGATGTTTTATCCTAACCATTTTCCGGATTTTTAAAATATGACTAGGATAATCTATGTAATTATATCAACACTTTACCCTTTCTTGTGTATGGTCTCAAAAGGGAGGCCACCCAACTAATTATTATTAGATTAGTCCTTTTATCAGGTCTTTTTATAAACATTAATCATTTTAACCAAAAGATTTTTTACCTTTCATTAAATGGATGTGGTATGATAAGAATATTAAAGTCTTTTAATAAAGTCAAACATGGTGGTCTTTGCCATGAACTCTTTTTGTATTGTGTTATGTGAAAAGTTATCACATGTATTGAATTTTTTTTTCAATTGTGGTATAAGTTGCTTAATTGAGCATACTCTTTATTTTCCAGTAACCTTAGGACTGTGGATGTGGGGTGTCACCAAGTTTCATTTTAAGCTCGCAAGTTATTTCTTATCTTTATGATCTCTCTGTCATACATACAAAGTTTGATAATAAGTATTGTCATAAAATAATCATTGAATACAAAGTATTGAATTCAATAGTTTTGCAAAATTGCAAAATGGGTTAAAAATGCAAAATTAATTATAAAACTAGCTATAAGCATCATTTAGGTACCTTTTTATTTTCCTTTTTTTTATTTTTTATTTTCAGGTACTTTTTATTTTCCAGTAACCTTTGGGTGTGAATGTGAGGTGTCACCAAGTTTCACTTTAAGCTCGCATGTTATTTCTTATCTTTATGATCTCTCTATCAAACATACAAAGTTTGATAATAAGTATTCATAAAATTATAATTGAATACAAATGATGCAGAATTTTATTTAAAACATGTTTTATTGCAATAACATTTTTTCTTAAAAACTATATTTACAAAGATATTGCCAAAAATCTAAATTTTTGGAATTGATTTGGAATTGATCTAAACTTTACAACACATCATTTATAAACATTGTCATTCAACTATGAGTCAATGGCTCTAGAAGATTTATCTGGCCCTTTGGTAGTTCCATCAATTTTCATAAAAATATGCCTTAATAAAGATAGATAACTCATATAGATACAAAATGCAAATATCCCACTGTAATGGAACTCCTAGAAAATTTTCAAATATCTAATGGTGCCACATGAATGACCAGTGTTGACAGGTTCTACCTGTCTTAACTAAGTTCAGTCTTGTTTGAAGCTCTATTCTCTGTAGTGTTTTGAATATTTCATGAGCTATTGATTGATTGTCCTATGAATGGCAAATGCTTATCAATAAACTTTATTTACAAAAACATTGTTTCCTCACAAAATAACCCTGATAAGCCTTAACCGAAAGCAAATAACTTAACCGAAAGCGAATGGAAAAAGTGTTACACATTACACAAACGTTACAAACAATCTTTTAAACATAAAAAATACTCAAAAGAGACTATGCTCCCAAAATATATTTGGCATTTAAAAAAAAAAGTTTTTAATTTTAAATTAAACCGGTCTATCCTAAAACAGAACCTATTGTGTAAATTTATTACTGCTCTGCTTTTTAAGAAAATTGAAATTTTTGTAAATACATTAACATATTTGATATACATATACATATATATATATATATATATATATATATATATATATATATATATATATATATATATATATATATATATATATATATATATATATATATATATATATATATATATATATATATATATATATATATATATATATTGATTTTTTTTTAATCTTAGAATTATTGTTCTCAGCCATGGTGAAATTATTGAGTATGATTCTCCAAAAATTTTATTTCAACAGCAAGGTGAGTTTTACAAAATGATGAAAGATGCTGGTTTGAGCGCAGAGTAATTTTTTTCCACCTGATATAAATTTTTAGTAAGCTACTTTTTTCTCCTTTTTTTTTTATATATATATTATTGTTTTGTGAGAAAAAAGGTTCTAAAAAGTTCGTATTTTGTTTTGTTTGCGTTGACTTCTTTATTTTTAATCGTAATACGATAATAAAATGTGGTGTAACCATGTGATAAAAACCATCACATCTTTTAAAAATTTTGATATTTTTTTTAGACAATTTTTTGAATAGAATATTTTTCATAAAATTTTTAAAAATGTTTTGTGTCAATATTTCAACTGCATTGGTTAGAGACCACCCCCTCAAACGCTTATACGCACAATTGGTATTTGGAATCAATCAGCCTCAACCTCTCAATCCTTTAACGGGGTTTCATTAACTCTCTCTCTGTAATTAATAGTGCCGGGGGTGCTTTCCATGGCCGTGGAAGTAATAGACACTTTTTGTACTATTTCATACATTTCATGATATTTTATTATTTATGACATTATGGATGAGCTTTATACCATCTCGTATTGTAATGCGATAAATTTTATTTTATTACGATATAAGACTATAAAGATTTACTATATTACTATGAAACTGTATTAAAATTTTATATTATGGAAAATAAATTATATAAAGTAATATATTAAAATGATAATATATATTATTGTACAATGTAAAAATAGTAAATTTTAATATATCCCTAATAAAGTTCTATTGTCTTTTTTTTTTCGTGTGTAAATATGTGTATATATATGTAAAGAGAGAAGTTTTCAAAATATTTAAAAAATAAATTTTTTATTTCGTCTTTGTTGGTTGAAAATCGGATTGAAAATGATGAAAAAACGATCAAGATTTGGAATAAAACTCACAAAATACATTTAGTGTATTAATTTTTATATTTTTTAATGTTTTCGAAAATAAGTTGCGTAAATATGGGGCAATAATAAGTTTTCAATACTAATTCTTTTAATTTTCAGATAATTAATAATAAAAGTAATAATAAATTTTAGATAATAAATCAAAAGTAGTATTTAGTTAACTAAGCCTTTGCAGCCACGGAGTAGGGTTTAATGAACTCTTTTAATTTTACAAACCAATTAAGCAGTGTTGTTGATTCTTGGCTTCGAGGCAAAAGATTGGTCATTCATTAATTTTAAGATTTATCTAAGATCAAATATCCTTTATAAAATATCCTTTATATCCTTGGATATTTAATCTTAGATTAAATATCCAAGGATATTTAATCTAAGATTAAATATCCTTGGCAGAAATCTTGAAACTTGACTTAAAAAGGTTGTACAATAGTTTCATTCGTCTGTTTTGCATGTAGAAAGTATTTGAAATAATAATTAAATATAGGTATCATTTTTTTGCAAATTTTAGAAAAAAATTATGTACTTCTGTCACACGTTAGCATTATTAACCCCCCTCAGCAGCCAATAAAATTTCTTAAAAAAATTTGCTAAATTTTAGTCCAAAAGAGTTTTTGTTTAAGGCTTTGCAAAATGAAACATTTGAAAATCAGAAGTTTGGCAATTTATTTTGTCTAGGGATCGTCCATAAATTACGTAACGCAAAATAATGTATGAAAAACAGAAGTAGGAGATAATTAGTTCTTTTACGCGGCAATTTTCATTAAACTTAATGGGCTAATTTGATTTTTTATTTAAATTAAGACTCTTCTAGGGAAAACTTTTGATCTTTTTTGTTTTGTTTATTGTGAAAGTTCGCGTTACGTAATTTATGAACGATCCCCTACTAATATTTTGTGTACTAACAACGTCAGCTTTCCGACAAGTTAAGATACGTTTAGCATATCTTAATTTGTCATTGTTTGAAACATATAGTTTGTATTTTGTGTTACTAGCTACTTCAGCTATCGTTGAGCGTATCTAAACTCGTTACTTGAAACCTCGGTTGAGGGGTTCGGGAGGAAGATTTAAATAAATATGTTTTGTTTATATTGCTATATAATTAAGTTTTCTCAAAAAAAACTTTTTTAAAAAAATTAAGTTAAACTTTCTTATTTCAGGAAAGCATGGTTTTATAACAAAGTAATTCTAAGATAGCGGCAAAATTGTATTTTTCGAAAGTTTGTCACAATGAGTACAAAGCTCAAAAACCGAAACTGCAGAAAAAATAGCCATAATCACCCTTGAATATATTTGCAACTTCATTTCCTATTTTTTAGATTAACATCACAATCTCGGTGGCTGCATAAGCGCGAATTGGCATATGTGCGAACTGGCATAAGTGCGAAGCGTTGCAAAAACTCGAACTGGCATATGTGCGAATTGGCAAAAGTGCGTCAAAACATCTTGCAAACATTGGTATAAGTGCGAATTGGCATAAGTGCGAACTGGCATAATTGCGAAGCAGTTGCAAAAACTGGCACAAATGTGAACTGGCATAAGTGTAAATTGGCATAAGTGCGCCGAATAGAATTTCAAATATTGGCATAAGTGCAAATTAGTATTTCGCACTTATGCCAGTTCGCACTTATGCCAATGTTTGCAAATTTATTTGACGTATTTATGCCAATTCGCAGTTATGCCAGTTCGTACTTGTGCCAGTTTTTGTAACTGATTCGCACTTATGAAATTCGCGCTTATTCAGTCGTCCCCACAATCTACCTGACGTTAATAGTATCACATATTTCCAGACGCAATGGAAATATGGGATACTATTATCGCCCATAAATTACGCAACGCAAAACATATTTAAAAAATTTAAGTAGAAGATCATTTTGCTCTTTTGCGCGGCGACTTTAAAGGTTGTTTATATACTTGACTCTGCGTGGGAAAACTTTTAGTTCTTCGTTACGTAATTTACGAACGATCCCTAACTATCATCAACGTAGCAGCACACGTAGGATGCTTTACAGTATTATATATATATATATATATATATATATATATATATATATATATATATATATATATATATATATATATATATATATACCTTAAGGTGAGATACCCCATTGAATAAAAACACTATCTATTTTAGTTCAAAGTTTGAAATTTCTTTCAAAATTTTAAAAAACATTTGATAACAAATTTATTCAAAACAAACATTTGTTTTGAATAACAAACTATGTACCGTAAACCGGGGTAACTTTGTACCAATTTTGATGAAGAAGATAACTTTAAAAAAAAAAAGGAACATTTTCCCAAAACTATTTTGATGCTCAAAGTTGTGCATTACTAATGTCATTTAATTAGTAAAATGGTGTATTTATTGTATTAACCAAATCCAAGATTTTATGAAAATAATGAGGTGGTCAATGTTACTCGGCAATGGGGTAACTTTGACATAGTAAATTGTTTTTTAGCACCGGATGTAAATGAAGTGTTATTAACAAGATTTAATGTAATTTAAACTTACAGTTCGCAATTATTTTAAAAAGGGGTACTTAAAATTTGTCAAGAAATTAAAAAAGGGACAATAAAAACAAATATAAACAGTATTAAAGAAACATATTAGATAAAATAATTTGATTTTCTTTTATTATTTTTAAACCAAATGATTAAAAAAAGAGAGTACTAAAGAATAAACAAACAATTTGTAACATAAACTCTGTTTTTTTTTTTAAATTTAGACATCTCTTCAGTAGTTTATCATAAATTCAATAGAGACTGATTCACCTTCAGATGCTGTTTCTGTTTCACTATCGTATTCTACAGAAATAGATTTTCCTGGTTCAATTTCAAGTCTTTTTTTGGATATATATTTTTTTTGTTCATTTTTACTTTGTGTAACATCTTTCTTATCACCACCTTCATTTTTTTTCTCATTTAATATGTCTAAAAGGCTCTGGTCTAAAGCTTTACAAGGACTTAAGACGTTTTCACTTGGTAATTTGATATACACAGCATTAGGATTAAACGACACCAAACCACAAACTTTAAAACCACTTATTAATTTTTTTCTCGAGCATGTATTAATGGATGTCATTGAAATAATTCAGCAACTTAGAGAAATTTTCTTTTGGTAACATTGCAAATTTTTTACCACGTGAAGTAAGTTTCCAATTCAGAAGTATAGTTCTCCATGCTTTTTTTAATGGTGCAAAGAATGCAACATCAAGAGGTTGAAGCAAGTGGGTTGAATTAGGCAGAAGGCATATGAATCTAATGCTATGTTTTTCACAAGAATGAATAACTTTATGACTTAAATGGGAAGAGAGATTGTCACCTATTAATACTTTTTTCCCAGTTTATTTCTTAATGCATGGCAATAATGTTCTAAAAAACCAATCCTCAAAAGTAACTTCATCAAACCAGCCAGATTGGGTTCTATTAAAACGAGAATTTTTGGGACCGTGTTTTATCCATAAATTGTATAAATGTGTGCTTTTAAAAACTGTGTATGGTGGAAGAATTTCTCTAACACCATTTCCACAAAACATTACAGAGAAACAAGCCTTACTGCTATTCATTATTATCTCAGGGTACTTAGTTCCACATTTCATTACAACTTTTTTATTTCCAGGATCATCATGTAAATTTGTTACATCATAATTCCAAATGTTACACGGTGGAATCCCTTCAAGCTTAAGTCTAATATTGTTAAAATAAATTTTTAATTGTTCTTTGTTTATAGCTGCACATTTTCTTTTAATATTTGATGCAATTCTATGGGTTAACTGTGAACGTTTCATAAAACTTGAAACCCAATCATCACCAGGAAGATTGTTTTTAAATATTTTTACAGTACGTTTTTGCGATTTTAAATAACCAGCTACTAACATTTTAACATCAAGTTTATTTTATGGAAATCCCCAATCGCACATAACTTTGATTCTAGATGAAAAAAACTGCTCCTCATCATGAGTAAATATGGTTGGTGCACCAATGCATTTTTTATGCTTTGACTTCATCTTATTCTTGGTATAATAAACCTTTTTGAGGCTTGACGAATAGACATAGTTATATTTACGAGGCATTATGCTTTAAACAAAAGTAAATATAAACAACACAAGCAAACTGCAATGTAGTAATTTATTAAACTATTATATAATTTTATTAAACTGCAATATTGATTTAGCAACAACAAAAACAAATAGTTTAACAAGAAAATAAGAAAATATACTTTTTTTTAAATCCAAAATACATTCATGCAAAATCTGTTTTTCAAAAAAAATTATTTGGATAACATGCTTCAAAATAATATTTTAGTTATAATAAATAACGATCAGACTACTTTAAAATTAATATTATTTACTTGGCCAAAATTACTCCAAAAGAGTAAAAACCTACGGGGTAACTTTGACCACCCAGTAAGAAAAACCAGAATGTTGTTACTTGAGCCAAAAACTTTTTGCTTAATTTTATCTGAACGTTTGTCTTTAAAAAAGAAGAAAAACTGAGTTGCTTGCTATCATTTTTATCTTCGCCCAGACAACATTCTGTTTTACAGTTTTTGATTGTGTTTGACCAAGATATAGTTTTCATTCTTTTTTACTTATAGTAAAGAGCATTTGCAACAAACTTCAGATCAAAATTTAAGCAAGATAGATTGCATTTACAAATAAAACAAAAATAGTAAAACGTTACTTAACTGTTTAAAAGTTAGAGTTGTTTAATTAAAATTTTTAAAAATGGCCAAAGTTACCCCGCTGGCCAAAGTAACCCCGGTTTACGGTATAGCATTTTTTGAGTGTCTAAAAATAAAAAAAGTTTTATAAAAATAAAAAAAGTTTTATAAAAATAAAAAAAGTTTTATAAAAATAAAAAAAGTTTTATAAAAATAGAAAAAGTTTTATAAAAATAAGAAAAGTTTTATAAAAATAAAAAAAGTTTCATAAAAATAAAAAAAGTTTTATAAAAAGTACCGCTAAAAACTACCACCAGCATTTACATTGTAAATATATATTAAACATTTACATTGTAAATATATATTAAACATAACATTTAGATTGTAAATATATATTTAAATGTTATTTTTTGAATAAATTTTATTATCTCTTTGCCACATAATTTTACTTATAATAAAACTCTTTTTATTATGCCATTTTCTGTTTAATTATATGCTTTTTATTTATAGCTTATTTATCGTAAATAATATTTATTTGAATAAAAGAAAAAGAAACCTTTTAATTTTGGCCAAAAAAAATATTTTTTGAACAAAAAGCAATTTAGTTAAGCTTTTTTAGTGATGAAAACTATAGTTTTATAATCAGTTTTATCATCAGTAGTGATGTCAAAGACTATAAAAATAATTTTTCAGTGATGTCAAAGACTATAAAAATAAGACTAGTGATGTCAAAGACTATAAAAATAAGACTTCAAGAAATCCAAAACAAATGCGGGGAACATCGATGTACGTTGCAATTTACTAAACAAAAAATTAACAACACTGAGTACATTTAAATTTAATAAAGTATTAAAGTCTTATATGGAAATATAAACCATTGAAAAGTCAGTTTTTATTGAAATTTAAATTGATTAAAATAATTATTTTTTGAGTAAATGTGGCAGTTAAGTGAGGTACAAATCAACTTGAATGATCGAGTAAATTTAGAGGTGGTAAAGTTATTGCTTGAAATATAATATAGGGTAAACCTGTTTCTCAAACACAACAACAACGACAACAACAACAACAACAACAACAAGATATTTATTTTCCTCAAAATTTACAATCATATAATTACGATAATAATAATAATAATAAAAACAATAGCAATAATAACAATAGCAATAATAATAATAATAATAATAATAATAATAAAAAGAAGAAGAAAAAGAAGAAGAAAAAGAAGAAAAAGAAGAAAAAGAAGAAGAAGAAGAAGAATATCTATGATATTATAAATAACAAAATCATAATGAAATATCATTATTAAGAATAAATATAAATAATTGATTGACAAGGACGGTGTCACTCATCCAGAATCCTGATTAAAGGAAGACATCAAGTAATTACAGCAACAATTATAATAATAATATTTGGCGTAAATTAAGCAGTATTAATAAACAAACTGATATAAAATAATAGCTATAATAATTAAACAAAAGAATAATAAATAATATTATATCAAAAACCAAAAATAAGAATATATATCTAATAATTATAAACTAAATAAGAAAATAAAAATTAAAAAGAAAATTGAATTAAAATTATATCTAATAATATAAATATATTATTAGATATAAAAGAAAACAAAAATATCATAAAAAAATATAAAAGTAAAAATAATATATTAATAACTAAATTAAGGATAATAGTAATATATTTAACAATAATATAATGTTTCAATATTTTTGTATTTTGTATCACATTTGCGTCTCTTAAAAAAAATAAAAAAATAAAACAGTACTCTGTTTTTAAGATATTTTAGGACTTTCAGTGTGTGTGTGTGTGGAGGGGGGGGGGGAGCGAAGAGGGATGCAAACCCCCATGTCTCCTCCTGAATCCTGGAAAATTTAATTTTAATTTTTGTAACTGGAATATTTAAATACTCAATTTGAAAATAAACTAATACACTTTAAAATTTAAAATGATATCTTTTTATTTTTATTTTTTATCTGCGAACATTTACTTAACATTTTAATTTGTAATCAATTTGAACGGGAAATAATAAAATTTTGCTGTCTTCATAAACATGATAATATTTTGTAGCTTTTTTTTTTTGAAACGCGTATTTTCAGACGAACAATAGTTGTTAAATCATTATAAACGACTTAAGCTTTGAAATATACGGATATATCTTAACGACGACTACAGCAAAAGAACGATTGAAAAAAAAAAAAAAAATTCTCTTTACAAAAGCTAAAGAAATACGATCCTCAGGTAGGTCCAAGGCCGGCACGATAGGGGGTGCGGGGGATGGGGTGTGCCCCCCCCCCATCAATGATTTTTAATCGGCAATATTTGACCCTTAGTCGGCAAATTGGACCCTTTTAGACTAGTTAGTCGGCAAATGTCGACCCTTTTGATATAGGTTAGTCGGTAATCTAAACAGTCGGCAAATGTTGTCATGGCAGTCGGCAAATTTTCGAAAGGAAGGACCTTTTTTTTTTTTTTGTAGTCAGCAAAAGTTGTAATGGCACTCCTCCCCCCCCCCCCCCCACATGACACCTATTCGCGCCGGCCCTGGGTAAGTATGCAAATGTACATTTGCATACTTACCCAGGGCCGGCGCGTTATCAATATGTTTTAGACTACATATGTAGTCTAAAACAAATTGATAACGCGCGATTAATAATAACAATAACAAAAAGAAATTCTTTAAACCAGTGCACATGAAAAATAATTACAAAAATGAATGACTTTCAATCGTTAACCTATAATTTGAACAAAAAATACTTTATATCAAATAATAACGTATACATATCACTGAATAAAAACTTTTTTTAGTGGTATGTACACGGACAGTTTATATCATTACCCCAGCGCTATAAAAGAATTTCTTTTTAAAAAATGTAAATGATATAAACAGTTAAAGAATCACAAACCTCCACATTAATATAAGGAGTTTAAACAAAAGTAATAAAAATTTTCGATATTTCTAGAAGAAACTGAAAACATTTTTAATATTAAGTGTCACGGAAACTTGGTGCTCTTCTTTCGAACAAGAAAATAGTTCTAATTTTCATCTTTAAGAATTTTGAATTAGTTTCATTAGAACGGCAAATAAATAAACGCGGCGGTGGAGTTCTGATACTCGTTAAAGAAAACGTTGCATATAAAGTTAGAAGCGATTTGAGCGTTTCTGACAAAGATAAAGAGATCGCAACAGTTGAATTTACTATCAACAAAGGAAAAAACATACTTATAAGCAGCTGCTATAGGACACCTGACGGTGCGTGCGAAATTTTTAGCTCAAATTTTTAGCTCATTTTTAGCTGATTTTTAGCTTTTTAATTGCAACATAATATAGTTCACACTGGAAACAACGAAAGAAAAAAAAACTTTATAATTGGGGATTTTAATATGAACTGTTTTATTTATAACGACGACAAAAAAGTGAGGAGTTTCTATGATGAAATTTTTTTAGCAGTCGCAATTCCCCTAATCAATCATCCAACTAGACTAACAAGTAATTCTGCATTGACAATATTTTTACTACAGACATCTTTAATAAGTTATTATTCTCCATCCAAAAAATTCATAAAAACTGATATATCGGACCACTTCCCAATTTTTCTAACCCTTAACACAACATTATCAAATAAGATTTAAAAAATAGAACTGTAAAAAAATGCATTTACAACAAAAATAAATAAATGATTTTAAACATCAACTATCATTACTCCATTGGGAGCATATCAACTTAAATGAAGAAGCAAGTTCTAAATAAAATAAATTATTCGAAACATTCTTCTTAGTATATGATGCAAATTTTCCAATATGTGAGTCACAAAACCTTTAATAGTCCTTGGTTCTGTTGATGATGCAAGTTCTAAATAAAGGCTTAAAAAAATCTTTGAAAATAAAGCAAAGGTTGTATATAAATTATTTGAAAAATAAATCTTCTGCAAATGAAAAAATATATGAAAATTATAAAAATTTATTTGAAAAAGTTCGTAAAAATCTAAAAAAAAATTATTATTCTAATCTGATCAATAAGTTTAAAAACAACTCAACGCGCGAGTGCACAACGCGCACCTGGCAAATAATAAAAGAAATAACAGGAAAATCAAAAAATAACTCAAGTTCTTTACCATAAAGTATAAAATTTGAAGATGTAAATATATGTGAACCGAGCAAAATTGCAAACATATTTAACAAATTTTTTACTGAAATTGGAACCAATCTTTCTAAAAAAATTCCTATGACCGAGAGTTCGTTTGAAGACTATTTGTGTCCCATAAATAACTTTCATTATAAAAATAAGTATTCTTCCGAATTATCTCACGGCGAGCTTAATAGAGCCTTTAAATATTTAAATATTTTGACCAAAATAATATACTATATACTAAACAGTTTGGCTTTAAAAAAAATATTTCAACTGAGTACGCAGTTATTCAATTTGTTAGGGAAATCTCAGAATCTTTCGAAAAAAAAACAATATACCCTAGGAGATTTTATTGATCTTTCGAAGACATTCGATACTGTTGACCATAAAATATTGCTTAAAAAGCTTGAATACTATGGAGTCAATAACAATATGCTAAAATGATTTCATAGTTACTTATCAAATAGAAAGCAATTTGTTACCTTTAACGATGGCCTTCAAAGTAAATATGTTGAAATAACCTGTGGTGTTCCACAAGGCTCTATTCTAGGTCCTCTTATGTTTTTAATTTATATAAATGATTTAAGTAAAGCTGCTAATCTTCGGAGTATTATGTTTGCTGATGATACGAATTATTAACGATTATTCTTATGATACGAATTATTAACGATTATTCTTAAGGTTTCTAAAAATATAGGAGTCCTATTCAAGTCAAGAAACTATTTAAACAAAACCATTTTAATCCAACTCTATTACTCACTTATACATAGTTATATTAACTATGCGAATATTACGTAAGTTGAGTACGTTACCGTCGTCAGAAACACGCAAAACGCTTAGTTTGTTTTGAAAATCGACTTATGCATTCAAAGTCTTTAAAAATATTAAAGTACTTAACAATTATGAAGTGAATGTATATAAAATATTATGTTTTATGTTTCAATGTAAAATCAATCCGTCATTACACATTTTTAAAGATTTTATTACCTTAAAAACAAAAAATAAGTATACATTACGATATGATAACTTACTCTATGAACCCTTTTGTCGAACAAAATTCAATCAGTTCTGTACAGCTTATCGTGCACCTAATCTCTGGAACAAAGTCGTTTTACCTAATTTTGATTTATCAGTTAGTTTTCCAGTCTTTAAGATGAAATTAAAAGAATTCATTGTTTTTAATGACAATATTTTGAAATACTTTAAAATAAATCAAATAAGAAATTTATAATAAACGACAAGATCATTAGATCTTTTATCAAATACCAAGTTTTTATTTAAATTAGTCAACACCTTTTCAAGATGTATATGAGAACATGAAAGTTGTAATTAAGAAGTCGTAATATGTAATTAAGAAACACAATGTGTAATTGAGAAAACGTTATATGTAATTGAGAAACACAACATGTAAATAAGAAGTCGTAACATGTAATTAAGAAACACAACATGTAATTGAGAAAACGTAAAATATAATTGAGAAATCATAATATGTAATTGAGAAATCGTAACTTGTAATTGAGAACACATAAATTAAAATAGCAAATTCACAGTCTAAGTTTGTAGGTTGTTACAAAAGGTCTTTTGGACATGAATTTAAGTTATAATCTTAAATTTTGCTTTTGTATGCACAAGTAATAATAATGGAATTGAAAGATCGTTGTGTTATATGCCAATACACTATGACCCGAAAGTCTGTGATTAAGCTAAATCCGTGTCAACATTTATGTCACCAAATTTGTTTACGTCCAGTTCTGGAACAACCAGATTCAAGTTGTCCGATTTGTCGGCATGAAATACACACAACTGATCAAGTAGAAAGGAAACGTTACGTTTTATCTTCTCCAAATGACAGGAGAAGATTTGTTGAATGTGCGGAGCGATTTGAAGATTGGGTGAATCTCGCGCAAACGCTAGGTATCAAATATAAGACAGCATACAATTGGGTTCGCAGCGGAAATTCAAATTTCATCGGAAAAGGAGGTTTTAAACCGAAAAAGTTAACCGAAGATCAAATCGAAGAAACATTAACATGGATTGAAAATGATTGTCAATTAACATTGGTGGCCATCAAAATAAAGATATTAAGACAATTTAACATAAACGTTAGCACAACAACAATAGCAAATTACCTCGAAGGCAGATTGTTCTCATTAAAAAAAGTGCACAAGGAGCCTTCTACAATGAACAGTTATAAAAACAAACAAAAAAGAGCTGAATATGTTAGAAACATCAACAAACATATCACAAATGGTCGTCAGATAGTTTGGTTGGATGAAACAAATTTTAATCTTTTTTGTAGAACAACGCAAGGACGCGCGAGACAAGGAAAAAGAGCAATTATGAAAGTACCTGCTTCAAAAGGTTTAAACATACACTTGATCGCAGCTATTTCAACTACAAATTTCGTCATGATAGAGACTCGCAGGGGATCATTTAAAGCAGATTCCTGTAACGAGTGGATGTTGGCTATGTTTCACCAGTGGGTTACATCCGGGAATCGTTTGGAGGATTTGGTCGTCGTAACGGATAATGCTCCTTGTCACGCTCGTTTGCAAAGGGTGTTTGATAATTCACCAGCTCAGTTGTTACGTTTGGGACCTTACAGTCCAATGTTGAACCCGGTGGAAACGATCTGGTCCAAAATTAAAAGTAACGTTAAAAATGCAATTCGCATTTCACCTGTATTAGGTGACGGGGTTGCGGAACAGCGCATGCAGTACTTAGAACGAATTGTAATTGAGGCGAAAAATACTATAATGGGAGGAGATTGTGCACGTGCGGTACAACACACAACCACGCACTATGCAACTATTTTAAATATGGAAGACGTACAAGTTGGTGCTTAAATGATCAATGAAGTGATTTTAAATTATATAATTTTAAATTATAATTTTTAATTGAATTATAAATTTTTCCCTAAAATGTTTTTAGTGTTTATTATGTTAAATTCATTTGCCCAAAAATTCAAAATCTTGCGTCATTTTTAAGTGCGTCATTTTATACGCTCCATTTTTTTACGCGCCAATTTTTTTAAGCGCCATTTTACACTTACTCCTTTAAAGCGATATCTAAATTAAAATTTTCGTGTTCTCAATTACATCTTTCTATTTCTTAATTACAACTTACATTTTCTCAATTACATATTACGATTCTTAATTACAATTTTCGTTTTCTAAATTACATCTTATGTTTCTTAATTACAACTTACGTTTTCTCAATTACATCTTACGTTTCTTAATTACAACTTTTGTTTTCTCAGTTACATCTTACGATTCTTAATTACAATTTTTGTTTTCTCAATTACATCTTGAAAAGGTGTATTTCTTTTTATTGCTATTCTTATTGGTATGGTGATTATATATATAAAAATTTCAATATTTGTAAATGTAAAACTGTATATATATATTAAAAAAAAAAGAGAAAAATTTATATATACAAAATGTATGTATGTGTGTATATATTTATATGTATGTGTGTAAGTGTATGTATGTATATACAAATAAAGAAAAATAAATAAATAAAATTATCCAACCGGAACACATTGGTTAAAACAGCTATTATTCAGTATCATTTGAGACGATTTAAAAGAAGAAGAAGAAAAAAAAGGTGTCAACTTATTAAAACAGATGAACGAACTTTGAGATAGTTAAAAGGAGCAGCCGTGGCGCAGTGGTAGCGCACTTGCCTCAGAAACAAATCCGTGGTTTAAATCCCACACCTGGGCAAATTTTGCAACATCGGTTAGAAAGGAGACGTGAACGTCCAATTAAATGCTCATCGTGGTGCTCTGTGTTTAGGTCGTAAGGACTTCTTAGGGCACCTAAATAAAATAAAAAAAAAAAAAAGACGAAAAAAAAAGTTAACATTTTAAAAAACTGAAGTTTTGCACATTTAAAAACTAAAAATAACTGAGATTTATAACCGGATATAAAAACTTGAAATACAAAAATACAATTGCACACAATACTCGAAAAAAAGCAATGAGAAAGTTGATTAAATGGATCCTCTTACCGAAATAAACAATTTCGTTAATAACAGTAATCACCAGTAAATAGTAATCACCAGTAATCACCAGCAACAAGTTATAAAGACAAAAATGTAAACTATATTATTGAAATACATTAAATAAAAACTAAAAAAAAAAAAAAAACTTGATTACTAAGTGGAGGGACACTTCGTAACATGTGATCGACTAAGGAGTAAAATGGTAAAATTAAGTTTTTAAAAATGTTTACAAATAAGACTAATATTTTTTGACACCATTCTATATAACTCAAGAGTATTAATAATGATTAAAAAAATAATGAATTGTTAGTGTCAAAAGTGAAACGGACTTCCCGACCTTTTTTTAGCAAAAATTTTTTTTTTCAAAGTTTAGGATTTATCATTTGGTGCTAGATTTTTTTTAAAGTTTGAAAAAACTGTTTGTCTTAAAGTTTGGAAACACCTATTATCTCTACCTCTATTTTCACACATATTATTTTACACCTCTTATTTACTAAAAAGAATTCCTATGTTGTCAAGGAAATAAAATTAACAAATTTATTAACTGTGTTTAGTTAAGTACAAGTACGAAAAAGCTTTAAAGTTTTTCTAACCAATCCTATTTTTATAAACTTGTACTATTAGCAATATTTTGTATCATTTATTGCACATGTTCGAGAGCGTAAAAATATTTTGTTGACATTGTTGCTAAAAAATGTTGAAAAAGGTAAAAAAAAAAAAAAAAAAATTTAATAAGAAAATCTCCTTATCATGAGAGACTTAAAATTTATTTTTTGGCTGAAATGTATATATTTTTTAAAATTGTGTTTTTACATAAAGAAGTCAGGTATATCAACGATAACGGAATGCTATTGAATGTGTATAAGTAAATGTATATATATATATATATATATATATATATATATATATATATATATATATATATATATATATATATATATATATATATATATATATATATATATATATATATATATATATATATATATATATATATATATATATATATATATATATATATATATAATATATATATATATATATATATATATATATATATATATATATAAATATATATATATATATATATATATATATATATATATATATATATATATATATATATATATATATATATATATATATATTTCTAATATTCGTAAAGAAAAATATATTTGAGCTGGTTTGAAATATTTAAACTATAAATATAATTGAAAACAAAAAATATTTTTATTTGTAAAGATTACTATAAGCCCTCATTCAGATTAATCAAGGACCTACATATCTTAACTCAATATTGTTAATATTACAATATTAATGAATTGCAACATCTTTAATGAGTCTTCTGCTGTATGTTAGACTAACCTTTAATAATGACCTCTTATCGAAACCAAGTATACAAATCATTGTATACAGTTATAAATTGTATAAAGTTAGTATCTGGCAAGGTTGCTTTTATCTCTTTATTGTGTTTGCCATTTTCTTACTCTTGATTCTATTTTCCAACCCTTTTATTTATCTATATTTACTCTCAAACTTTCAAACTCTCGAAAAAAAGTGCCTTGGAATTCTCTTCTATCTTGATGTTTTCCTGACTCACACAGTTTAATGTTTTCTTTATCTTTGCCAACTGCTTTCTTGCTCTTTAACTCTTTGGCTCCTGATATAAGACTTAAAAACTGTAAATTGTATTGAGTCAGGAATACATGAAGGCAGGATAGTTTTTAAGAAGAAATTAGTTTCAGTAAACATATAAGACTTGGCTGTATGATGAATCATGCAATGTTGTTGTAACGAATAATGTTTTCTTTAAATTTAAGGTTTTCATTTTTTGAATTTAAGGTTTGAATTGTTATCAAGAAACTTGCTTTTGTAAATAAAATTTGTAGGCTTGTTATAATTGGTTTGTAATTATATAGAACGAAAATAAAAAATATTATGGGTTCTTAAGCAGTCAAGGTATTTAAATTTTTGCTAATCTTATAGATTATTATTTAAAATTTTGTTTACCATTATTAGTAATTTCTATACAAAAAAGAAGTTGATTTCAAGACCACTATAACAAATACTAATAACTTAGAAACATTTTTACAAAAGTAATAATTTTGAAAAAGAAATAATTTTGGTTTTAATTCTAAAGTATAGTTCTTAAATAAAAAATAAAGTACTATTAAAGGTCCAGAAAACTAATAATAAATTAGAAACATGTTTCTAAAACTAATAATAAATTAAACTAATAAAATGTTAATAACTTAAGAATGAATAATAATTCAATAAAGAGTGTAACAAAATGTCAGGCCTCAACAGCTTCTCCCAGTATATATATATATATATATATATATATATATATATATATATATATATATATATATATATATATATATATATATATATATATATATATATATATATATATATATATATTAAAGTGTTCCGAAAAAACTAAAGTTAAAAAATGTCGATCTTCCTGGCTGTTTTCTGTTGATGGGTAGCATAAAAACTCTAAATTTCAAATTTCAACCCAAAATGTTAAACCTAACATCTTTTGTGAGGGATAATGAAAAGTCTTTTCATTGTCCCTCACAAATGCGATTTCTGCATCAATTTTATACCTCTCTCAGCAACATCATTAACAACTCTAAAATTTTTAAAAAGTCCATTGCTTTAAGATAGTCTTTGTTCTCCTCCCATGTTTGGACAGGAGTTTTCATCCACTCAGTGTTCACACTAAGGATTTCAAACAGAAGCCAAGAGTTTTGTCCAATCAATGATGGAATTTTTGTATTTTTTGTCATTACAGGAAAGGCTGGTGTACCTTTTTGAGCTCACCACATTGGTAGAATTAGTGTTTCTTAATAATATTCTTTTCTTCATTGTCAGACAATGCTTTTGAAAACAATAAAAAAACTGCAATCTCCTCGATTAAATACCAAAAATGATTTTTAAATATTCTTGAGATGCTTTCTGAAATTTCCTTGTTGATGATTTTGAATTCCTGCAATTCATTGAAAAATTTCAAGTTATTAAAACAAGCATCAACTCCAAGGGGGCATGTTAACCAGTACTTGACATACACAAGAGCATTAAAAAGACATATATCTCTCAGTTTCGCTACCTCATTATAGCCCATAAAAAGCTAGTAACCTCATTATAGTCCATAAAATCTCTAAGGAGGTTCATTTTAGCAGCGTATATCACTGACAACATTGCATGATGAAAGGCCGCCAATGTACACCTCTATCTAGAATTTTGCCAAGTAAAATTAACATAAGTTCTGTGCATTCCTTGTAATCATCTCTTAGTTTGAAATTCTTATTCTTGAGTTGCTCTTTGAAAATAGAAATTGCAGAAATTTGTTGTAGCAACATATTTCTGACTTTAACATTTAAGCATTTGAAGTCATCCTTGTCCAAGATAGAGTCCCATTTTTCCTAAAACTCTTTAAAGTATTAATTGTTTGTGCAGTGATTACGTCCAAATAACGCTTGCCAGGCTGCTCTCTGCAGTATTTCCAGTATGCGGTGTCTGCATGCAAAATAAAACAACTTTTTTTCTAAAAGAATTTCAATTTTTAGACATGCACCATTCTACCACCCTGAGTTTGAAGCAATTGTGTCAAAAGATAGTCCAACTATATTATCTGCTAAATCCCATTGCTGTACAAATATATATATATATATATATATATATATATATATATATATATATATATATATATATATATATATACAACCCTCGGAATTAGGGTCGGCATTCGGAAATGCCAACCTAACTGTCATTTAAAAAATTGCCAACCTCGTTTCTATGTTTTATGGTCAGACCTTTGTATCAAATAATTTTTGCCGACCTCTAAAAGATTGAGAAAAGGAGGTCGACAATAATTTGCCGACCTCCTTTTCTCTATCTCTTTTTTCCTAATATATATATATATATATATATATATATATATATATATATATATATATATATATATATATATATATATATATATATATATATATATATATATATATATATTTGTTAATTCACCTCCTCAAGGCCAAAAAGGCCACTACAGATAAGGAGGCTACTTATTTGTGGTTATAACCCTCTCTCAACTCTATTACTTCAAAACACGAACCATGATGAACAAGGCGGCTGCGTGGAGAAACCAGTTGAGCGTGGTACTACCAGGGACTTGGTGGGGATCGAACTCGGAACCTCTCGCTTATGAAATGAGCGCTCTACCACTACACCACTACCGCATATGTATATATATATACATATGTTTATATATATATATATATATATATATATATATATATATATATATATATATATATATATATATATATATATATATATATATATATATATATATACATATGTATATATGTATATACATCGAAACATCGAAACGAGTACGGCAATTTTTTGAAAGCCATGTGGCCTTGATGATATAAAAAAAAAATTGTACACATTGTTCTATGTTTAATGATCTTTCAGAAAACATAAAAATTTTGATCTGCAAGTATATGGATTTCCATATATGGTTAACGGGGCACAGGCCCCACTATTTTGTGGCGGAATCTTGCCATACATTTTTCACTACCTTTCAGACTAGCTGGAACAATGAAAATTTTGGTATTTATGTAGTGTCAATAAATGTGCATTTTAAACTTAAAAAAAGGGCCCAAGACACTAGTAGAGGGGGCTGGAGGGATGTGCCCCACTTTTTTGACCAGAATCTTGAGATGGATTTTTCAGTATCTTCCAGACTAGTTGGAGCTTTGAAACTTTCAGCATTTGTGTAGTCCTGATGAACATGCATTAAAATTGTTTCAGGTCAGATGACCAGAAGGTCCATGGGGCTGGGGCACTGGGGACCATGCCCCGCTTATTTTCTCAAAAAAATTTTTTTTTTTTTTTTTTTTAAACACATAAATGTGTCTTAAATTTAAGATAACTTTGAAAATATTGTATTCAAAAATTCTATTGCTTTATGCTTGTTCTGTTTTACTTCATTATTTACAAAATAAAATACAAAAAAAAAGAAATAGTCAAGATAATGCTAAGATTAGCTTAGATGCATTGACGGTCAAAGTATACAAACGTCCATTTGTTGTTACAGGTGCATCAATTATACAAGTTATGTTGGTAATTGGAACACTCATCTACTCTAGATGACCAGAAAAGTTTATTAAAAGGAGCTTTTGGGTGCATAAACGTTACTATAACATCTTGCTTTATATTATCAATTTCATTGATCATACCAATCCAATCAAACGCATCATATTTACACATAATGAATTCATCAAATTTTAAGGCATCAATGTTAATTTTCTGATCATTTTGAGAACTTTGAATACCAGAAAAAGAAAAAATGCCTGTTATATGAACATCTTCACTTGTTCGTTTAAAGCTAATAGTATCTATAGATTCTGGTTTAAATTGATGATAGCTCCTAGTTCCAGGGATTGTTCTACTTAGCTCAAAACTTGTTTTCAAAGTGGTGCGCAATTCTGTCAGTCTTTCTTTTTCAATCTTAAAAAAAATAATCCCTTTAATATTGTTAGTACAGTAGTCAAACATTTTGTTACAATTCAATATCTGGTCATTTATGGGCCTTTGTAGACTTGCATTTGTAGTTAATCGTTTTACAATGCCACCAATACCATCACATGATGACTTACCATGACTTGTAGCAAAAAATGTCCACTCTGCATCAATGTCAAAATCATTTTTATGGAAACAGATATTGTAAAGGTTTTTGTGGTTTTTATACTGTGCAGCACAACCATCAGAAAAATAAAGAATCTTTGAAATTTTAGGGTGATATTCTTTTAAGTAGTTAACTATTTGTGTTTGAACTTCATACACAAAACCAGTGTCATACTCATTATCTTCTGACATGAAGCAAAACGATTTATCTTCAAGTTGGTCATTTTTGTTTAATAGTTAGAGGGCAACGGGGTGCAATGTGCATTGACTTTTGCACCAATGGTAACTTTGGATTTCATCTTGAATCACAAAAGTGAAGATTTCTGCAAAGTCAACTAAGACAATACAGCAGTTTTTTGCTAAATTTTCCTTTTGTTGCTTTAGGTATCTTGATTGACATTTTGCAATGTAGGAATGAGCTGTTAACTTGTTTATTGCCTCTGATAACATCAGTTTGTATTCTTTAATTGTTGTTATCTGATAGATCAATGTTGTTCTGTCTGTTTTCTGCCACTGATTGAATGACACCTCCTCGTCATTGTCATTGTCAATTAGTTGTGCATCCAGAAACTTCTTTAAAGAAACTATACCTGGACAGTTCGGACATCGATGAACCATGCACTCGTTACTTGTCACATCACAAACAACTTTTGTCATCATATCTTTGTAAGTACATTTCATTTGTATAGCATTGGTCAAGAGTATTGCATTTTGATGGGGGGTACATACACAAACAGAATGAGTGCCTTATGCTCCAACAGTTATACACCATTTCGGTCTTAAACTGCAAAACTTAGAAAATCCAATAACTTATTGAGGATATTTAGTTTTAAAAGAAACATAAAGTTCTTTAAGATTACATAAAATAAGGCACTTTTGCATGTGTTGTTTTCTACCAATACTTAGGTAATCTTTTTTACCAGGCATTTGTCTAGTAAATTTTTCATCATGGTATATATTGTTGACTCTATTTAATGTTATTTCTGAAAATGTTTTTCCTTTCTTAGTGCCTGGAACTGAAAAAATCCCACTTATTTTCTTTAGTTTGCGCGCTTCTTTAATTTGGTATATAGTGACGTTGAAATATCTTGCAGCAAAATTTCTTGACCAAGACTCAGGTGTAAATGTTAACAACTGAATTTTAGTTTTTTGGTCAGAAACAATTAACTTTTCTTTTATTTCTGCTGTTAGTTTATCTAAATCATCACATTTACTTTTGTTAATAATTTTTGTGTGAGGAATTTTATGTTTCAGTTCTTCTTCCCTAACATTATATACTTTTGAAATATGCTCTTCATACTTTGACATTATTTTTATAACTTTACTTTTAGCAACAGATAGCCATTGATGCTTTGGAATGCCATGAAGTTTTATGGGGGATACACCTATTGTTTCCAAACTAACATTTAATGCCTCTCGTGACTTTTCAGAAGTAGCACATGAAATAGATTCAAAAATAGATCAAAGCAGCTCCAACAAAGTTGATATCCAGGCACAACATTTGGAAAATTAATTCTCAATTGTTTTGCCATGTCTAATGTTATTACACGACTCCCTGAAAAGAAAAGAACAATTTGATTTTAGTTATTACCTATGAATATGAAAATTATTTGTACTTATTTCAATATATATTGCATAACCAGATCAGCTTTTTTTCAAACTTGTATAAACTAGTAGATTTTAATTTCATTATTCAAAAAAAATTTTACAATAATTTTTTATCAACAATATTTACCTTTGATTGCTTTTTTTTTTGATTTATGCTTGTCCAATTAATTACAGCATTTTGTGTGCTTCTTTTCAAAGTGTGTACCGAAAATCTTTTCATGATGAAGGCACATTTTGAGATTAATTTAAAAATGAGAAACCAATAGTAATTTTAAATTATACAAAATAAAATTCTGTTAAAACCATTATTTTAGACTGTTCTTAATCTTATACATGCAAATCAAAGTTCTTATAAACATTAACTTTCTTAAAACATTTTAAAAAAGATCATTGAACATAGAATGATCAAAAACCAAATTGAACAAATATAAATCACAAAAATTTGTAAAGCAATGTTTTCAAAGATATGTTTAACGTTGTTAAAAATCTAAAAAAAAATTTTGAAGACAATAGTTTCAAAGTTATCTTAAATGTGTTGAAGAAAAAAAAAAAAATTTTTTTTATGAGAAAATAAGTGGGGCATGGTCCCCGGTGCCCCAGCCCCATGGACCTTCTGGTCGTCTGACCTGAAACAATTTTAATGCATGTTCATCAGGACTACACAAATGCTGAAAGTTTCAAAGCTCCAACTAGTCTGGAAGATACAGAATATACAAATCCATCTCAAGATTCTGGTCAAAAAAGTGGGGCACATCCCTCCAGCCCCTAGTTTTCTTTTGATTTCTTTTAAAGCTATCCTTTCTCAACCCTCGGAATTAGGAAAAATGAGATCAGCAATAATTTGCCAACCTCAATTTTTTTGAGGTCTGCAAAAATTATTTGATACAAAGTTCTGACCATAAAACATAGAAATAAGGTCGGCAATTTTTTGCCCACCTCAAACACTTTCAGGTTGGCAGTTAGGTCGGCATTCGGCAATACCGAGGGTTGCTTTCTTGATGAGTAATGTTATCAACTGATTGTATTTTGATAGGAATTTGTTCAGTTTTTGAAATAATTTTATTAAGTTAAGGTAGAGTTGTTAATTATGCTCATGTCAGTATTCCTCATTCCATGAAATTATATTTATATATATGTATATATATATTTATATATTTATACATAAAAAAGCAGAATAATATTAATTTGTTGTGTTAATATGCGGTAGTGGTGTAGTGGTAGAGCGCTCGCTTCATAAACGAGTGGTTCGGAGTTCGATCCTCACCACGTCCCCCATTAGTAGTACCGCGCTCAACTTGTTTCTCCGCGCAGCGGCCTTGTTCATCAAGGTTCGTGTTTCGGAGTTATAGAGTTGAGAGAGGGTTATAGCCACAAATAAGTAGCCTCCTCGTCTGTAGTGGCCTTCTCGGCCTTGAGGAGGTGAATTAAAATTAAAAAAAATATATATATATATAACCACCAATCAATTATTAAAAATAAAAATGTAGTTTAAAATACTTTTTAGTTTAATTTTCTGATGTTATACATTTCAAATTGATTTAGAAAAGCATTTTGAATTTGTAGAATAAATGTGAAAATGGTGTGCTCTTGTGCTGTATGGCACTCTTGTGCCCATCTGAAATTCAAAGAAATTTCAAGTCAGCACAAGAGTGCTGTACTAAGTTGTCTTCAGGTCAACAAACAACTTGTTCAGATTTTTTGCTTTCTGATACGAAAGGGGTAATGATTAACTGATTGTAAAAGCATTGCTTTATAGTAGCATAGCTTTAGACAAAATATTTTAATGCATGTATCAATTAAACTTTATGTAAGTATATAGCAAATTTATGATTTTTTTGTTTTGAAGTTGTTTTTTTTTTAAAAAAAAGTTTTAAAAGTTGTCATTTAAAAAAAAGCAGATTATTTATTACATTTTTTACAGTTTAGAAATACAAATTTTTTTTATGTACTGTATGTGAAAATTTTGTTAAGAGTAATTTGTTTAAAAAAAGTTTACACCCATTTACAGTTTACATGCGGTTCTACAGGGAATACGAATTTACTACAGTAGTTGTTTTCCATTTTTTAATAAAAAAAATACTCTGAAATTGTAGCAAAGTATGAATCTAAAAAAAATAATACTAAAAATAGTTATTTTTTCTTATTTCAATCTTTAGAGCAACTATCACGTTTCTTTTTGTTTAGTATATTGTTTTGTATGGTCCAAAATCTTTATGAAAAACTTTATGAATCATATTTAAAAAAAGTTTAATTTTTTAAAATTAAAATGTATTAAACATAATTATACCAAAACTAAACTTCATAGACTTTCTGATCCTAAATAATATTAAAAAAATCGTAAACATGTAAATGAATAGTTTTAACAAATAAAATAAATAAACTAGATTTTAGAACTTAATAAACTGCGCTAAAATTTCAAGTAAAAAAAGCCTGATAACAACAGACATTTGAAAAGTAAATTTTATTATCTTTTAAATAAATAACTTTGCTATGCTTGAATAAATTTGAGAAAAAACAAAAAAGTGAATTAAAAAATAATGAATAAATTTTTTTTCAAAATAAAAAAATGTAATTACAGTTATATAAATTATGAATGTGTAACAAAAGAATAATACATATTTTTTTATTTTTGCATGCTGACACTTTAAAAGATACTGGTAGGCAGTTGAAAGCTGTCGTTAAGCTGCGATAGGTCGACTTTTGTGTCGGGATTGTTGAATGCCAACCTGAAACTGCAGGCTGTTGAGCTGTATAAAACTATTTGGGCTCTAATTGGTAGCACACCTTGCACCTTACACCACTACCTTTCCTTGGTTAATTTTGTAGTAAATATGTTTTTTATAAAATTTTGTTTTCTATTTTTTTTAGATGCGTCATCATTTGATTTTTCAAAATGTTCTTTTGCAAATTGTTCAGCTGGAATGGTTTGGAAAGATTCTTCAGGATGCTCACCATGCCCTTCAGGATTCATGTAATTGTTACACAAAAACATTTGTAAAATGTTTTTAGATAAGTGTTTTAAATTTGAAAATATTTTTTTTTAGTTGCAAAGGATTATCTAATCCTGCACGTCCATGTCCTGCTGGTACATATAATCCATTAGTTTCAGCTGTTTTTGAAGATTCATGCATTGTTAGTAAATAAATTTGTATAAAGCTTTATAACAGTTTCAAACTTAAGAGTAATAAATGAATTAATTTATTATCATTATTTATAGAAGTTAAAAACTCACAGCTAGTTAAAAAGTATGGAATTACTGTTTTGAACAGTTCTATTTTTATCTTGTCCAACATTCCTAAAAATGCTGATTAAATAAGACCAACATTCCTAATAAAAAAATGCTGATTAAAAAAGACCAACATTCCTAATAAAAAAATGCTGATTAAATAAGAAAAATAGTCCTATTCTAAAAAGACTGTCTTTCTTATTTTTTAAATGTCAGGATGATTTGCCCATATAAATAAAATCAAAATGTTTTGTCTCTCAGATCAGTTTTCTAGTTGATGTCAATGATTTTTTAAATAAAATTTGCACAATTCATGGTCATTTTTTTAGGATTGTCCTGCAGGTTCATACAGTGGTGAAGGATCAATTTCCTGCACATATTGTCCTGCTGGATTCAAGTGTCTAGTTAACAATACTGTTGAATCATGTGAGCCTGGAACTTATTCTGCTCTTGCGCAAATGGATTGTAAACCCTGTCCTGATGGTTTTGTGTGTGAGAGTCCAGATTTGCCACCACAGGTTTTTAATAATTTTTATTATTTGTTTATTTTATTTATTGTTTATTATTTTTTTTATTTTATTTTATTTATTGTTTTATTTCTACAGACACCAAGATTATTAATCTATTAAAAATTTTTTTTTTATATTTTTAAATTTTTAAAACAGTTCTTGAACCATGGTTTCTTTTTTTTTAATCTAAGTTAAAAGTTCCATAAAAAATGTCAAGAATATCATAAATATGATATAGTTAAATAAATTAATTTCAGGGCTCGAATTAAGCATATCGCGATCGCGAATCGTGGTTGCTTTTTACACCTTCGCAATTAGTTTTTTCTTAAAACATATATTTTCGCGATTAGTTTACTTTTTTAGTTGTTTATTTACTATTTTTCTAATTTAACTTTTTTTTTTTGGTATTCTTAAAAGTAATGTTTTCATAGTAAAGTATGTCACGCAAAGTTTGTCATTTGAATAGAAGCATGATCATTTGCTCTTTCGCACAGAGATTTTTATTCAATGTAAAGCACTTTTTAATTTAAATTACTTTAAATCTCTGCGAAGCAAATTAAAAAGACAAAAGTTAAAAAGAATTTTTTCTTCATTCTTTTTTTTTTAACAAAACAGCATTTTTATCTTTTTTAAAAAGAAACGTAGCTCTAAATTAAATTAATAATAATGATTTAAATTACTATTTTACAAACAATTTTATATAATTATTTTTACTACTTTAAGTATAATAATATATATATATATATATATAAATTATATATAATTAGTAAAATTGTGCTAAAAGAAACCAGCAACTTTTTTGCTTTACGTTTTTTGCTTTAACGACCTTGAAACTATTGAAGTTATATTTAGTTAACTTTACTGAATAGATAAAATATGTCACAGTGAATTAACTTATAACCTAAATCAAAACAACCAGTTAAGTTAAGATAGTAACTTACAGTTACCCAAGTATTAATTTAACAATTATATTAATTTATTTAATATACTCGCAAAAGTTATTCATAGACATGTTTCAATTTAGATCTTACATGTTGTTAACACATAATATAAGCTTTTAGCTAATAATTATTTTACCAAAAATTGTCGAATAGAATTTAAAAAATGCGACACCATTTTTTTATATTTTCATTATATTTATAGCGACATCTAGACTAAACATTTTCTATAAATACACAATTGTTTTCAGGAATTTTATTTAAAAAGAAATCTTTTTGAACAAGAGAACTTTAGCCTTAAAATTCACTTATTCAAATAATTTTGTGATTAAAATTTGAAACTTAAAAAAATTTAAAAATTTAAAAAAAGTTTGGGAAAATGAAGAAGAAAGTTTTTTTTTCTTAAATCGTAAATTTTTTTAATGTTTTGAATTATATATTTTTTCATGAAAATAGTTTTAAAAGTAGAAACATTCTATTGCAAACATCAAAGCAGTGATTGCAAATTGCAAGTTAAAATAAGAATTATAAAAAATTTAATAAATTATTTTACTTCTGTTTGAAAAAACTTTTTTCTAAAAAAATAATTTAAGCATATTCTTATACTTAATATGATTCGATTTACTAAACAAAATTTTTCGTTTCACTTTTTTTTGGAAAACAATTAGAATAAAAAAAAAATTGAATGAAAACATCTGTTTAAAAACCATAAAAAATGAAAAACTTAATTATAATTAAATTTTTAATAGCACACTTGATCAGGAAACAATAATTTATAAAAGACGTGATATCTAATGTTTTTATGCTTTGATCTTACTCGTTTGGTCTATAGATTATAAACTTGTATAGGTCTATAGGCGCAAATATAAAGTTTTGTTTTAGTTTATTAACTAGATCAAATTTATTTATTTGCTTCCTTTTATTTTAAACACATTTTTTTTAATAAATTGTATAAATCAACACGAAACAGCGTTACGAATTTGTTTTACATTAACCCAAGCTCTTTATATTTTTAAAACAACTTTGCAGTTTGTTTTAATGTTGTTTTATAGCTTTTAACAATTAAATACTTTTTAAAATTAACACGCTTTTTAACGTCAGCACGAACGTATTAAATAGTTTTCTTTGACTAATTAAAGTGGTTTAGATATTGCAATGTCGCTTTTTCTCTACTTTTTTACTTTTACTTTTTTAAGTATCATTTTAAGTAAAAAATATACTTAAAGAAATATCTTAATTGTATTAAAAACGTTATTGCTTATTAGAACTGCAACTTAAACTTTAAGTTATAACTTAAGTTGTAAATAATAACAGTAACTTACGCTATTTTAAACTCTGCCGAACAAGAAAATTATAAGATTATATTTAAATATGAGCGATAATATAGGGGAGGGGAGGGGATTGGGAAATTTTTTTTTTTTTTTTTCGCGATTAGATTTTTTTTGCGTTAATTCGAGCTCTAAATTTATAATTTGAATATATTCAAAAAGCTGAGTTTTTTTAATGTAGGGAAGAGTGAGGCTAGTTGGCAGAAGGTGTAAGTTTACAAATTGCGTTTATCTTAAGAGCCATTAATCTAATAGAAATTATATGGAATATCCCCAATAAACTATTTTATCTTTCACTAAAGTATTGTAAGAGTTTGGGCATGCGCATAGGAGATTTTGGAATTTAGGTGTTTTTTGAACAAAAAAACTTTTGGAGCATTGCTTTTATTTTATTTTATAAAGAATGTAGTAGGTTTTATGAAAAAAAATTGTAAAAATTCTAGTTATTGTTTTACTAATTCCAGTCAGTTTACTTTTCAATAGTTGTTGTTATTCAGGTTGTTTATTGAGAAAAGGCATTTTCAGGGTAAGTTAGCAAAATTTTCATGCTCAGCGTAGTTAAGGAGAGATCCGAACGATTTGCATTTCCTAAAAACAAAAATTTACATTTCTAAACCTCATTTTTTGTTGTTTTCGGTTTATTTCAACTAATACTGTTATATATTTTTAAAAAGTAGAATTTAAGTTTTTTTTAAAGTTAATTTTCTTTTTTTAAATTTGTAACAATATTGAAAAAATTTCAGGGGACCTAGAAAAATTATATGAACTATTATTTGCTACCAGCTTAAGATAAAATTAAATTTTTGGCTTAAAATTGTTACTAATATATTAAAAAAAAGTTTATAAATTTTTCATTTTATAACACAATAAATTTTTTTATAGTTTGCACCTTAAGGTAAAAATCATACTGTTCATGACTACTCTTTGATATTTACAAAAAAATATGTTGTGTAAATAGCAAATTATAACTAGACACTTTTCAGATTAAATTAAAATGGGTTTTTTACCTTGTTCTTTATACATAGGTATTGCCTGCTTTATTATGTTTTTTATACATAGGTACTGCCTGCTAAATGCAAACTTTCAATCAATGTATGTACTGAAACCCTCCCTTTTTTCAATTTCAGTATTGCACTTTCAGTGATGTTTTGTGCAGACCTAAATATGCAGTATATAAATAAAGCACAATAGACAGATTGAACATATATTTTATGAAAAAATTACAGGCATAAATTATTTAAAAGTTATATTAATGTAAATTTATTTGTTATATTAATGTAAATATATTTGATAATGAATTTTTTTTTTTATATAAACCACTTTTTTAATACTCCCTAACTAAAACTTATTTAATTTATGAAGTTTTTTAATTACTTATGAAACCCTGTACATTACCCTGTACTTTACTTTGCACCGTACCTTGTAGTGTTCCTCATACTTTACCCTGTAAGTACCACAAGCATTAGATGAGTTTAATTGAGGAAGGACTTAAGCAACAGAAGCTGCAGTGATATGGATGTCCAACCATGGGTTAACCTGTTTAACTAAAATGGCAAGAAGAGTGTGACCATTCAATTCGAAGGCAAATTATTCTGCCTCATCTATAGAAATATATCTATTTCATTTATGTAAATATATCTATTTCATAAATATATCTATTTCATGTATGAAAATAAGGAATGATAAACCTTTGTTAATGACACTTGGTAAATCATCAACATTGTTAATGTTGATGATTTTCCAAAAGTCTTTAAAACTTTTGAGATAAAATACATTTTATTTAGTAATTATTTAGTAAACTGAAAGTATTGGATATTAGCATCTGACAACACCTTTTTACATTGATTTCTTGCAATAATAAAAAGAAGTTTGTTCTTAAAAGAGTGTGAAAAAGGTGATTATGATTAGAAATAGCAGCTGTATTTTAAATTGAGGAGATATATAGAGTTTTAAAGCCCACAGGTTAGTTTGATAAGCATTAAAGTCATTTGAATATATAAGTTCATATAAAACATATAAAGTTATGTAAAATAATATTATTGCATTAACAACCATATATAAAAATGATAATGATAACCAAGTTCAATATTTTATATATTTTGTTTTCAAAAAAAATGAAATGTGGCTTTTTAAAAAAATATTTATAAACCTTTATTAATGTTTTCTGTGTTGAGAAACAAGTTGAGAATGATACTACCAGGTTGGCTTCAAAAACTTTATCTCAAGAACTCTATTTTGAGCTTTGAAGTAAATGCTCTTTAATTACACATCTTTGATTACACAGCAGTGATTATTTACAAACCTAACAAAACAAAATTGCCTTTTTAAACTGTAGTGGCCCACTCAGCTTTGGGTAGGTTAATGATAAAAAAAGTTTAATAATCTTCTTTATAGTTTGTGTTTATAGTTTCAACTTGATTATTATGATTATCAAATAATCAAAATTTGTTTTAGAATTAATTGGTCTAAGATGGTGCTTAAGATGGCTTTTTGTTTTATTATGCATTTATTTAAACACATCACATAGAAATCATTCAAAAAAAAAAAATTATAATCACATCATAATAGTATGTTTGTTTAACATTATAATTTTTTTTCCATAGAAGTGTGCTCCAGGATATGTAGCTAATAATGAAAGTATTATTTGTGAACCATGTAGAGCTGGCACTTATTCATTTAATAACACCTGTATAGCATGTAGAAATGGTACTTATAGTTCTAAGGGATCAATAGTTTGTACTACCTGCCCTGATGGACATAGGTAATATACGATTAAAACAGATCTTTTGATGAATTAATTTATTTTCTTTTTTTGAAAATATCTGCTTTATGAAGATAATTTTTAAAATTTAAAAATTTTTTAAATAGTTGTGCTGATAAAATCAATCCTTTAAAATGCTTGAAAGGGACTTATGCTGCTAGTGATCAAATGACCTGTGAAGGTTGTCCACTAGGTCACAGTTGTGAAGTTGATGGATTAAGTTATCCGACACGATGCTCAAATGGAACTTATCAAAACAAAGTAAATAAAACTTCTTGTTATTTGTGCCCTGCTGACTATAGCTGTATAAACAATATTGAAGAACCTGTTAAATGTTCTGATGGAATGTACAGTTTATTGGGAATGATTGAATGCTTGGTTTGTCCTGCAGGTTTTAGGTAAATTTTAAATGTATTTTCATTTTCATGTTACTTATGCGTATCTGTTTTAGCATATATTCACATAAATAGTTGCGCAGGACTTTTAGTCAACAAGGATCTTTATACAAGTTATTCATGTTTTTTAAGCTGTCTTAAAATTAATGGAGTTCAAACTATATCAGCTTGTCAAATGGGTTGGTATTCTCCTGAAAGTGTTAATGAGTGTATTAATTGTACCAAGGGACATTTTTGTCCTTCCACTGGATTATCTACACCATACATGTGTCCTAGTGGGTGGTATGCAGATGATGTTGGTTTTCAGCAGTGTAGACCATGTCCTAAAGGTTAATTATAAATATTATTTTCTTTATGCTATTAAAACGTTAAATTATTTATAAAAAGTATAAAGGCACATATAATGTTTTCAAAGTTTCAATTCAAAGTTTTTTATTAGGATTTAAAAAGATGGTTAGTCGAATACAACTAATGATAAAAAAAAATTCAAATAAAATTTAGGTCATGCTTGTTATAATGCAATAGATAGTCCTGTAGAATGTCAAGCTGGTTTTTATTCTGCATTTGTTGGTCAAACCAATTGTGCAGTAGTAAGATTTAACTTGTTGTTTAAATTATGTTTAATGCAAAAAATAATTTGTGTTTTATAATACTATTATTACATTTGTTATTATTACAATAATTTGTATTTTATTTGAAAAATAATGATAAACATTAAAAATAATGTTTTACTTTTATCTATTATAAACATGTTTTTATTTTTAGTGTCCATTAGGTTTCTATTCGGTATCCAATGGAAGTGAACAATGTCTTTCTTGTCCAACAGGGCATAAATGTCCGTTTCCAGATAAACCACCACAGAAATGTGGAGAAGGCCAGGTTAATTTTATATAAGGTTATAAAGAAAGTATTAGTTTAATAATTTTTATAAGTTAAAAATAAGTTTTAGTTATGTATTAAAAAAAAAGTTTATAAAACAAATTGTCCAGATGTTGATCTATTTAATATTCATCTGTGTGTGGATGCCCCATTATATACCTATATGATTTAGAATTTTTTCAAATAATAGGAGATAATATTTTTTGTTATTTTCTTGGTAAACCAAGAAAAAAATTTACAGAATAATGTAGAGATTTTTCTTCAGTGTTTCTTTTTCTGTTTTTAAATTCATTTTCTATACTTCTCATCAGGAATGCAAAATCTTAAATTCGACTGTTTTGTAAGTCATAAAACCGCTATTTATAGTACTCTGATATTTGGTGTTTATACGCTACAAAAATGTTATGAAACTTATGGTCAACATTGGGAAAATAATACATTCAATAAATAAGTCCAAAATACATTAAGAAAAAAATACAGGGGATCTTTAGTCTTAGAACTAAATATTTTAGGCTCAGAGTCTGGGAGTCTTGGCTACCATTTTTTGTAAAGACTTTGAGTACAAAGTTTCTGCGCTCTTAAAGTTCTGATTTTTTCATTGCAAAGTAAAAAAAAGGCTTTCAATATTTTTCATTTTTCATCACGAAGTAGTTAAGTCTTTAAATATTTTTAGAACTTCTCAACATCAATGAGGAAAAACTTTGATTAGGAGTAAAATAGTGTTTTTCAAATCCAAAATTTTTTTTTAAACTTTACAAATATGATAACTCTTTGTTTGTTTCAACTGTTTGTTTGAAAATATCAAGCTGTTTGTTTGAAAATATCTTGCTTCGTATCACTAAAAGTTTTTTATTTTACTTTATTTTTTAGATAAAATGTCGTTACTATAATACAGATTCTTAATAAATTTTTTTTAGCTGTATATTTCATTGTTGATGAAAATATGACCCACACAGGAATACTTATCAAAAGCTGGATAAAGTCAATAGCTTGCACACAACCAAATGAACAAAAATTAAATAACAAAAATATATAAACTAAGCATCAAAAATACAAAGAAAAATGCAAAGTAATACATAAAAAAACACAATTAAATAACTTTTATATCATAAAGATGAGGTTTTGATATAAGAAATTTTATTTTAAATTTTGCTAAAAATGTTTCTGTACGTTTCATAAGAAATCTGCAGATCTGGATACAGATCATTAAAAATTATATACACTTTGTTTATATTCAACTCCTCTGGCAAATAGTTGCACCAAATTTGAACAATGAGTAGTAGACTCTCTTACTCTGAAGGCAGAAATGTAATCTTGTATTCTTTTTACAATATTATAACTAATTATGATGTCTTTTATTGTGCTTCCCTTTTTGATACTTTAGTGGATTCCCTGTGCAGAGAAAAGATGTTAATTAAAATAAATAAATAAACGTATTAGTTTTGTGTATAGTTCTAAGCTCTACGCTAGTTCCTTTATTAAAGTAAAACCTTTTTTACCTATGACTCCTATAAATACCTTTAATGACCCCGTAGATAGTTTAATCCTAAGTATTATGTTAAACATAATTTAGTAAAACATATTTAGGCTTGTATTTTATTTATTATTTAGGCAATATTTTATTATATTTGTAAAAAATTTGTCCTTTAAAACAAGTATATGTTTATATATTTTTTCTGTCTGAGAAAGTTTAAAAGATTTAATGAAAAATATTCTTTGTAGATTTTGTAGATTCTTTGTTATTTTTTATTGCTTGATATATATATATATATATATATATATATATATATATATATATATATATATATATATCATATATATATATATATATATATATATATATATATATATATATATATATATATATATATATATATATATATATATATATATATACACAATTTTTTTTAATATAGTATCAAGACAAGGAGGCCCAATCAGTTTGTTTAACTGCAACAACAAATTCAGCAGTAGTTGATGCTTCAAAAGTGCCTATTCAATGCAGTGATAAGGTATTATATACAAGCATACATGTATGTGTATATATAAATATATTTATATATATTTTATATCATGTATAAAAGTTTTTATTTTTAATTAATAATTAACTTTATTTTTTTGAGAGTTTTATAATTATTTACAAGTTATTACAAATTATTTTAGCCTGGTTATTTTTCAAATGGTACAGCATGTATTTTATGTTATGAAGGTCATTTTTGCCCTTCATCTGTTATCAAACCCATAAGCTGTCCCTTAGGTACCTATGCTAACAGTAAAGGATCAGTCTTGTGTGAATTGTGCCCATCTGGATACTATTGCTTTAATGCTACTGAAGATCCTAAACCATGTGATGAAGGCAGTTTTAGTACAGCTGGAAGTATTTTTTGTCAGGTTAGCACTATTATTATATAATATGTTTTTTTATAATTTTACATATCTACAATAGAGTTTTATTTTCGCGCAATAATTTTTCCACCTAATATTGATTTTTTTTAATTCTCTTATTAAATGCAGGAGTTATGAGGATAATATACTGGAACAGGAGATCCTGCTTCAGTACAATATCCTCAATAATGTTTTATTTTGTCCTAAACAAGCAGTAAAAAATTTGTTAGATGAGGTATGCGCAAGGATATCTTTTGAACAAAATATTACTATATGATGTCCCTACAAGAGTTTTCCCAGGACGTAACAAGAAAATTGCCGCAAATCCCCTCCCAAACTCTAAAGCTGTTAGACGCAATGTTGTGTTCAATATAGCATGTGTACACTTATTGCTATGCTAATTGATTTGTATATATTGTTAGGTAATATGTTAGGTCACAATATATAGAGTGTTCTTGTAAGAATCATGAGTTATTCCCAATATAATTAAAGTGAACTCTTAATATCTTGAACCTCCGAGTGACCAAAGAAATAGTTCAAGTTAGCAAATATTTGTGTTATCAGGACATTCTATAACACAAACTTTTTTTGATAAGTAAAAACTATTCAAGTTATCAAAAGTTCAAAGGTATCAAAGGTAAAAACAAAAAATGTTTATTTAGTTCTAATGTCACTCTGTCACAATTAGTTCTAATGTCACTCTGTCACAGTTTTAAAGAAATGTCTCTGTTAAATATAATTAAGGCTGCATTGAGCTTTTATTGAAAATCTTCACAACTAAGACTAAAGGGCATATAGTCATACAAAACTTGCAGTGCTTCCCAAGTATCAGTATAATGGGCAAACTGGATCGCATTATCATCATCATTATCTTCTTTGTCATCAGCATCATGTTCATTCCCTGCTTTTTTTACTTCTTTTATCAACTGTTCATCTGTTAATAGAAGAAGTAAATGGGTACTGTGGTACATACAAAGTTACTGTGCTCATTATGTTTTCATCTGCAAAAATGACATCTTCAGCTGTTGTACCTGGAGGGTAAAAATTATCACATTTTTTTTATCCGATTTTGAAGCTCTTTAAACAGGTTGCCGTCTTCATCCGATTGGTCAGATTGCTGTTGATCTTCTGATATTCCTGATTTTATGAAACAATGGTAAGGTTTTCACCTTTTGCCATGCAAGTTCATACATTTTCATTGCATATAAAATCAAAAAAATGGGAAGATCTTTTCTTATATTGATAGCTATGACCAGTCTTTGTAATGCCAAAGATCTGTAATAAACTTTCAAAGAGTGTATAATGCCCTGATCCATTGGTTGAAATTTAGATGTAGTATTCAGTGGTAAAAATGAGCACAATAGATTTTAGATTATTGTTATATGCTGGGCAGTTATCTATTATAAATGCTACTTACTTTTTTTCTTTTGTAAACTTTTGTATCCTGTATTCACTCTTCGAACAGTGTGCTATCCATCCAGTTTTTATTTTGATTTCTTTATTTGCAAGATGAGTGCTTAACTCCTTTGAAGCAGCAAGGTGATTTTGGTTTACCTATTAAAAACATGGAGGTTTATCAATTGCTTCATTTGCTGCAGCCATCCCAGTAAAATATATATTTTACTGTGCTTTCCCTCTATACAAGCCTCAAATAGAAAATTTATTGACTTATTAGATTGCATACGAAAAAATAATCCAAATTTATCTGCATTATAAGTTTCATCAAGTTTATACCTTGATAAAATTGTAGAGAGATTTGTTTCCATGATGTGGTCATTTGTTTCCATGATGTGGTCATTTGTTTCCATGATGTGGTCATTTGTTTCCATGATGTGGTCATTTGTTTCCATGATATGGTCATTTGTTTTCATGATGTGGTCATATCAGCTGTACAAGAGTTACCAAATACAAGTCTGTGACCGGATCTAAATCTGTGGTTTAATGTACATTAACAACACTCTCCACATACCATCTTAGAAGGAACATTTTATCTATTTTTGTAACAATCAAGCTAACCATCAGTATTATTCTTTTTAACAAGTTCTCTTCCTTTTGTATTTAGAATTGATGCTGATCCTGCTACGTTTGTAGCAAGATCAGCATCAGTATGTAAATGGCTTTTAAATGTACTCCTTACATGTAAAAGCCGTTTAAAAAGGAGATTATCTAAATTTAAAGTGTTAAAATTCATTTTGACTTCCTTTGCGTTTTATAGATTCGAAAATATTATTTATTTATTTTTTATTCATATTGACAGTGTATTTTTTGGAATGCCATATTTCATAGTAATCTGAGACTTTGACGATCCTTCTCCAATTTCCCTTAAAGCAGTGTTCTTTTTTTTGATTGATTTTGTGTTAATTTTTCTCTTTACAACGACAGCAGCATTGTAAAATGTAAACAAAATACACAACTTTTATTATAATATTCCAATGCATGCTAGCATAGCTTATACTATAAACTATTCTAATATCAAAACTGTTAAAATTTTTTACGTTACAATGCAAGACCTTCATCACAGTTTAAATAAATTTTTTCAAATGTTGATAGAAAACTTGGCTGTGACCAAGTTTCCTTAACTTGGGTGTGGCCAAGTTTAACTTAATTAAAAAAAAACAAAAACTTTTACTAAGATTTTGTTTTGATTTTTCTACTAAAGTTCAAGTTATTGGAAGAATATTAACAGGAACAGATATAATGGTTTAATTTAGCAAATGTTTGAGCTAATGGGGGTTTGAGTTATCAAGTGATTCTTATGAAAAAGTATTAGTGAAGGTTCAAGGGGAACTTGAAAGTACTTTGAGTTATCCAGGGTTCCAGATATTAACTGTTCACTGTAGTTGTATACCTACTGATGATAGATTTAGTGAAAGTGTATGAGGCAGTACATGTGAGTTCTGCACCTCATATGTTTGCCTAATAAATTTTTTAATCATTGTTCTAGTAATATGACCACTTCCTTTAACTCTCTTATAACCAGGATAAGTTTCAGCCTGCTAGGTTATGTTGGAGATGGGTTGTCTTGGAAAATTTTCTGTTTTCAAATGGTTCAGGGTGAACATTTTTCTGTAGAGTTAATGTACTTTAAATAATTTTTTTGTTATCTTTTGTTTTGCCATTATTTTCTTAGAAATGGGCAACCTTATTACAAAGTGCATTAAATACAAATAAAGAGTATTAAATTTGTAACAAAATATATTTTGTTTTTGTGTACTATAACTGCATTATATTTTTATTGAACACCAACTATATAACGTTATCAATTAATAAAATACAATTTATGACTAAAAAATTCTAATCAAAGAAATTGTTAAAAATATATTATATTAAAATTACAATAAATAAATAATTTAATAAATAATAATTTATTAAATCAATTAAAACTTTGTCCTGACCAACAATATTATTATTAAGAAATTATTTCATATAATAAGGTTAATTTATATTATATATTATTTATTATGTTATTTATATTAATTCATATAATAATAAAGCATCAGCTTATTTTAACATAAAAACTTTTGACTTACTTTCATTAAGTCAATGTTATAATTGCATTTGCTACAATTCCTAATAAAAAAATGATTTTTCCATTTTTAAAATTTCAAGTTTGTTTTTCTATATATCCTACAAAACAAAATTCAGTAGTAAGTATATATATTGTAGATTTTCTTATTTATATTGGTATCTTTATTAGGCGTGTCCACAAGGACATTACAGTACAAATGCATCATCATCATGTGTTCTTTGCCCAAGTGGTAGTATGTGCCCAATGGGTAAACCACCAATATTATGTGATGCAGGAACTTACAGCCCGCTTGGTGATGAAATTTGTCATACATGTATTGCTAGTAAGAATAATTTTGTAATTAGTTTTTTTCATTAATTTTTTTATTATAGCATTTATTTTTCCATTTTTTATTATTGGTGACAAAAATGTGTTACAATCTTTAAGAAGTTAAAACTTATTGAGTTTATAAAATACCTCACTTTCTTTGTTGTTTTGTTTTTAAAATCGGACAGTGTCCGATCAAATTTTTTAAATATAATTTATGGTTATAATATAACCATGATTTCGATTGCATAACATGGTTATAATATAACCATGTTATGCAATCGAAATCTTTGTCATGTTATTAAGTTTATTTAACATTAGTTATTTTAAATATTTTATCGCTGATTTTTGTTTTTTTTTAATAAAATAGTTCCAATTAAATATTGCATGTTTTTTAAATAGACTTGAACTTCCAACTGACAATGCTTTTTTTTTTTTATTATACTTTACAACTTTTTATTATACTTGACAACAGGTTTTTTGATGTTTTAACAATAAAAAAAATCGTTACATTACAAATAACTTTTAATCGTTGATCTTTTTTAAAGTTTTTATTTTACGCAAAGGCGTAAAATAAAAACTTTAAATAAAATCAAAACTTTTAAAAACTTTAAATAAAATCTTTAAGAAGTTAAAACTTATTGAGTTTATAAAATACCTGACTTTCTTTGTTGTTTTGTTTTTAAAGTCTTTCTTTTGATAAAAATTATGTTTAGTAATATTAATTAATAAAATATTTATCACAAAATTAACCAAACATTTTATACCAGGAATGAGGAATCTTATAAAAAGGACTCCAGGTTTGATAGTAACAAAAAGATTGTTTCTTCCAGTTTTTGTATCCAGTGCCCCAATAATGTTAAGTGGCTGATGCATTAATTTTAGGGAAAAAATTCGTATTTTTAAGTCAATTTTTAAACTCCAAGGACTGAATTTTATTCTTAATGCAAATCATGCCACTCACATTTTTAAAGCTTCTGAATACCATCAGCCACAAAAAAAAAGAAAGAGATTTAAGGACAGATTCCTCTTGGGACCTGGTATATACAATTGATTGCATCAACAAGCAATAAATAACAAAAAATTAACAAATGTTTTGTACAACATATGTGTTTATAAACAATCAAAAGAAAACTTTAGAGTTTTAAATTCTTCTCATATATTCTGACAAAATATTTAAATACATTGTTTCTTTTGACAGAAACAGGGTTAAATAGGGCTTTTTTTGCAATATTGTCTTTCTTCTTCTTCTATTTATATTCTTTATTTCTTATTATATTTTACTTTTGACATGTTATTATTGAGGGTTTATTATTTAGTACTATTATTATTTGTTTTAATATTCATTGTTGATTATTTTTTATTTTGTAAATTGAAAATTTTAATATTTTATCCATAATAAGTTCTTCTCAATTTTTAGACTCTTTCAGTGAAGCTGGATCTACGTTTTGTATACCTTGTCCAATTGGTTTCTTTTGTGTTAATCCTTCTGTTTTACCCATTCCGTGTAGAAAAGGAACATATTGGAGTAACACTGATGAGGCTTGTACTTTATGTTATTATGAATTAGTTATTATAGAGAGCATACTTTAAATAAAATCAAAAATTATAATTTAAAATAAACGCATTATGTTTAAATTAAATGTTATATTTAACTTTTTTTTCAGTAGGTATGTATTTTTTATAATAAATTCAAATGTTTGAAACTATTTTTAAAATAGTTTTTTGAAACTATTTTTAAAATAGTTTCAAGCATTTAAATTTATCATAAAAAAGTCTTTCTAAAAATCTTTTATTAAAAGATTATTATTTTCAAGTTGCTTTAAATTATGAAATTTAAATCTTCCCAAGATTTAATTGCTTTTTGTTTTTTGTTTCTATTTTTACTAAGAATTTTTTTAAAAGTTGTTTGTTTTTTTAAACTTGACTTTTAATCAAAGAATGAAATGGTTAAAAATTACAATTTTAAAAAGACATCGTTGTTTTTTTAAACTATTTTTTTTTTGTTCAACTTTTTGAAAAAAATGTTAAAACTTTTAAAAACAAAAAGTAATTTTAACTTTGAGTTTTATTTTAAAGCTTTTCATTTTTTTTTTTTTTAATTTTAATTTTTATATATATACTAAAGTATTTATTTTGTAGAATTTAATTCCCTTTGGGCAAAATGTCAGATTAATTTGCAAATTGATCGGATAATTTGAGGTTTTAGCCAAACAATGTCTGACCAATAAATGGAGCCCTGCACTATGACATAATAAAATGGAAATCATACCTGCTCCTATAATTTCAGTCCTATCAGTTCAGGTGTTCTTGAACTTTGGCAGAAGATTTGCTGCAGTAATCAGTTCTGGGTCTTGCATCATTTTACCAAAAATGTTTTTAGACACCATGCTGAATTGCTTTAATAAGGGTCAGACATTTTGGAGATGTCTCAAGGCAGCTGAATTTTATTTTTATCTGGAAGATCACTGGTAGGGGCCATCCCATGTGTGTGTTGGTGTCAGACTGAAGAATGTCCATTGCTTTAACAATAGGTTTCATACAAACGCAGTATTTCATCAGGAAAATAATTGTAACTGGATTCAACCTGTAGAACCCACAGCAAATGCAAATTTATAGACATTTCTTGCACAAAGAGGTGTGGAATAAATATTTAAAAAATATGAGAAAAAGTACTTTATGTAATTATTTCAATCAGTATTATTTTATACTTATTTGATTGCACTGATTAAATTATATAAAAAAACTCACATTTTTACTTTGAATTCTTCACACACATTTCTGATAGCATTGGGGCCTTTTTCTTGTATGATCCATAACATTCTCTACACAGCCATGTGGAGAGTATGTCAAATAACACCTAGTCTGATTTGGCCTGATGAACTGGATCTTGCATCTCTCTTCAACAGTTTCTACTGCCAAGTATGACCGACCTGTCTTGTTCCAATTACTTGGCATTTCCCAAAGGCAGCTTGTGATAGCTATTTATACGTGTCATTGTTTTTTTCTGCTGTGGCAGCATCAGTTGTGGCAACTAAATTTAACAAGTGGCATGCACACCTTTGATGTAAAGGAAGCTGGTACTCAAGACCACTGTCCTTTTCAGGGATATCAAACATGCCAAGGTACTCAGATTCAGACTCTTGGCAAGAACCTTGTTCTGATTTCAACTCTGCTTCCTGATTTCGGCTTTTCTTATCAAAAATATTAAATGCTTTGATAACGTTTGAGCCGCTGTCTGTCCCACTTATCCCCTTATTCTGTATTTACAATGAATGTCATTTGGAATGCCTGCCAGTACATCAAAGGTGTGTGACCCCCTCAATCTCTGGAAAGCAAGTGCAGGGGATCTCCTTTCCAAGGTTTTCCTCATCAATCCAATGAGCTGTCACCCTTATGAAAGTTTGCTGGTGTGCAGACCAGCAATCAGTAGTTGTTGCAATGAACCTGACTTTACTGAGGATTGAAAGCAAAGTCTTTTTTAACTGAATGGCAGTATCATCTTTTTTTTTTTTTTTTTTTTTTTTTAACATCTTCGCTTCCAACAAGGCTGCAAGCAACCACTAATTAGTGTTGGAAGTTACTGGAAGAGAAAATATGAAGATTGTAGAGCAAGATAACGATTGACAGACAACTTAAAAGATTGCAAATTATATGAATCAGGAAAGCAAGATGAAGGAAGCAAATTCCAAGAACTGATGTTCGAGGAAAAAAACTAGACGAATAAGAGTTTTTGGAGCACTTAGGAACAGTAACAGAAAAAAGATGAGACTTAATTGAATGACGAGTAACATGAGAATGAATTTTAGTAGATGGCACAAGAGACGATAGCTCTTTAGAGCAGTGCCCATTATAGTATTTGTAGAAAAGAGAAAGAGAAGCAACATTACGACGATGTGACAGAGGTTGAAGGTTGGCTGCAAGAGCAGGTCCAACTATGTTTACAATGCGTTTTTGCACCTTGTCTAAAAGAGAAAGGGCATCATTAGAAGATCCACCCCAGATATGGCAACAGTATTCCATACAAGGCAGATTTGAGATTTATAGAGATTTATAGAGAATAAAATCTGGAGTAAGGCAACCTTAGCAGATGCTAATTTTGCAACGGATTTGATATATGGTTTCCAAGAAAGATCGGAAGTAAGAGTTAATCCTAGAAGACTCATCGGTAGGATGAAGGGTAGGAGACTCATCGAGTACATTACCATTCATAAATATAGGAAGGTCTAAATTATTGCAATAACGATTGGCTGAAAAAAATTGAGTTTTATCTGAATTAAAGTTCACCAGCCACTGTGAGCCCCATGCTGTAGCAGAAGTGAGATCCTTTTCAAGCTCAAATGCCCCTTGCAAGCAATCAGAGGTAGTTTGCTTCTTATCGTGACAAGAATAAATTGTAGTATCATCAGCAAACAATGCCACCTTAGATGTGAGAATATCTGGAAGATTGACAATGTAAATTAAAAAGAGTATAGGGCCAAGGATTGAACCTTGAGGAATCTCTGAGGTTACAGAATAATAAGAAGAGTGCTGTCCATCAAGGACAACTTTTATACTATGATTGGAAAAGAAGGACTCAATAATCTTAAAGATGTTTCCAGATACACCGTAAGAAGAAATCTTATGGAGAAGACTAGCATGCCAAACTTTATCAAACGCTTTAGAAATGTCAAGAGCGGTGGCCTTAACCTCTCCACCTTTATCTAATGCGCGATAAAACCTATCGGTTATTACTGTTAGCAAATCAGCCGTAGAACGAGAAGATCGAAATCCATATTGATGATCAGAAAGTAGGTTATGAGATTCGAGATGAGAGATTAAGTGTTTGTTAATTAAAGATTCAAAAATCTTGCTTATGATAGGAAGAAGACTAATGGGATGGTAGTTAGATGAATCGGTCTCCAGAATTTTTAAAAGTAGGGATAACAGATGCTGCTTTCCAGCAGACTGGAAAACAAGACTCTGATAAGCACTTGTTAAATAGTTTTGAAAGGATAGACGACAGCTTCGGAGAACACTTCTGCAAGACTATAACAGGTATGTTGTCCGGGCCGCAAGCTGTAGAAGAGTTTAAGCAGGAAATCACTTTAGATACAGAAGCTGGAGTGATACGGATGTCAAGCAGTGGATCAACCTGTTTAACGGCTATATCAGGTAGAACGCAACTAGTGGAATCAAAAGATGATATTGATGAAAGGTTCTTGGCAAACAATTCAGCTTTGTCTTTAGGTGAGGTGACAAAGTCTGAACCGTACAAAAGAGGTGGAATTACAGACTTGCCCTTATTATTGATACTATTAAAGATTCTCCAGAAGTCACGAGAGCCTAATTTTTGTGATGATATACGAGAAATATTATTTGATGATAAAAGTGCTAAAATATTATAAAAGTATACAATTAAAATTAAATTATTTCAACATGCTTGCGGAGATTTGAGAATTTTTATATGCTTCTATTTCAGTCAACTTGGGAAAACACAGTTTACACTGCATGATAAAGCTGTTGCCTTTCTTGCACTTGAAGTTAAAGTGGTTGCTTAAATAAGGCCACAGGTTTGCTTCAAAAGAAGTTGGTTGCAATTCCAATTCAGCTGGGTTTGCATTTGATTTGTCCAAATCCAAAGCAGTTAAAAGTTGTTATGAGCACGCTCAACAATTTTTTTTAAACAATTTAAAAGTGTCATCTTTATTAAAGTAAGGACAACTCAAAAAAACAAAAAACAAAAAACTATATATACTTAGAACTATTATATTTAAGTGATATTTTTAAGTGTGCGTTTATTAATACAAATTATATGATTTTAAAATATGTATTTATATAATATTCATTTCATCAGTTAAAGCATGTTGTTTCCTCCATCTTGCTAAAATAAGGCATAATTGTATAAATAACTAAAATTATAAAATTAATTAAAAATAACAACTTCTTGTTTTCATGTTTTTTATAGTACTTGTACTTTACTATGTTTTTTTAATTTGTTTTTAAAACATTGTAAAAATTTGGTTTCAATTTTCTATTAAAATTCTAATAAGAATGATTATAAATTCGAAATGTCAGTGGTGTACGTGTTTGCTGTCTTCATAACTTCATTTAAAATATTAATGAAAAATATAAAGAACACAAATAAAACTACATTTTCATATAAAATTTAAAATATTTGTTTTAAAGAAGGCAATGTTTTGTGCATATTGTTGCTAATTTATCAATTTAATTTTCAGTTATTTAAAAATAATTGAAAATTGTTTTTATGGATTTTTTTCTTTTAAGTTAATTAATTCTTAATTAACTTTAATTTTTATTTTAATTTCAACAAATTTTTTATTTTTTTACTTGACAAAATTAAACATTTTTAAAATTACAGCCATTTATCAGTAGGCACAGAACATTCATTTAATGTCTAAAGATGCCCACAAACTTGTGACATCTATATAAGATGTTGTATATGCTGGGTTGTAATACTATAAAGTAGATTAATAATACCATTTAAAAAAAAAGTTTTTTACAAATTATCATTCATGATGCACCAATTAAAAGTAGGCACAGAACATTCATTTAATGTCTAAAGATGCCCACAAACTTGTGACATCTATATAAGATGTTGTATATGCTGGGTTGTAATACTATAAAGTAGATTAATAATACCATTTAAAAAAAAAGTTTTTTACAACTTATCATTCATGATGCACCAATTAAATTAAAAAAAAAAATTAAAAGATTGTGGAAATTTACATAATAAATTTGCTCAGTATTTTTTCATTTCTTTGCAATCATTGTTGCACAAAACCATTGTTTTTCAAATATAGTAGAGAACATATGCAATATATAATTTTAACTCTTAACTCTTAACCAATGTATCTACTTCTTTCCTACAAGGTCTACCTTACAATGTTGCTTCTAAATTTTTTCTACCTTATAATGTTGCTTCACTATTTATTATAATAATAATTAGTATAAATTTAATATTCTTTAACTTTTGATTTGCAAATTATAATACTAAGATTATTTATTATTAAATTTATTATTTATTTTAAAAAAGAATTATTCCTGATGAACCTGCGAAAGGAGAAACAGACTGTAGAAGAAATTTAGATATGTTTTTACTAACTTATATATATATATATATATATATATATATATATATATATATATATATATATATATATATATATATATATATATTTTTTTTTTAATAGATTTCCAAATGCATTTTATGTCCTTTTGGTTATACCTGTGATGATCCTTTATTGCCTCCTGTCCTTTGTAAACTAGGTACCTATTCTACTGGTGGTAACTCAACATGCTTACCATGTCCTGAGGGAATGTCTTGTATTGATCCATCAAAAATCCCTGTACCATGTAAAGATGGAACCTTTAGTTTTAATGTGAGTGAGTGTGAACATGAATTTAGTTCTGTTTTAAAGTAATACTTTTACTTAAATATACTGCAAACACATTTAGGGCATTGCATACTGCTCTCCCTGTCCTGCTGGAAGACCCTGTCCTTCATCCTCAACATCAAAATCAGAAATATGCCCATTAGGAACCTATTCATTAAATGGAGAATCAACTTGTAATACTTGCCCAACCGGTTATATGTGCCCAAATCCTTTTATTTCACCTGTTCCTTGCCGTTTTGGAGAATACACTGATGAAAAAGTAAATCAAACAATATGTGAAAAATGTCCTCCAGGATATGAGTGCCCTCATCCTGAGTAAGTTTTTTTTTATGTTTAAAAAAAAGTATTTTATGACAAATAATAACAACCCATTACTATTTGTTTATAAGTATTTGCACCAATAGCAGTTACATAAATAAATCATAGGTTTTTTTCCTGAGTTAACGTAGTTGAAGTCAAATTAAGTGCATGTAGTTGAATTTTTGAATTTTAAGACTTCTTTTCTAATAGTTGCTTTGGGATTGTTACAAAATATTTAATATATTTAATTATATTAAAAATATTTACTTTAAATATTTATTTAAAAATATTTAATTATTATAAAAATTTATTTATAAAAATTTTCTGTTTTTATCAGTATTAGTATAAAAATCTGCAGCACAAAACAAAATTTGGGTTAAATAATGCAGAATACCTTTACAGTAGATGACACCCTGTGGCAGTTTTACTGATTAATTGTCCATATTTAGACCGCAAGCCATAATATAAAAATATGCTTTGAAGTTTTGTGGTGCAGTCATGAGATCTAAAATTCCAATGTAAAGTATGCAAAAATTTTTATGACACACTAAGTAGAAATTAATTATTATATGATTTTTATAAAATGAGAATGGCAGAATGAAATTTTCTTACAAAGTATTTTCTAAAAAAACTCAAAACGTATGCGTTGTAAATAAGCGTTTTAGTTTGTGGAAATTCTAAATCAAAAGTTTCTCAATTCAAAGACACACAGTTTTTGACTTGTTGAACTTGTAAAAACCATTAAAATGATAAATCAATTTTTTTCAATTTTTTGAGTTTACTAAGTAAAAAAAAAAATTTTTTTTCCATAATGTCATCAGAGTTTTAATTTCAAAAGATTTGAGGACAAAAATTTTTTTTTTCAGTTAAAAAACTATTTGCTAATTGAATTTGATTTATTGTAATATAAGTCTTCTATTTGTAATTCTTCTAATAATACAAGTCTTCTAATAATCTTGGTATTTGTCATTATCGTCACCACCATCATTGTAAACATTGTTGTCAGCAGCAACAGTGTTCTCCCACTTAGATCAGTTTTACTAATCTAAACACTTTGATTAACTAAAATCAACTAAAAGTTGATCTTACTCATTGCTATAGAAACACTATACTTAAACAAAACAATTTTTTTTTTTAAAAAAAAAAGGAGCTTGGCAACCATTTTATGACTTCATAAAGTATTATACTAAAACATTACCCAGCCAACATTGATACAGGTACTGTTTGGCTTGTTAACTGGGACTCATTTGGGATGCCCTCTGGGATCCTGCCTAATTTTGACAGTGGTTTTCATCTGGGGCTCATATGGTTTAGTCTGCCAATTATTCTGTATGGGTTCCAACGAAGTACCATACTTTAAAACTGTAAGTATCCCATATAGATTTGCAACTAGAATCTATATGAAAACATCTGGAAACCTGCCTGATTTTAGCTTTGGTTTACATGCAGAACCATTAAGTTTAACTGTTACGAGAACCAATGCAAATATTGAAAAACTACTTTTAAATTGCTTAACATATAAAAGATAAATTACATAATTTGCTTATTTCAAATAAAATAACCATTAAAATTACATTTTTATTAAAAAACATATTAAAGAATTTTTTAATAATGTATTTTCTGTCTTCAGGGTCTCGCAAATTAAAAAAAATTAAAAGCTTTTTAATCTTTGTTAGAGCTACTTCTATTGATTGATCTTATATTTTGCTTTAGTTTACTTTATAGGTGTAAAAAGTATTAAATTAAAATGATAGTGTTGAATTTAACACAACATTGTGTTTAATATGTTATAGTATTTTAATTAGTTACACAGAATAAAATACATTAAAAAAAAATATTCTAACTGTGTTTAATAATCTGCACCAACCATTATATTGCTAATCCTTTAAAAAGATGACATATATACTGGCTTGAGTCACTGACTATCATTATTATTATACTTAAACTTTCTAACTTATCATTATTAATATTTATTAAAGCAGCTGGCATATTCGATTGTTGATGTTGTGAAGTCAATTTTATTCGTTGGTATCCAAATGACAGTCAGTGTGCAACTAGTGCAAATCATCAGACATATTTTTAAAAATGCTACAAAATAATATAAAAAACAAAAAATATCATAACTATGATACATATTATATAAGAATATTGTTTTGGCCCATTAACTTGGAGCTTAACTTTAGAAAATCATTAAATCTTTTGGGCTAGAAGATTTGTTATTTAATAATTTTCTTATTTGAATAATATATATTATTAAATTTATTGATTATTTTAAGTAACTTTTTACAACTGGATGATTGCAACAAAGCATTAATACAAAGAATTTAGTGTTGGAAAGATGAAGTTAAAATAAAAGGGTATAGGATAGAGGATATAGGAGCTGGAACAAACTTTATTGTTTGTACAATTTGAAAGCAATGTTCATAAGAGATACAGTTGTATTTCTTTTTTGATTGTTGGCGTAGAAAATATACTTTTGGTTAATAAATATAAATGAACAAAAAATGTAGGAAAAAATAAAATAGTGGAGAGAAGATAGAATGTGTTGGTAAATCTGTTATCTATGATATCTTAAAGATACAATTTAACTGGTTTTATTTCAAATTAGCAATTTTTTTAAAATTAAAAATTAATTTTTAGTTTGATTTTTTTTAACTTTGTAACCTTTTCTTTATATTGCTTTCCCCCTAAATTACTAAATTTGCAAGGGGTTTTTATAGAGGCAAAAAAGTTGTTTGTAAACCTGGTTCATTCAGTCTGGGATCATCTGTTTCATGCACATTATGTCCTGCAGGATATAGGTGTCCCAATGTTAATGTGAGTTTAATTTTCAATTTAATTTATTTACATTTTGTATTACTTTTAGTGTTGAATTGTTATTGTTATTGGTTATTTTATAAATATATTTTAAAATACTTTCAATAGAAGCGTCCAGAATTGTGTCGCCCAGGTGAATTTTCATTGGGTGGTCAACTTGTATGCAATCTGTGTCCAGCTGGTAAAGCTTGCAGCTCTCGGTCTTCAAACTCCTCTAATGACTGTCCCCGTGGTATTTTTATTTTTTATGAAGATAAAGCATTATCCAAATTAAATAAAGAAACTTTAATAAGATAAATTAAAATAAAGAAATTTTGCTTGGAACCAAGCAAAATTTGAACCAAAACCTGAACCAAGAGACAATATTAATATAAACAAAGAGACTTTAATAAGATAGAATATTAAAATAAAGAAATTTTGCTTGGAAAATAGTTTAATACTATAAAACAGCTATAAAAATTTTTTTTTTTTTTTTGTTAAATCTCTTACCTTAATCAAATTATTTTTAAGGCACATATTCATATGAAGGTCAAGCAGAATGTTCTTTGTGTCCTGATGGATTTGCATGTGAAACTCCATTTGCATATGCAGCATCTCCATGCCCCAAAGGCTCTTTCTCTAATAGTGGAACTTGTAAAAAATGTCCTGCCGGATGGGCTTGTCCTCTAACAGATGGATCAAGCAACATACAGTGTCCTTTTGTAACGTTTATTATATTTTTAATATTATTTGAAAGAACAAAAAAGTTTCATAATAAATAAATATTTTAAAACCATTTAAGTGAACTTAAAAAGGTTTATTTCTAAAGTACAATTTTATTATTCTGTTTAGGGTTCCTATACAATTGGTGAAGCTGTTAGTTGTATTCAATGTCCTGCAGGCAAAGAATGCCCAACAACAACTTCTATACCAAGAGACTGTAAACTAGGATCATTTTCAACTGGATCTCAAATGGTAATTAATTTAGAAAATTTTTTTTCGAATATTTTATTTTGAAATTTAAAAATTGAGTAATTAAGTTTGCAGCATAACCTATATCTTTAATTATATTATAAATCTAAAATCCTGTAAACTTTTTATCTATCTTTATTTATTTATTCCTCTGTTTATTCTTCTATTTATTTCTCTATTTATTTCTCTATTTATTCTTCTATTTATTCTTCTCTTTATTCCTCTATTTATTCTTCTATTTATTTATCTATTTATTCTTCTATTTATTCTTCTATTTATTCTATTTATTCTTCTATTTCTCTATTTATTTCTCTATTTATTCTTCTATTTATTCTTCTATTTATTCTTCTATTTATTCTTCTATTTATTCTTCTATTTATTTCTCTATTTATTCTTCTATTTATTCTTCTATTTATTTCTCTATTTATTCTTCTATTTATTTCTCTATTTATTCTTCTATTTATTTCTCTATTTATTCTTCTATTTATTTCTCTATTTGTTCTTCTATTTATTCTTCTATTTATTTATCTATTTATTTATCTATTTATTCATCTATTTATTCTTCTATTTATTGTAACATGATATGTTAAAATAAATAGAAGAATAAATGCGCGTCTTGTTTGCCCACATTTAAAGTATTTTTTTTAGACAAACTGACCACGGCAGCTCTTTTAACTTAGAAAGCGTTTCAATAATTTGCGGCAAAAAGCTAAACTTAATTACCAAGAAAAAATAAAATAAAATTGTAACGAAATATCAAGTTTAATTAAATAAACTTTTTAAAATTTTTTTGTGAAAATTTAATAGTTAGAAAAAGTGTAATTTATGAAGTATTTCCTTTATATACTAACTGAAAAATGTCGCAAAAAATTTTATATCAAAAAATATTTTTGTTTTTGTAATATTCTTATCTACTTTATTGCTTGACTATATAAGTAGTGTAAATAACAAACGCCCTAAAAATAAGAAAACAAAAAGAGTAAAATATTTAGGTATATTATTTTTTTGACAACAATTTTCTTTTTTTATTATTAATTTTTTTTAGCTTATTTTGTTTAGATTTTCTATTTTGTATAGTCTTCGGTTCTTTTCTTCGAGTATTGTTGTTTTATTCTCTAGTTTCTTATAGCTTTGTTTTGATGCTAAGTCTTAAAACGCTTACTATATAAAAACCTGGTCAAATTGTCTAAAAAATTACTTTAAGCGTAGACACACAAGGAGTGCGACCGCACGCGCTTCCTGGGAAGGCTTTAAGATTATACTCCAATGTTGGTTTTTTACTTTTAATTACTAGTTTGTATATGTACTACTAGTTATTATATTTAAAAAAGTAATTAGGACTTTTAAAAAATACAACTGTTGTCATCAGTTTTCAAAATCATATTTAAAATAATTCAAGTTTTTATATACAAGTTTTGTAGATTTTCCATTAAAGATAAACTAAAAATAAACTTAATTTTTAAGTATGAATGTTTACAAATGTTTTTCCAACAGGAATAAGTTTAGTAAAAAATGATGAGCAGGGATGCAGAGTCCCAAAAAAGACTCCAGATTTGAAAGTCATAAAATGTTTATTTCTTCCTAGTTTTTGGTATCCAGGAGCTCTAAAAATGTATAGAGGCTTATAGACTACTTTTATAAAAAAATTAGGACTTTTCTGTCAAAGGAAAAACCAAATATTGAACCTGGGTTTTTTTTACTACATATCATAAGTTACTTTACATTTATAGAGCTCATGAACAACAGAGACTAAGAAAAAGTATAGATATAAAGCTGGAGTCTTTTTTGGACTATCGGGGGAGGTGAACTAACATAAAAAAATATGTTTAATGAAAAAAAAGACTAAGCAATCCAATGGATGCAAGAAAAAATCTTATTAGATGTCAGTATTTGCAGAAGAAACATAAGTCAAATTTATATTGTAAAATAGAAGCTGCTGTTTAATTTTTATTTTATATAAAGTTTTATAAGTTTTTGATACTTTAAAAATTAAATGATTCAAAACCTAACCAACTAAATCTTAGATAGTGATGTCATCATTATTTTATTAACTATTATGAAATAAAATTTGGATAAGATTGATTGACAATTTAATGTAGTAATACCTAGAACATTGTTTATGTATAGTCTTCTTTTATTAAGTTTTATACTGTAATGTTGTCTTTTTTGAATTGAATTTAATGTTGTGTATTAACCAATAGTTTTGCACACTATGCCCTTCTGGAAATTACTGCCCAAAAGTTGATAATGCAACAATTATACCTTGTGCTGCTGGTAGTTATAGTGTATTAGGACAGGGCACTTGTACTCAATGTCCTGGTGGTTTTTCTTGTCCAAGTCAAAATGAGCAACTTCAGTTGCCATGTGCAAAAGGATGGTATTCACCATTAGGAGTTGCGGTAATTTTTTTAATGTTTATGATGCTTTTTATATATTTATATTTTTGCATTTTTATGTTTTTATTTTTAAATTGTTTTTTAAAATTTGTGTAGGAATGTATTCAATGTGAAGCTGGAAGTTATTGTCCTAATAGTACAACTAAAGGTCTTCCTTGTGATAAAAGTGGATATTATAGTTTACCAGGATCTATTGCTTGTTCCCCATGTCCAAAAGGCTATTATTGCAAAACCAAAGACCAACCTCCTGTTCTCTGCCTTGCTGGTTCTTATTCAGATATAGCAAGTGAAAAATGTAATATATGCTCACCAGGTTACATTTGTGCTGAAGGAAGTGTCACAGATAAACCTTCTACTGGAATATGCCCGCTAGGTTACTACTGTGAAAATAATAATAAAATTGCATGTCCAGCCGGTAAATATGGTTCACTTCAAGGTGCTGCTAATTTAACACAGTGTATTGATTGTCCACCAGGTTATTATTGTCCAGAAGCAACTGCAGGGTATCCAACAGAATCAATCAAATGTCCACCGGGCCATTATTGTCTTCGTTCTACCATGACAGCCTTTGAAAATCCCTGTCCAGCTGGAACATATAGTAATCAGCTTGGAAATGCTAGGTTAAATCAGTGCAAAGATTGTAAAGCAGGATTTTATTGCCCTAGTGGTGATCCTACTGGTGATTCATTATGTCCAGCTGGTCACTATTGTCCATTCAAAACAACTTTTGGAACACAAAACAAATGTCCCAGTGGAACTTACAACGAAGAACAAGGGTCTACATGTAATTTTTTTTGTAAAAAATAGAAATTTTTATATTGTAAATTAGTTTTTATCTAGTTATTCTATTAGTATTTGATTTTTAAAAAAATTTTCAACCAATTATACTTTGAATACAAATTAAATATGAAATAAATTAAAATGTCTGAAATAAATTTATTTAATATAATATTTAGCTTTAGCAAGTTGTAAGTTATGTCCGGCAGGTGCATATTGTCCTGAGGCATCTGATTCGCCGATTCCGTGCAATCCTGGTACTTATAATCCGTTGCAAAACCAAGGTGATATAAAAAGTTGTCTTGATTGTATATCTGGAATGGCTTGTCCACAGCGAGGTCTGAATTATCCCTCTGTTCATTGTATGGCAGGACACTTTTGCCCAGCAAGATCAATTTTTCCTAATGATACTCTTAATCGATGTCCTGATGGCACCTACACAGATTTACATAACGCAACATCAGATGCTGATTGCATTGAATGTCCAGCAGGTCTAGCATGTGAAGCTGGAACAGGAGGAATTCAAAAGCAACCACAGCCTTGTGCAGCAGGTAAAATGTTGTTATATGCAATACAATTTTTAATATAGATATATAAAATTTAAAAATTTATAAGCATTTAAACGCAAGTTTCTTTATAATTAATTGTTAGTTAGTAAGAGTATTATAAACTTAAATTTATAAACTTATATTTAAGTTGCATATAAGTTTGTAAATCTATGTTTGGATTTATAAATTATGTACAGAATTATATATATAAATTTTGTATTGTTTGCATACAATTTATGTGTTTAAATGATAAAAATATTGTTTATGTGTTTAAATGATAAAAAAATGTTTCAACTAGTTAAAAACAAACAAATTATGTGACTTAATATATGCATAAAATAAAATATTTATAAATAAATAGATGGATGGCAAAAATAAAATATTTGGATAAATATTTGGATAAATTTTTGGTAACCCATTGTGACATATAGAAGTTTTGTTTAAAAGTAACTTATCATATGCACCAATACCTAATAAAAAAAACTATTGGTTCAAAAAAATTTCTGAAGAAATGCTAAAAATAAACAAAATTATTGTTAAAACATTGACCTAATTATAAATTGTTTGCTTTAATTAGCATGAATGACTTTATTAACTCCGAAATAGATAAAATAAATCATTGATTTTAAAATAGCTGAACAACTACAGATTTATACATTTTAACTATACAATAATTACATTTTAGAAATTAATTTACCAATTTGAAATATATATTTATATATTTCAAAATGATAAATTGTTTCTAAATTAATTAGAAAAGTTATTATCTTGAGAAACCATAAAGTCTCTTATAGATACTATTCAAAGATCTCTCTCTCTCTCTCTCTCTCTCTCTCTCTCTCTCTCTCTCTATATATATATATATATATATATATATATATATATATATATATATATATATATATATATATATATATATATATATATATATATATATATATATATATATATATATATATATATATATATATATATATATATATATATTATATTATATTGTCATTATTTGTATAACTTGCATAACTACAAAAATATCTCTTTGAAAAAACCATTTTGATAATTGGGATTTTCCAAAAATTCTTAAAATTGCTTGGAAAAAAAATTATTTTCTCAAAATTTGCAAATAATTTTTTACAATGCGTTCTAACAACAAAAATTATTATAAAAAAAAGTTAAATAAATGTTTTTTGATTATAACAAACTGGTTTTAGAAATTTATTTAATGAAGAAAATAGATTTCTTTACTTTACTGGTTGCTTACATTTAAAACGTAAATTAAATACGTATATTAAAATGTAAATTAAGTACGTTTATTGACAATAATGTTTTTTTTTATTACAACAAACTTGTCATAGAAATTTACTAAATGGTGCTAAATTTACTAAATGGTAATGGTACTAGAAAACCAGATTCACCCCTTGCTTGAATTTAAAACATAAAAGCAAATTTTAATGTTTCAATGAACCATAGTAATAATAACATTTTATGATTATGCATGAAAAGATAACTATTGCTATTCTTTGTTGCCACGATAGCGTGCAATCGCTTGCAATCTTTTGTAATTCTTTTGTAATTAAACAACATTTGTTGTTGTTTTAGCTGAGACTTTATAATTGTAACTTTATTTTGCTATGCGATTTATATATAAATAAAGTTCACATTAATTATAAAGTTAAACTCGCATTAAATGTGAAATAAGAAATTTACGTGATTGTTTACTGTTTTCAAAACCTTTTTCATTTTTTTATTTATAAAACATTTCTTTTGGCGACACAGTTTATTACATGATGGTGTAAGGGTTCGTCCTTAAAGAACAACAAACAGAATTTAGATAATAATCAAAAGTAATTTAAAACTGGCGATGTCAATTCCAAAGCCATGCGATATAATGCATCTCTTATGAGTATAAATTTATGACAGGCACCTGGTTAATGAATCCTAAAATTTTTTCAGCTTGTCAGACAAAATATTACAATATAAAGCTAAGTATTCCATAAGATGCCTGTAATCTTCTCTGGAGAAAATCTCAAGAAAATTTCAAGACCAAATTTAATGTTTAATTTCCATTCAAATTATTTTCCAGGACAAATTATGAGAGTACTCTCATGAAATTTTTTACAACTAGAAGTGACACCACAAATAGATAAAAAGCGGGCAAAATTTTCCAATTGTTTTTTAAGTTTGAGTAAAAGGCCTTTCGTGGACCCTTGATGTTATATCCAAATATTGATTTGTAAATATGTTAAATATTTGTTTCATGTAAGAGTTGCCGACATAATAGCCACAATAAAGGTTTCTGAAATTTTTCTCATTATTATAATTGCATACTTTGTTCTACCAGTGTTAGTTGCTGTAGTATCCACACACACAGTAAATACTAGGTCTGAAACTTTAAAATATTCTAATAAATTTTGAATTACTAAAGCCTGATCAGATACTTTACTTGTGTTACTTTGAACAATTCCTAAGAGAAGATCTTCCTTGTGTTGAAATTCAGAACTAGTAACAGACACAGCAATTCTATCTCTTGTAACTGTTTGTTGGATTTCCTTATACAAATCTGCAACTAGTTTGCCATTAAAGTGAAGGACAAGATTATTTTCTCTCAGTTCCTCAATATAATTTGGTCTAATTTCAATTAACAAAAATCGAATTGGATCTTTGTCAATTGAAACAATGCACCATGAGTGGTGCATTGTTTTTTTTTTGTTTTTAAGCTTTGTTTGATATTTATGCTGATATTCCATTTTCATCAGAATTATGATTTTTATTACCTACCATTAATGCAAGATTCAAAACAATAATAATAACAAAAAATGAAAATAAAAAAGTACATTGACAAAGTACAGTTTATTCTATTAAGTAATATTTAGCGCGCAACAATTTATACAATTTAGCTTTTTCATGATAAATATTATTTGATTCAGATATCAATTTTATCTCATTTAAATAAATTTCATCAGCATTTTTAATTGAGGATTCAATAACTCTTCTAAATCTAAGTAATTGCAGTTCTCATCATTATGATGTCTCCATTGGCCTCTATTGACATTTTTTTCTTACAATCTGTATACCTGCAGTATCTCTCTTGTCTACGTTCAACCTTTGCTTCAAGTTCTTTATCTATATGCCCGCTTGTAAACTGTTTTTTTTTTCTGATCTTCCAAAATCATATCTTGACTGAGTTGTATAAGCTCTTTAATGTTGGTCTCCCCCTTTAATTATTGATGTTGGACTTTCCGATTTCAAAAAGAGTGGTTGAAAACAAAATGTAACATTAACAAATTTGAAAAAATCATAAAATAAACAAAAAATTTAAAAAAAAGATCTATATAAGCAATAATCAAAAAATTAGCAAAAACAGAATGATATGTTGTAATTTGGAAGGAATTAGAGCAAAGAGGGAAAGAAGAGGAAGCAAAGAAGTTTTCAACGTTATTTTCATGTAGATTTTAAAACGTTATGGCAACTGAGCTTCAAGAATGCAAGCATTCTTGAAGCTCAGTTGCAGCACAAACATTCTTGCCTTATGTTCATTCTTCCTTACATTTATAGAATACTTCAATTTGTTGTTGTCTCTTAGATTTCCTTTCTTTACTAGCTTGCTCCTTTTTGGTTTGTCTTCCTAGATTGAGTAAACCCTTTCTATTATTTTTTCCCCCTTTACTGAGCTGTGAATCTGGGTAACTTTAGGTGTTACTTTGGTTACATGCAACAAATTAGGTATTTCTTAAGTGATATTGATTTAATAGATATTGTTTGATAGGTTTCAATGGCACTTTTGTATTTATGTTTCCAATAGCTTGTGGAGCCATAACGAACATCTTTTGGAGATTATATTGTTAGTTCTGTTAGTTGATTATTTTCATTATTTTTATTAGTTGATTATTTTCAGTATTATATTTATTACACAGCTCAGCTCGTAAAAACTTATCTTCCTGCATCCTCTCAACACTGAGTCCTCTACTTGAAATCCCAACTTTTTCACCTTCATTTATACTTGTTTGTTTTGATGCATTCTCTGGCCATAACTATGAAAGTAATTACATGAAACCTTCCCTGTTGATTGTCATAAACAAATAATAAATTTCATATTTAGCACTTGAGTACTCAGAGTGCCATTTCTGAGTGATTTGATCAAGGAGCTGGGTAATTCTCTTAGAACATTGCATCTTGATTTGTTAGTTGCCTTAACTCTAAGATTAAAAGACTTTTTCATTTCTTATTTATTTACAACTTCAAAGGAATTTCAAAACACACTTTCGTACTCACACTTTAGTAAACACACTTTAACTTTAAAAGCAATTAAAAGCGGAAAACGAAACAGGTTAAAGTGTGTTTTGAACGAAGTTTGTTAGTAGAACAGTAAAAAAGTGAACAGTTGAAAAGTAAAAATACTCATATACATTGAGGTTCCTAAACCTAACACTTTGTAGTGGAATATAAAAAGTAAAAAAGGTAAGTGAACCAAATATTTTAAAATATACTTAGCAGGGAAAATAATGTTTTTATATATAAAATTTATAATTTTTTTTTCCTAAAATTGGAAACAGTACAACCAATTATTTAACCTGACATTCTAAGGCCCCTATTGAAAAAAGTATATCCTAAATATTTATTTAAAAATTTATTTATATGAAAACTTCCAAAAAAATTAACCTTTTTGGCATTCTAACAAAATTATTTTGTCAACTCTTAAAAGTATAAAGTGGTTATTTTTTTTTTAACCAGAATCCTAAAGCACACCTATTTTTCTGAAGTCCTTTTACCTGTATAAAAATAGAAAGAAACATGAAACAAAATCATGTTTATAAAATATTCAATTGTTTAAAATACAAAACCATCATATATTGACTTTATAGAGTTAAAAATATTTGCTAAAGTGCAAAGTCCTTTTTTTAACAATTAAAAAAAAAAAATGTTATGATGCTTGAATACATACATCAGAGAAACAAACATGGCTGACAGTTGTTTCTCTGATTTAAATTATTCAGTACAAAAAAGTACAAAAATGACACTGAACTATTTATAAAAGTCTTTGTTGTAAATATTTGTAATTATAATTAATTTTTTTACAAGATCTAAAATCATCTTTATGTATAATTTTTATCTATTATGGTTTAAGGTCATTGGTGTAAAAAAGGAACACGACACCCAAAGCAGTTTCCATGTCCTGCTGGATCATGGTCAAACCTTACAAATCTACAAAGTGAAACAGGTTGTCAAGAATGTCCTAAAGGTTGGTTTTGTTTAGAAGGTGCATTTTCACCAAGTGGCATTTGTCCAACTGGTCATTATTGTCCTTCAGGTAATAAAATGATTTGTTTATACTGTATTTATATATGACATTTATATTTGGTAATAGTTATTAATATGAGAATCCCACCCTCCAAAACCCCTCACCATTTAAAAGAAGAGCCAGCTCTGGTGTCAGACAATGCAGACATGGGGTCTAGGGCAGAAAATCTAATAAGCAGCATTTTGACAGTTATTGTGATAAAATATACTCAGTTGATTAAATTGTATAATTGTTAATTTTTTTTCTTTACTCTCAGGTTCTTAGGTGCTTAATACAAGGTTGGTGGGTGTTTGGGGGTAGGTTGAATTTCTGAATCATTATCATAGTGCTCCACTTCCATTCTAATCTGACACCATATTACATATACATATTTTTTATGAATAGTTTCAACAGCTTGTCAGTCTATAATCAAAGTATAGTAAATCTACCTTAGACTTACATTAATTTATATATTAGCATACATATGCTGTTTTGATGCTTTGTTATTATAGTTTTGATGTAATTTTTCTGTGTTTTGGATGTTTTGCTGTTGCTGTTTTGATTTAGTTTATTTTTTTTTTATTAGTTATAACCAGCCCTTAGCTTAGTTAAGACTGTTGCATTAAAAAGAATGATAGTAATATAGTATAATAATTCATCAAATTTTCAGGTACTCAGTATTCAACACAATTTCCTTGTGCAAAAGGAACATTTTCAAGACGTCAAGGTAATACTCGCTGGGAAGTATGTGAGCCATGTATTTTGGGCCATTTTTGTCCTACAGGAACATCAAACCCAGAACCTTGTCCAAAAGGAAGCTATAGAGATGAGTTAAATGGAGAATCAGAGGGTAAGATCCAGATGTTTAAATAAATTTAGTCTACTTTATTAATGAAGTTAATAAATATAATTAATTTATAATTATATTTATTAACTTCATTAATGAAACAGATTTCTTAAACTGGATTAAAGAGTGCAATAAAAGTATTATTATTTTTTTACATTTTTTGGTTTCAAGTTTTTATTTCTCAAAGAAATCTCTCTTTTTAGATAGTTGCAAGCCTTGTACTGCTGGATATAAATGTGAAAAAGATGGTACAGTTAATCCAGTTAGTTGTGGTTTGGGAAGTTATTCTGACAGATATGCTACTAATTGTTCTGTATGCAAGAAAGGGTACTATTGTATTCTCGTCAGTACAAGCTATGAAGTAATGAGTACTAAATTTATTTGCCCAGCTGGAATGCATTGTCCAGAAGGCTTATCTTGGCAACCTTACCCAGCTGTCAACCCTTGTAAGGAAGGTTACTACTGCTTAAAAGGAAATGAGGTGAGATTTATTTTAATAAAAAACTTCTTTACATTAAATTTAGGATTTAATATTTTACATTTACTTACATTTAGGATCCTGATCCTAGGCCATGTCCTATTGGAACATTTAACACGTTTACAAATTTAAAACATGAAAAAGATTGCCAGCAGTGTCCAGCTGGGTATTACTGCGAACCATCTGGTTTAAGCAATCCTGCTGGAGAATGTCCACCTGGTTATTTTTGTCCACTTGGAACTGGATTTAAGTATTTGAATCCTTGTCCTGTTGGATTTTATCGAAATGCATCTGCTGCAAGATCTAGTATGGATTGTAGTGTTTGCATTGCAGGAATGTATTGTGATGAACCAGGTTTACCTTTTCCAAAAGACTGTCCACAGGTATCGAAATTAATCATTTGTTCATTGTTATATTTGTCTCTTAATTATAGAATTTAATGTGTTTAAATTTTTAATATTTTCAATTCTAAAATTGATCAGATGTTATAAATTCCCAAACTTTTTTAAGTTTTGCAAAAACATATCATGGTTGTTTTTTTATATAGGGACAACTAGCAAAAAATAAAATAAACTGGGAGTTTAAATTGAATACACAGCTCTATAATATAATGAAAAGTTTGTTTATTAAATGATGGATTTTTTTTTATTGTTTTAATTGGAGCAGCATTTTTATATCTCAAAGTATTTACAATTAGTTTGATGTTTGCTATTAATTCAATTTTTTTTTTGAATTTTTGCTTTTTCTGGTTGGGTAGTAAATTAGATTGAAATGCTTCTTATGCATTTCTATTGAACTGAGTTCATTACTCTTGACATTAGTTCAATAAGTTTAATATTAGTTTATTTCTGTTTAAAATGCATAAGAATGTCAAACCTATTGAGTTGATGTCAAACCTATTGAAGGCAATATTTTTGCTTTACAACAATTTTAAAAAAAAAAAATTGAAATGTTTCATGTATATATTACATTATTGTTAAAGTTACAATCAATGCTTTTAAATGTAACAGCTGGTTATAAAAAACGGAAAAATATTGTATTAATAGTCATTGGTTTAAAAAAATAATTAAAAATTTAGTTAAAATATGTTTGATTTATTTTAACATCTTTTCCAAACTTTTTGTATGTGTTTAATAAAAGTAATATTAGCCTGTTTCTTTTGAAATAGAAAGCAAAGCAATTTTATTATTTTAATTAGATATTGCTATAGAGATGTTGCTAAATATAGATAGAATTTAGTTAAATTTTTGGTTTACAGGGTTCATTTTGTCCAACTGGGTCTACAATTCCTCAACCATGCCCATCTGGTTATTATGGAAACAGTACACATTTAAGAAGATCAAAAGACTGCACTGCATGTGAAGCTGGTATGTATTGCGCTGGTGTCGGCAAGACAGCGCCAACAGGAGAATGTGATGCTGGTTTTTTTTGCAAAGGAGCTGCATTTACGTCGGTATAATTTAATGTTTATGTCAGAAGAATAATAATTAGAATTTTAAAAATGTTTAAATTGTTAAAATTTGTTTTTTTGGTAATTTACATAACAGTATATAACACATTTTTGTCCTTGGATTCAAAGTGTTAGATTAGCTTATGCCAAAAGACTGTGGGAAGATGACTAGATTGAGCACAAGCTTTGATTTTATGACCACAGCACAAATAAAGTTTGTTTTTGTTGAAACCAATGTCTTGTATTTTTGTTCTTTTAGTATGGTATTTTGTTCTTTTAGTATGGTATTTTGTTCTTTTGGTATGGTATTTTGTTCTTTCAGTATGGTAAGAAGCAATAATTGCATATTGAATAAATAAAGACGTTAAAAAATCACATGTACTTCCTTTAAATGTAGTCCCCTATCATACTTTTGTTATCTTTATGAAAGCACTTGCTATGCTCCTCTGAGTAAGCTCCCATATTCTCATTGACTTTATTGAGATCATCCCTTTTTTTTCTGCATTTGGACCCAATTTTGTAAGAGAATCTAAAGTGAAGTTAGAAGTGAAGTCCATATAGTTTTCAGCCTTGTGATTACCCAGGAAGAAACCTCAAGCAGCTTTAAAAAAGGGTTGTTACTCAATTTAAGTTTCATTAAATTTCTTAATTAAGTAACTTAAATGGTGCCAACTTCTTGTAATTTGCTTGATAAGGGCTAACTTAATGAGCAGTGGCAACATGAGCATTTTTTGAGGTTCTATCAGCAGCTCTGTCCCACAGATAACTCAGTACATTTTGACCAGTCTATTCTGGGAGTGTTATGTCTTGAAGTTTGTTTTTGTTGAAACCAAAGTCTTGTATTTTTGTTCTTTTGGTATGACTTTATATTCGTATGACTTTATATTCTCACAGATAACTCAGTACATTTTGGCCAGTCTATTCTGGGAGTGTTATAAATGTCTCAAAGGTAAAAAAAAAACTAAGAACTGTTGTGAAACAGCTATAAAGACCAAAATAAATGAAAAATGACGATTTTCTATCTGTTGTCATCATACTTCAAGGCATCCAGAAACATATTGATATTAGTCTAGCTCTCTTTGAGATTCCGTTGTAAAGTAAAACTGTTTTGAGACTTGAGGATGAACTTTCTTTAAATAGGCATTCACTCAATTCAGATCAATATCAGATAAATCAGCCTCAAAAAGACTTTTATTACAGTATCACAGCCCGGTAATACATGTTTTAGACATTTTAAACACGTCATCTGAGAATATTTTTGATAATGATTGACTATTGAATATCAGTCAATCGCCTCAAAAAGACTTTTGAGGCTATTGATTGATATTGACAATCTTGATATTGACTGACTTTTATTGTAGTATCACAACCATCTCTTTGAGAGGTTGAAAATGTTTGGTGGTTATTTCTGTGATTTGTACATTTTTATTCAACAAATTTCAATAATTGAGCCTGAATATCAAAAGCTTAGCATTTGATTTGGTATGAACTAGGTCACTTTTTGGTCTTTCTGGTTAGAGAAGTATGGTCTCTTCTCCTTAACTACACTTGGAAAACTTTGTAGCTCTCTTTTCTGCTCTGCACCAACCTGTAACACAGGAAATATAACTTATATTAATTTCCCAATAGTACAGCAATATATTGAAATTGCCAAATGCAACTTCTTAAAATGAATTTAATCTAAATCATTGTAATTCTTCAAAATAAAGTATATCTAAGCAAGAAACAATCATCAAACTTACCTTCAAAACCAAGAGTTTTCCTACAAAATTGCATGTGAAATGTGGTGGCCATGATTCACACTGACCTCTGACAGGCATGTAGAAATATTTTTGTAGGCTTTACATGTTTTGTGACTTGCTTCCGTGGAATAATACTGGCAGCAAGCAACCTCTGGATACCAATCAAGTTAAATAATTGTACTTTAAATACATTCTTTTATGACTACTTTTAAACAGTTCGAGAATGTTTCAGAAAATTCTAGAAGTTTCTTGTAAGTTCTAGAAGTTTCTATATTTTAAAGATATTGAAAGTTGAGAACTTTCAATATCTATAAAATAAAACAATAACAACAATATCAGTTGAAAACACAAATGTTTTTGTCCATGTCACAAGAATTAAGTTTTTGCAGAACAAAGGTTTTCTATTTGCTTTTGGGTAAAAGTTTAGGAAAATACATTTTCATTCCAAGGACAAAAAAAAATTAAAATTTGTTATTAAAACTTCTGAAAAAAGAAAGATATGTGTTGTTTTTAAATTGAGGAATTATTTTAAGGCACCCTCTGGAGGTATTACTGGTGGTCTATGTCCTAAAGGAGGTTATTGTTCTCGTGGAGCAAAAAAAGCAAGTCCATGTCCTATAGGGAAATATAACAGTGACGAAGGTGCAAAATCACCTGCGGATTGTCTGGATTGCAAAGCAGGGTATTATTATTTTTAAATATAATTTGTTTTGTTGTATTAACAGTATAATAAAGACTGGGTAGGGGTTCTAACATGTACAAAATGTTTTTAAAATTTGTAATATAAAGATCGCTTTTTTTTTTGGATAATTAGAAATAAAAAAAAAGGTAAAAATATAGCAACAAAAAAAATTCTGTTAAATATCATTTAATTACATTTTATTAAATAAAAGAAATGTATTAATATGGAAACAGCAAAGTCTTTTGAAAGTGGAGTTTCAGTTGATACAGGAAAGCATTGGATTTCTATGAAAAATATCCTGAAGTTAACATTATTAACATGATCTTGTTAAAAAGTTTTCTTATTTTTCTTAAGTTTTCTTATTGTTTTAGCTAGGTAATAAAAGTAGCTTTAAAATAAGATTTTCTATAAATTAAATAAAAAGATAAATTAAATTTTTTATAGCTATTTTACTATATGTAAAATTGGGTATAGTTGTAGATACAGAGTTTAGAGAATGTTGTAACTTTTTATCTACTTTGAAGTTAGCTTTTTTTTAACATAGGTTTTATTGTGCTGGTACATTTAATGATGGACCTACTGGACCTTGTGATCCTGGTTACTATTGTAATGGTAATGCAACCGGACCTAATCAGCATAAAACTCCAGAAGGACATTATAGCGAGAAGCAAGCGTCATTTCCGATTCCATGTCCACTTGGTTTTTTCCAATCATCTCCTACAATGTCTAAATGTGATAAATGTACAAAAGGATCATACTGTAACAAGACTGGACTTGCTATCCCAAACAGTTGTTTAAAAGGACATTATTGTCCAGAAGGAACATCAGTTCCTATACCCTGCCCTGCTGGAACCTACAATGATGTCATATCAAAAGGAGCCATTGAAGATTGCAAAAGTTGTTTGCCAGGCAAATTTTGTTTTGGTACAGGTTTGGTGGAAGTTTCTGGTAAATGTAGAGAAGGTTATTATTGTCAATCTAAATCTCCAGTTTCAAATCCGGTAGGTAAAAATCAAAATAAGGAAAAAAATATTTTTTAACAAGAAATATATATTAAAAATAGTTTTATTAAAAAGCAGAAAATTTAAAGTGAACTTCTTAAATTATAAAATCTTAACCTGAAAATATTTACAGGGAAACTTTACAAATGGAGTGTATCAAGATATGGACTATGGTGGAATTTGTCGTAAAGGACATTACTGTTTAGAAGGAACATCATATCCAACACAATATCAATGCAAACCAGGAACTTACAATCCATTATATGGTGCAACCAATGAATCATTCTGTTTAGAATGTATTCCTGGGCAGTATTGCTTAACTGCAGGTCTAGAGAAACCTACAGGTAATTGTTCAGCTGGATATTATTGTAAAAAAGGTTCACAAACACCTGAGCCAAAAGATGATAAACAAGGTAATATATGTCCAATTGGAAGTTTTTGTTCTGTTGGATCGTCTGAGCCAAAAATATGTCCAGAGGGATCGTACAGGTATATTAATTTTTAAGATAATGAGATTGTTTTTTTTAATTTAAAAGGATAATTATTTTTCAAACAATGAACTAAAAGTAGATTTGAATAATACCGCAAATAAAAAGGTAAAATAACCCAAATAATTTTCAATAAGCCAAGCCAAATTCATTAACACCTTTTAAAGTTTTTTAAAAGGTTTTTTTTATGAATATTTAAAAATTTGTTGTTCTAGTTATTATATCAAGAACAAATCATCAAAAACAATCATTTTATTTTATTATACAAATGAAATTATTTTTAATGATACATGTTTAAAAACATCATCATTTTTATCACTGCAAATATTAAAACAAATCTGTATGTGACTTCTTAACTCATTTAAGAGGAATTTCTTTTCACAACTTAAACACTTCCACAACTTTATCGTTCTTTAAAGTATTTATAAGAATTTATAGGAATTTATATTTTTATATATATATATAATATATATTTATAAGAATTTATAAGAATTTTCACAACTCTTGTTCTTTAAAGTAACTATAAGTTCTATGATTGACAAAAAAGTTGACAAAGATATATTGGTTAACAAAGATATATTGTAAAAAATTAAAAAAATTTATTTTTGATTTTGTATATATATATTTTTATATATATATGATTTTGGTTTAATATGCACTTTTCCTTGGCCTCTGCCCATAATTAATTTGATTTCTTTACAGTGAGACTATTTAAATATAGTAAGTGAGACTACAGTTAAATAATACTAAATTCTTTGGCCTCTGCCCAAAATTAATTTGATTTCTTTACAGTGAGACTATTTAAATATAGTAAGTGAGACTACAGTTAAATAATACTAAATTCCTTGGCCTCTCCCCATAATTAATTTGATTTCTTTACAGTGAGACTATTTAAATATAGTAAGTGAGACACAGTTAAATAATACTAAATCTCGAGAACTTGCTAAGCAAGCCTAATCTAATTATTAACTCAATTCCACCAGATTCTTTGACTTGTGGAAAATTTTCAACAATTTTACTGTAAACAGCTTCTTCATTGTTGTTTTACCATACACATAAAATTAACAGTTCGTGTTGTTCTTCTCCCTTGTTCCGCTTTGTGACTAGCATCTAAGTATATTAGACATTACACTTTTTTATGTTTCTACTACTTACTGTGTTAGAATCAACAACTATTAGAAAAAAGATATTTAGTACATTAAATTAACATCTAAAATCTGCCCAGTAGTTATTTGTTTTAGATTTTCTTGACATACTACTCTTAGAATAAAATTAGATTAAGTTAGCAATAAGTTAGTTGTAGAACACACACCTTCACTTGAATTAAAAAGGCTCCATTTGGTCATGCAAATGGATTTTCACAGCCAATGGCCTATGAATTTGCAATGAAAACTAAACAAATAAATAACTACACAAATTAAATGACTTACATTAAAACGTATAACTGTAGAGAGGCAACACTTTATCAGGTCTAAATATAGTTATCAACCCTAGATCTTTGATGCTTTAAGTTTTTTTATAAAATCATTGTTATTTTCAATCTCCAATTTTTGATTTTTAAAAAGAAGAAAAATTTATAAATTTTTATACAAATTATATTGTATATTGATGTATTTAATTAACATATAGCTTTGATAATGTTACAAACACTTATTTTATAATATTTAGCAATGGAACTGGCTTTTCAGAGTGTGTAAAATGTCCAGCACGTTATTATTGTGATGATGGGAAAAAACTATTTGACTGTCCTAATGGATTCTACTGTGAAGAAGGTACATCCTTTTTGAAAAAGAAACCATGTCCATATGGAACTTTTGGTTCAAAAGTAAATATATTTATATTTTTTACCTTTCATATAAAAAAAAAAAAACTCATCTTAAATATCTTTATCAAAAATAACTTTGATTTAGGGTGGTTTAGCAAGCCTTAGTGAATGTACACCTTGTCCTCCTGGAAAATTTTGTGCTGGTTTGGCCATAACTATATTTCCTACAACAAATATTTCTGGATTTTGTGAAGCTGGGTATTACTGTTTAGAAGGCATATCTATAAGTAAACCTTCACCACCATTATCTTCAGGAAGGGGTGGTCTCTGTCCTACTGGGTATTTCTGCCCAGAAGGTACAGGTGATTATAAAGCAACACCATGTCCAGCAGGAACATATTCAAATATAGAAGGTCTTAAAAGATCTGATGAGTGTAAGCCATGCAGTCCAGGAGAATACTGTGAAGGCGGTCAAAGCACAACATCAGGTTTTTTTTTTTTATTATTATTATTGCAAATAGCAGTAAATAATCTGTAAAATGGGTCATTATTGATTGGGGAATCAAGACATACCTAAGTTTATTAAAAAGCTAATAGGGTTCCATTAATGATACATAATAACCCCAATATACATTTGCCTGCACAACATTCAAAAGACATCTTTTAAATAAGCAAGGCTTATTTTGTGGGGTGTTATAAAAATAGTATAACACTTTCTATATTTGTATAAACAAATATAATACAGATAGAACATAAATACAGAACAAAGATAAATTGTTTAACCAGTTAGTGAAATTTAAATTAAAATATTTTTAATTTTTGAAACCTTAACAGAAAGTTTTTTTAACAAATGCTTCTAGCAATAAAGTAACAGAAAAAGCAAAAGAAAAATTAAAAATTTGAATGAATAATAGTATAAAACATAGCTATTTATTTAACTGCATAAAAAAAATGAAAAATAAAATATTTAAAAATATTTTAAATATACTTTTTTTAAACTCATTTTATTACTCAATAATAAATTTCACTAAAATAAACCAGATATAAAATCTACACTTTCAATTTTTTCACGATGTTACCTTAAGTTTTTAGTTTGTTATTGTTGTTGTGGTATTGTTATCCTTTTTATTTGGGATTGTTATCCTGATGGTATATCTATGGAGCGCATCAACACCATCTAGACTAAAACATCCTAAAATCATCACATTTCCTCCTGTTTTACATTACCTCCTCTGTTTTTAGCATTTGGGATTAAGGATTACATTTTATACCTACTAGACGTCAAGCAAATTTAATTCCATATGATCTAAACTGCATAAACTTGTTTTCATTACTAAAAAGAACTATCGTCTGTTGTTGACTACAAGTGATGGAAATTGTAGGTACTGTGATGGAAATTCTTCTAGGGCGTTTTGATTTTTCAAGGAAAAACCAAAACATCCTAAAAGAATTTTTAATTAAATGGCTTTTTAACTAAATGTCTTCCAAATACATCTGCATGGCTTAAACAATGTTTTGTAGTAGAAATACTACAATTCATTCCATAAAAACTGTCAAATGGGGGTTTTTGTTGCCTAATATTATGAGTTTTATATTCTGACAAAATGTTGTTTTGCCTTTGAACTGGTCTTGCTATCAACTTTTTTACTGGAAATGTTATGCATTTTTTTATACCCTGTGACCTCAATCTCTTATAAATAAAGCTTTTTATTTATTTCCACAAAATATTTGTTTATAATATTATTAAATTAGCAATTTTTAGGAAAAATTTGAAAAGCTTAAGTATATCTGCAAAATTTTGATCTTATTAAAAATTGTTGTTTTTTTCAATTAAAATGCATTGATTAAATAATCAATATTTGCTCAAAACATAATAGTAAACACTAAAACCTTTTAATTGGTGTAAAATATTTTGGATTAAATGAAGTAAGTGTAGTAATATTAGTAAAATTCCATTATATATCTACATACATACATACATACATACATACATACATACATACATACATACATACATACATACATACATACATACATACATACATACATACATACATACATACATACATACATATTAGTTTTAAAGAGAGCTCTAATAAACCAGACCAGAAAAAGTTTAAAAACTTGAATAATTTTTTTCTTTTTCTTGAATGATAGACTGCCTGCCCTAACCAAACCCTCAGTCGATGTAGCAGCCCTCTGTTGCGAGTCAGGCTATAGGATAGTTGATGTAGTAAAACTTTGTTGCGAGTCAAGCTATAAGATAGTCGATGTAACAACACTCCCTTGTAGCAACAGGCTATAAGATAGCCAATTTAGCAACACTCCACCCATGTTTAAAAAAAATGTTTTTAAAAAACAAAAACACTATTAATTAAAAAATGTTCTAGTCATTATTAATAAACTTAATGTACTTCCGCATTATTTTAATTGCTTTGACTTTTAGATGACATAAAAATGTAGCTTATTTGTTGAGGTTGTGTAGTTATTGTTAAAAAAGACTTATTTACCATAAAAGTCTCTTTCATCTATGAAATGAGTATATATATATATATATATATATATATATATATATATATATATATATATATATATATATATATATATATATATATATATATATATATATATATATATATATATATATATATATATATATATCTTTGAATGTGGATTACACATTTTATGTTAGTAACTTGGTAAATGGTTAACACGATATTTATTTAGTAGCCACTGCATTTGGCTAAAAAAATTAAAGTTGATTTTTGACTTGATTTTTGACTTTTTATTGTTTTGTTTTGATGACAGAACTAATTCCAGTGTAACTTTGTATTTCCAAACAGTTTTTGTTTCTTTATTTGTATTGTCTATTGCCTGTAAGCATGAAATTATTTGCACCATAATAAAGTTATATTTTCTTAATTAGTTAATACATTACATTATTTTTTGATTTTTTTTTTTCGTGCTATTTAGCAGATTCAAGAAGTATTTTGACACACTTCCTCAGAAAACAACAAAATGTTCAGTCTAATACAAAATGTTCAGTCTAATTGACCATTGACTGTTCTCATATGATTCACAAGCTGTTTCTCAGATTACCATTTGTAAGGAAAGTGCAGAATAAAGATACATACTACTAGATGCTGCTATATCTTCTGTATAGCACCAATAAGAAGGCTACAAGGAGTTCAGTGAATTATGTTTGCTGTATCCTGATCTAGAAAACAATTTTTTCCTGTAACCAGTCTAAGAAATTTTCATTTTCCTGGACTGGGTACAGTTCACAAATGTTGATAGATGTTCAAAATTTTGTATTCAATTAAAATGGATCTTCTTGAAGATCAGATTTTTTTTGTTAGCTGCGGGATAATTAACACACAGCTGCGGGATAAAAGTTGCCTAGCTTTATCCCGCAGCTAACAAAAAAGCTTTTGTTAGCTGGGCAAAGTTGCCTAGCTTTATCAACTTTGTGTGACTGATATACAGTGACTTGTATAACTAAAATTTCTTAATATTTTTGAATTTGATAATGACAAAAAAACAAAAATACCCATAAAAAATGCAATTACTAACATTCAAGTTAAGGCAACATCAAACCATGACCCACAAATTTTAAATGGAATATTTAAGGGTTTCCTACATAGAGCATTTAATGTATGCAATTAGAAACATATAGAAAATGAACTGAAATTCCTTATTCAAGTATTTGTCAAAAATGGCTACAAAAAGTCCAATCTCATAAAAATCAAAAAAGAAATAAAACGAAAATACAAAAAATCTCTAGTGACTACTAAAAACATTGACAACATCACCAATACGTATCGAACGATTTCATTACCTTGGGTACCAAAATTGTCTCTCAAATTGTGTAAGGTGTTCAGGAAGGCAGGATATAAAATGGTCTTCAAATCAAGCTTGAACCTAGAGGCAATATTAACATCAAGAAATAAATCCAAACTACAAATGAACAGCCACCCAGGAGTCTACCTTATTAAATGTCATTGTAGCAAAAAGTGTATAGGTGAAACAAAAATGTAAATAAAAACACCCATGCAACAACACAAAAACAGTACAATAGGAAATAAAGCAATATGATCTGCATTAGCTGCACACGCAACATTGTACACAACAAATTAACTAGGACAGTTGCAGAACTCTAAAAGTCTTTTGATAGAAAAGGTACTTAAAATACAGTACCACCTATGTGCCCCCTAACAAAATGGTATCAATTTAGATGAGGGACAATATGTGTCAACAAAGTTTTGGACACCATTTCTAGTGCACTTACATCAGAAAAAGACAAAACCATCCCATTGACATAAAATAGAACTGCCGTTTTTAAAAATAACATATAAACAAAAACAAACAAAAAACTTTTAAGACACTGGTCACAACAATCCAGCAAAAATTTCTTTTAAAAAATAAATTTAGTATCGAGAGAAAATCGTATTTATTGATGTTTATAAAATAATAATTTACATACTCTCATACATGATGTCTGCATTTAAAAAAAATATATATATATATATATATTTTTATGTATCTATGTATTTATGTATGTATTTATGCATCTATGTATATATGTATGTATGTATGTATGTATGTATGTATGTATGTATGTTTGCATATGTATATATAAAAAAAAAACAGCACAAATACACACACACAGATATATATATATATATATATATATATATATATATTATATATATATATATATATATATATATATATATATATATATATATATATATATATATATATATATATATGTTATATCTATTATATGTCATTTTCTCTACTATTGTTACTTTTTTTTTATTTGTTAAGGATTATGTGATGCAGGGTACTACTGTAAAAGAGGTGCTTCAGCTCGAAACAATTCAAAAGAAGATGAAACTAGTGGACCTTGTCCTATTGCTCATTTTTGTCCAGTTGGTACTTCTGAGCCTCAATTTTGTAAACCAGGTACTTACATGCCCCAGAAAGGAGCAGAAAAATGCTGGTCTTGTCCAGCTGGGTATTTTTGTCCGTCAAATCAATCTGATTATCTTTCATTTCCCTGTCCTTTTGGTAGTTTTTGTCCAAATGGGACACAATATGCCACGCAATATAGATGTCCAGCTGGTACTTTTGGCAACATGACTAGGTCTGTAAGTGTAGAAGATTGCACACCTTGTCCCGGTGGGTTTTATTGTGAAGGAGAGGGACTAACTAAACCTACAGGTTTATGTTCTGGTGGCTATTTTTGTTTATTAGGAGCAAAAACATCAAAACCAAATTATGAATATTCTAATTGTTCATTATTGGGCTGCACATGTTCCACTAATGTTACAGGTACAAGCTTAGTCAATTTAATAATTGTTAATATTTTAGTATAACAGATCAAATAAATACTTAAGAATAAAAGATAAAATAGATTTTTCAGAATTCATTTTTTTTGTTTTTTACTTACACTTTTTGTTTAAATTATATTTAGGTGGAGTATGCCCTTCAGGATTTTTCTGTCCTTCTGGCATTGACACACCTCTTGCATGTCCTGGTGGATTTTACTGCGAGACAAAGGGGTTATTAAATTACACAGGCCAATGTGATGAGGGTTATTTTTGCAGGCAGGGATCTTGGACAAGAAGACCAACTAATGAAGAATTTGGTGATATATGTCCTGCTGGTTTTTATTGTCCTAAACAAACTCAGTTTCCAAGACCTTGTCCACCAGGAAAATATTTGAATACAAGAGGTATTAGTTTGACTATTGTTTAATGTATAAATAAATTTATTAACTTATGTTTAATACTTATTAGGGCATGCATAAGTGCATCATTTTTCAAATTTTTACAGTAAATGAATTTTAAATATGTTGGTCTTTATGTAAAATAATGCGAAAAAAATAAAATAAAAGTTTTAACTATTATTACATATATTTAATTTATCTTCTATTTAAGTTTTAGCTTTTCAAATTTTGACCTCAGAAACTGAGGTTTTAGGTAAAAAGTGCAGTACACACAGTTTTCCATAATGTTTGACTGGTAATTCTAATTGACTCAAAAACATCTTAAATCGAATCCTTGATCCCATATATCCTTTATAAGACACCTAGACAGTCATTTTAGTTTAAAAACTTATAATTTTAAAAGTTTACAAAGATCGTTATTTTTGCTTTACTTTGCTGTAATATCTTGCATTGTTACAAAAAATTAATTTAATCAAACTTTAATTTTGTTTTTAATTTTTTAAGTTTTATTAAATAATTTATGAAATATCATTGATAAATTTGAAGTATTTGAGAAGACTGTATTTGAGTTAGGGGTGTACCGGATTGGGAAATTTTGAATTCCGTCCTGAACCAGATTAGCTGGAATTGTTAGTAAAATTCCAGCTGGAACAAGAATTATACTTTGGTAAAATTTTAACTTTCAATATTTAAAGTGAAAGCCTGCACCTCAGTGGTGTGTCTACATAATATATTTTTATAACCTATAATATATATACAACCTATTACATTAATTTGATTCTTGTTTCATTTAAATCTAATATGTTGTTTTTATTTGTTTCTTATAATTTTATCAACTGAAACTTTTAACATGCATAATATTTATATTTAAAATTATTTCTTTGTTTTCTATTTTTCTATTTAGGTTAAAAATGGAATATTTACTGTATTAGGCATACTATGCTTTTTAATTATTTAAAATATAAGTAACATTTTAAATAAACTATTCTCAGAGGCAAGTAACATTTTTGATCAAAAAAGAGCTAAAAGTTATGACCATATAAAATTTGTAACCCCCTCAAATTGAGGGGGGTTTAACCTTTAAATGGTCATAATTTTTGAATGCTGAAAGATAATACTATGAAACTTAAAATTTTTCTATGAATATAAGTCTAGTTAAGAAAAGTACAAAAAATATTTTATCAACTTGTTGCCCCTCGCGTTTGGAGTGGGTGATGGGGTGGGATGAAGTCAAAGGGTTTTTTTGTTCTTAGCTTTCAATCATCACAATTTTTTGCAAAGCCTTATTATTTGACATAAGTATAATCATACAAAAGTTTGGAGTTTGCTCCATGTCTGAAAGTTATCTTAAACATCAAAAAATCATGAATCCGTCACTGCAATAATTTACTGCAAATAAAATAACGTTGTGTTTCACAAGAATTTTGTATTTTTTACAAAAATACAAAATTCTTGTGAAACACAACGTTATTTGTATAGGTTTACCTTTAGTTCTTCATTTTAGTGTAAAAAAATGATTTTTTAATTTACACAGTCTGTGCCACATGTCTTAAAAAAAAAGTAAAAAAAAATTCTGGCATGAAATATTGTAATTCCATCCGGAACCTAAATGACCTAAAAATTGCAAATTCTGGCCTAAACAAAATTCCACTACATCCCTTTCATTCTAACTTGAGTTGACATGTTAAATTTAAGACAAATTTATTTATTTATTGCAAACTTTTAGTTCTTTATCAATGGCTAAACAAACACATAAAATATTAAAAATTGCAAACTAAGTGTTATCATTAGTTTTTCAAAATAATTTTTAGATTCTGAGTTACCAACTAAGAGATGTTGTTAAATACTCTCTGCTTTTAAGAAATGATGACAACTGTAAAGCCAATACAATACTTAAATATAAATGCAGAAAATGTTTCCTTTAAAGTAAAAACACAATATTTAGTAGCGTATCCTGAAATTCCTATTGCGACAGACAAAGTTGGTATAAATAAAATAGAGTATGGGAAAAAAGCTACAAATATTGTTAGCTTCAGGAGTAACTCTGATTGAATTACAAATCTGAGTTTATTACCCCAGCTCTGCTGGGTGATAAACTCAGATCTGTAATTTAAGATATAGATATTGAAATTATTTTATTAGATATCAATGAAGGTACTTTTATCTAGTGATCTACTAAACACTTTGTACAGTTCTGTGTTGGTGTATACTCTGTATTATGGCTTGAAATTTTTATATTTAGTTTGACAATCATTTGTATGTGTCAATAATTTCATTAATAAAAAATGTTAAGGTAAAACAAAAATGGACTAATGAGCCATACTATATTATCAAACAGTTAGAACTTGTTCGAAAAATTAACTTAATTATTGAGAAAACAGTTTTCCCCTATGTTTGTTGCTCTGCCTGGAATGCTCAGAGTGAATCCATACTTCAAGCACTACTTTGTTGCAAAGATAAATAAGGGAGAATGTTTGCAGTGAAAACATTACTTTCAATAAGAATTTTAAATTCTCTAGGAAGTACTGTTGTTAAATCAAGAAAAATGTCAAAAATTGATACTGATGCTGAAACCATTATCGAACTGATTGATTGGAGTACTGATATTTACGAACGTTTGCTCACATGCAAGATTGGTAAAGAACTTATTAGGTTCTTAGAAATCCTGATGGAAGTTCTGTACACTGACAATCCATAGAAAATTGTTAAGGAAATTACAAAAACTTCCAGCATAGTTTACGGGAAAGCAGGACGGGTTATAAAGGCAACAATAACTCAAAGAGAATTTCTGTATGTTTTAGAATCTAAACTGAATTTGCTTAAGCTTTTTTAAGTAAATAATTCTAAATTTGTTTTATAATTAGTATAATTAAGTAAATTCATACAAATTACCTGAAAATTAATTTTGTTTCTAATTGGTAGTTTCTAAATTAAATCTAATTTTGTTTCTAAATTAAATTGTTTCTAATTGGTAGTTTTGGGTTGGCAGTTGAGGAACCTTTTGAAATTTTTTCTTCTACATTATAGTCATATAATAGTCATATTGCAGCAAAGTAAAGCAAAAATAATGATCTTTTTAAACTTCTAAAATTATAAGTTTTTAAGCTAAAACGATTGTCTCGATGTCTGATAAAGGCTATTTGGGTTCAAATATTTGATCATATATGTTTTTGAGTCAATCAGAATTACCAGTCAAAAGTTGCAGCTAACTGTTGCAAGTAAAATGTTGCAGCTAAAAGTTGCAGTAAAATGTTGCAAGTTTTTGGATAAAAAAAAATGCATCCTGCATTTTTTATCCAAAACCTTAGTTCTTGAGATCAAAATTTGAAAACCTAAAAATTAAAATTTTTCATTTTTTTTTTTGCATTATTTTTATGTAAGGGCATATTTAAAACTCATTTAAAACACATTTAAAACAAAAACAAAAACAAAGCAAGTCTAAGCAGTTACTGTAAAAAAATGACCGGCCCTAATACACATATTACAGTATATATTACACAAGTTATTCACAATCATATATGTCACATTCTTTCTCATTCAGCAAAAAAGTATCCTGTTTAACATGTAGATTTAACATGTTTAACATGTAGGTAGTATTTCAAGTAGTGCAAACATATTGAAAAAATTAAATTGGCAATCTATTGACAAACTTATGTGTTTATTATGATTTTTAAATTGTGTATAATTAAAGTTTTTAAATAACTAGTCACAAGTGGCACTGAGAGTTTCTAGGATATACTGAGAGTTTCTAGGATAGGTTATACAATGTTCAGCATTTTCAGTTTTGACATTCTAATATTTCAAATTTAAAAAAAATAAAAAATTTAACCATTTAACATTGGAAATTTTTTTTGACTATTTTTTAGGAAGCAAATTATTTATTTTAGTAAGTAATGAAAATTCATCTTTATAAAAGTTCTATTATAAAATTTCGATAGTAATATTCATAGATGAGTTTTTTCCGGGAATTCCGGAAATTCACTTAAAACTACTTTAATTTTCCATAAATTTCCGGATGTTTTTTGAAAAAATTTAATTAATTTAATTTGAAAATTTAATTAATTTAATTAATTTGAAAAAATATATTCATATTTTTACATAAAATTTTAAAAATGACAACTTTTGTATTTAAACAAATATGTTTTCTATAGTTAAAATTTTCACGAGATCAATTTTCAATTTTTGTTCTTTTTTTTTTTGCTTTTTAATTTATTCAAATTAACTTTTACGAATATTAGAAATTCGTTTTTGTAAAAAGTTAAAAAATCTAAACTCTGTTTTAAAAGTTTTTGAAAGCTTTTGTTTTCAGTTAATATGATAAATTTTTAATAAAATAATTTTTCTCGGATTTTCTGGGATTTTCATTAAAAAAAATTTCCGGGATTTTCATAAAGTCAAATACTCATCTATGAATATTGCATTTGTTATCTTTCTAGGTAATACAAAGGAAGAGGATTGCATCTCTTGTAATGCTGGATATTATTGTGAAGGATTTAACAATACATCTGTAACAGGTCCTTGTAGTGAAGGATATTATTGTCCGGCAGGGCAATCTAGCTCTAAGCCAGTTGACTTTGCTTGTCCAGCTGGATATTTTTGCAAAGAAGGATCTATTTCTCCTGAATTATGTGAAGCTGGTAAATGGAATCCAATTTTGCGTCAATTTACCTGCAGACTTTGCCCAGAACGCTACTATTGTGAATTACAAAACTCATTATCACCACTTACTGATTATTCTAAATACCCATGTCCTGAAGGATATTTTTGTCCCAATGGAACAAAATATTCAAAGCAGTTTGGATGTCCCCCTGGTACGTTCAGTAATAAAACAAAATTGGCCAGTAGTGATGAATGTATTAAATGCCCAGCTGGAAAGTATTGCTTGGGTAATTATGTTTAATGTATATTTCTTCAGTAATTTAGAAAAAATTAATTTTCTAATTGTTTGTTTATTGTTAAATAGTTTAACTATAAAGTCTTGACTATATAAAAAACACAAGTTTTTCATTTAGTAAATTTGTGTTTTTGCATTTAAAGGTTCGTCGTCAACTTTTTCTGGTTATTGTGACCCTGGTTATTATTGCATTGAAGGATCAAAAGGTCCTAAACCTACTAATGAAACAGGAATAATTTGCCCACAAGGCAAATTTTGTTTAAAGGGTACTGAAATTCCTTTTGATTGTCCAATTGGCACATTTAATAATGGGTCAGGGCTTCAAAGATCTGATCAATGTACAAATTGTAGTTGCGGTATGTATTGTTCAATGCCTGGTCTTACTGCACCAACAGGCATCTGTGATTCAAGATACTTTTGCAAATCTAGAGCTGAAGATTCTAAAGGAAGTAATGGAACTGGTGGAGAATGTATTCTTGGTCATTATTGTCCTCCAAAATCATGTGAACCACTTCCTTGTAAAGTATGTCTTAATATTTAAAATAACTTTTATTTAAAAAATTGTATATTTAAAAATAATTTAAAAGTTGTATGTAAGATTAATTGTAGATAAATAAACTTTAGCCCTGCAGATATATATTTTAGTGTGACTTCATCAGTATCTGCTAGATTGCATATATATATATATATATATATATATATATATATATATATATATATATATATATATATATATATATATATATATATATATATATATATATATATATATATATATATACACACACACACACACATATATATATATATATACTCACATATATATGTATGTATATATATATATATATATATATATATATATATATATATATATATATATATATATATATATATATATATATATATATATATATATATATATATATATTCACATACACACACATTTTTTTTTTTAATGCTAAAAACATTTCTATTGTGTTAAAATGCTGTAGGATGGTAGTTATATGAGTGATCGATTGGCAGAGTCATGTTTGCCATGCCCATCTGGTTTCTATTGTGTTGGAGATCATATAAATCCAAGACTATGTCCAAGTGGATTTTATTGTGAAGAAAATACTGGTTTTAACTGGAAGCCTTGTCCCCCTGGTACTTTCAGTAACAAGGAGGGCCTGCATAATAGTTCTTGTGAGTTTATATAAAAAATATTTTTTTAAAATCTCTTTTTTATTTTACTTTGTATATCTATAAATAAAAAACTAATCCTGAAATTATATTTAAAGATGATATTTAAATTCAATTAAAAAAGAAAGTTTGATACCATTTGATTTAATTTTGAATTTTTTTTTTTAAAAATACTTTGTACTAAAGAAGTCATTTTAAAAAAGAATTTTTTTTACTAAAAAAGTTTTAAAAAAGAATTTTTTAAAACTTTTGTGTTGGAGTTGGAGTTGTACTCTGAAAATTTAACAATCAGAGTTGGTACTTTTTTTTTTTGTGACTCCACACCCTTGTTCAGAGTATTTAATTTTTTGTTTGTTTTACCCGTTGTATTTTAAATAATCAATTGAAATTAGTTTTGGAACATGCATTAATCACCATATAATTGACATTCCCATTAAAACTAAACCCTGCTTTATATTCAGGTTGTTGTGAAGATATCATTTTTAATAAGTTTAGAGTTTTTTGTGTTGTATCTATCTATAATATACAACTTTTAAAATTTTCTTGAGAAATACAAGATATACCTGAACTGTTTGTTTTTGTCATCTTTTTAAATGATTTGCAGTTTGATGTAGTTTGATGTAACACTCAACAGATAATGCGTGTTGTGACAGGACTAGTTATAAATGAAACAAAAATGCCCAGTTTTTTTATGATTTTTTTTGTGTAGTTAACATATGAACTTCAAGGAAACAGTTCAAAAACATCTAAATAACTAAGTGTCGCTGAATATTCTGTATTTAGCAAATTTACTATTTGTGCATCTCTAATTTTTACCTAATAAATATACTTTTTAAAAGTTCTATCATAGAAAAAAAAAGCGCAAGCGCACACATAATAATTTTAAATTTATCTATAAATCATTTATTGCAAATTGCAATAAAAACTAACAGGAAGTGAATAAGACAATTTAAAGTAAAGAAAAAAAAAGTGAAAAATAAAGTAGAGTTAAAAGAAAAAATATTCTAAATTCAATAATCATAATATGTTATTATATTATTAAAATAAAATATTAAATATTTTTGCTAAAACAGTAATAAAGCAAAAACTTTAATCATTAATTAAAAAAGGATTTTTATCACCAGTAAAATCAAACTAATCAAAATAAATGTGACAAAAAAAAATATATATATATATATATAGTTTACCTCATTTTTAATATTTTTGACTGAAGCCAATTAAAGTTATCGTATAAACCATATAAAGTATATTGTAAACAATAAAACTATTTTCAAATTTTAAATGATTTTATGAAATTTTAGTATATTCCTTTTCCAAGTTACATCCTGATTATTTGTCAACCCTGTTTTTTGAAATATTTTATGATTTTTTTTACTTATCAATGGATCAACCATGACTGGCCAAAATAGCAATTTTATTCATTTTGGGCTTTGACTGTTGACTGGCTTTTATTTCTCTCTCTCTCTCTCTCTCTCTCTCTCTCTCTATATATATATATATATATATATATATATATATATATATATATATATATATATATATATATATATATATATATATAAATATATATATATATATATATATATATATATATATATATATATATATATATATTCAAATAAAAAGGGTAGTTAAGGCAGATTATGACTATTTTTTCTGTTTTATTGTGTTAAAAAGTATTAAAAAAGCGCAAAAAAAAGAATTGTTTTGCCGCGAATAGGTATAATCAAATAATACAATTAAAAGTGTAAATCTTTAATTAATTAATAATTATTTAAAACAATATTAAAGTTTGTTTAAAAAATTTGGTTGTCAATTTTTATTTTTCAATCTTTTTTTCCATTATAGAAAGTTGATCAACCTCTTTTTAGACAAGTTTGAAGATTTTCCCCCCGGCTTTTTTGTAGCCAATCTAGTTTTATCAACAGTAAGCAGTCTGTTCTGAATTTCTTCTTCTTCATTGTATCTGTGCACAAATTGTTGCATCATTCCTACTGCTCTTTCAGCCGGATCATTTACAACAACTAGAGATTTAGCAAAAGCTTTGAAGATTCTAAAGCTTGATTGTGTATACCAATACTGAGGTGGGAGGGTAAGCCAATCTCTAATCCTTGTTTATCCAACCCAATTCTATCAAACATCAAGTAGGAGAACTGATCAACTAATAATGATAAACTTGGTGGATCATTGTAAACTCTCGTTTTAACCTTAATCTTGTTTTCCACGTCAATGAGCGATTTGTTCGGCATGTCGTATTGAGTTCGGCATGTCGTGTTGAAGCATAGCTGAAGCAATCTTACTTTTTTCTTCATTAGAAACGTCTTTATCCAACAAAGAAAGAGGTACAGTTGTAGAATCTAGATACCAGGAATGTTTGTAAAATGATTTCAATACTGCTTCAATTGTGTCTGGTTTTGCACAAACATCTTTGTATAGATGCATTTTGTGTATTAATAAAATATCTAGATATGGTGCTTTGATAGCTTTGTCAGATTGCAAATACCATTTTGCATAAAAGCATGCTATGAATTCCGCCATGATATTAATTTCTTCTAAAAGTAGTTTATCTTCTTGAACAAATTTAATTTGATTACAAAGCAATTGCAATTTTAGATAATAAATGGCTATGCCAAGAAACCTTGCATGGTGGACAGCTCCTGGTTTTCTAATTTTTACACCACCAGGAGACAAATAAGCAACAACTAGCTCAGCTAGTTCTTTTCTATCGTCTCTTAAAGAGTTTTCATTTTTAATATATTCTTTGCAAAAATAAAGAGACTCAACTGCAGCACATTCGATGATAGTTCCTTTTGTCTTTTCCCAAAAAAATTGTGTAACATCATTTGTATCATAATGAAAATCAGGAGTTTCAAATATGTCTTTCAGTTTTTTAAATAAAAGATTATTTGGTCAGGTGTCTTTCTTTGTGTCACAACATTACAAAAGTGAACAATCTTCAGCTCTGATATGTGATGTCTGCAAGCAAGAAATAATGGAAAGATATCTAGATTGTTTGCTATTCTAAAAAGGGAACCCTTTTTAGTTCCAGTATTACTGGAAGTTGTATCAAAGCAAAGCCCTCCAATATTTCCTTCGGTTTCATATTCTTTAAGGAGATTCATTATGCCTTTATACTGATCATCCCTTGAGGAAGAAGATAGAGAAGGTACTCAGAGAAGATAAACCTCTCCATCAATGTTTAAAAGAACGGCTAATCTGTCATTTTTGAATCGCTTGCCTTTTTTTAACTCTAATAAGGTTTTATCATCAAAATGAATGATAGGCGGATATTTGGAGGCTTTTAAAGCAACTTTAATGTCATTTCTGGCTTGTTTACTTGTTATTAGGTTTACCTTTTTCATTTGTGATGAAGCAGTTGAAATGCTGCAGTGTAATTTACCTACCTCCACGCCAGCCTTATGAACAACAGAAGTGACAACTTTCTGGAGAACTGCAGGAGATATATCATTGATTGATGCTGCAAGAGCAACACTACCACTGTAAATATCTTTAGGAGTTATGCACGTAATCGGTTTTTCTTTTTCTTTTCTCCTTGTCCAGTTTCCAGGTTCAAAGTCTAAATCATTCAACATTTCTGTATCATTTTCATCAAAATTTGGTTCCTGATCCAAATTTTCTGTAACTTCTAGAGTGCTGTGTTTTCTTTTGAATGTTTTCTTTTGAATACTCTCTCTAGACATTTGACTATATTTTTTATCCTCGGTTCCGAGAAAAAACTTTCTATTGCTTTCTTAGTCATCTAAAAACTTCAAATCTTCAACTTTGTCTTTATCGAATCTTTTCTTGTCAATCATTATGGCATGTCTAAGATTCGGTGTACCAATCCAGAACACTTTCTTCATCTTCTGTATAAAATTATTTTGTTTTTTTAAATCTGTAGGCGATCCTTTCTTTTCATGCTTTTTTAAACTGTAGTATTCTTTTTCTAGATTACCTAGATGCTTTCTAAGGGTTTTGTCAGAAACTATTGGAAATCCAGCTTTATTCCAAGAAGTTTTCATCAAAGATAATATGCACTTGCATTTTCCATCTTTACACAGACTCTCTTTCATTTTATTAGGCATGCAATATAGTATTGATAACTTTTTCACATTTGTTTCCAATGTTGATTTGATGTGGTAAAAGTTTTTTAGTATCTCCATTCCAGTTGGAAATTGTTTACCTTAATAATATAAAAAAAGTATTTATTTATGTTAATAATATACATACTTTAATACTTGATTACTTATTTTAAAAGTACGTTATCAACTAGCGCAGTTTTTGCACACTTAAGTCTTCAAGAGCCATATTCAGAGTTGGAAATAGGTTGCCATGGAGCCATCCATAAATTGCGTATGCAAATATGAGGGGTCACTTAAAAGCAAACCAGCGCGTACTAGGGAAAAGGTGGACAATTTTTAATGTTAATGTATTTTGTCTATTTACTGGAAAAAATATGTTACTGCAGCTTTAATATTAAATAAAAACAATAAAATTTATGCTAATTTATGCCATTTATTAAAAGTAAATGACGATAACATGAAATAATTTGGCAACATTGTTTCCTATTGGAGTTAACATGCTAAACAACAGAAACATTTTAAATTTAATTTAAAATAAATAATAGTTAAAAATAAAAAATGAAAAGATTAAGAATATTTATTTTAAAACAATAAAGCAAAAGAATTGTTTTTACAAAATCTTGTGGATTACAACTTTTGATTTTTCAAAATTCAATCAAATTTTAATTTTTTAGTTTAAATTTTCTATTCTCATTGGGATGAAACGTTTTGAAAATAGTAAACATTCTATTCTATCTGTTAGCAGTAATGACTTCTTAACTTTTCATTTATTGTTTGTACAAAACAGAAACCTGCATTCAAATTTAAATTGAATGTGCAATTTAATTATTATCAAGTGAATAGTTTTTTATATACTTAATAGACTTATATACTTAATAAATATATAATAGATTTATATTAATATAATGCATATTAGTGTAAGTAATAATGTAATATATATTAGTGTAAGTATATATATACTTATACAAATATAATATATAAATAACTTATATACTGATGTGTGTTTTGAGAAATGCGTTTGTGAAAATATTGACGTTACATTATTTCTTTTATTTTTTGTGATCACGCTTCCAAAAATTTCACTTCAAAGTTATATAACAAATATATTTGTCATACGTATTGTTTATTGAAGCTTTTTTTTTTAATTTTTAGTTTCGTTTAGGTTTAACTTTTTTAATAAATAGATTTTAATATAAGCTTAACCGGTTCAAAGATATGAGTAAAAATATTTAGTTTATTATTATTATTTGACAAAAAATATTTGATTCCACCGTTTTGATGTTTTTGAATTTTAAAGATAATAGTCATTAATTAATAGAATGTGATCGAACCTGTACAAAATCAAAACTTTAAGTTAAGTTTTAGTTTGATAAATTTAAAAAAACAAACATGCTAAACATAGCATAGAAATAGAAGAAATAGATCATTTTAAATTTGAACTTATGCCACATAAATTAAAATTAAAGTACATCACGCATAAATTATGTATGACTTTATTTCAAATATAACTTCTTTATTTAACAACATGCAAACTTCAGCAAAAAAAATTTACTAAAAATATTTTCTTTAAAGGGATCCCAAACTCCCAACATATGTTGCGTTCATATTTAAGATAATGTTAAAAAAAAAAAAGTTTGAACCTAGTTTTTTTGATTAAAAATAAATAATGAATGCATACCAAGAAAAACTTATTTTGTTGTTTTAGCCGAAGATCGCCTTCTCCATTTTTTTTAAAAACTCGGAGTCTTCAAATTATACGTCGCAACCTACAGACTTTGGCGATTTCTTTGAAGCTTTGGCGATTTCTTTGAAGCGCATTTAATTTATAAACGTTTTAGTATTTGACTTTGCGGTAGACTTTTAACAAATGAAAAGTGTAGTAGCACAAAGCTGGGTTTTTCTACTTTAATTCAAAAAGTACGATGTAGTATTTTTTTAACATACAGCAAAACAAATTTATTTGTATTATTTTTCCTAATATCGCAAAAAAAAACCACTTCTCCTCAAATTTTTTTACATTTGATTAGACAAAAAACTGACTAAGTCCTAAGGTACTTACCAAAGTTATTGTAAAGAATCTTTCTCTGATCACTTTCTGGAGTATTAAGTGTAATATGAGTACTTTTACCTCCTTAATATAAGTCAATTGTTTATTTTATAAAAAATAATAGTTAATCATAAAATAAACTGTTATTTTAAAAATATATATCATTCTATACTTTAGGAATAAGTTTCATAGATATTTTTATTTAACAATATTTTACCTGTTCTGAGAATGATTTGAGCTCCTAGACTTTGCTCTTGTTCAGAATAAATTTCTTTAAGAAGGGAAGAAGCTATCTGTTTCTTTAAGAAGCTATCTGTTTCTTTACCTTTTTGTAAATTTTAGAAATGCTCTCAGAAAGATTTGTGCTAGCCTTAAATGGTTAACATTTATGGGTTTACCTTAAGCGATTTCACACAAGCATATTTGGCAAAGTTTCAGTGTTGAGCTAGTTCTATACTTTTATTTAATAATCTTGACTGCATAATAACAAGCAACCTCTAGAGGTTTGTAAGCAGACATAAAAGACAAAGCAGTGTTTTTCCATTTTAGAGTAACTGTGCCAGTTATAACCAGTACCAGCCTTACTGACATATAAGTTTTTTCTACAACCTGGGCATAATCATGTTGGGTAAGCAAATATTTTCAGTGAAAACTCAGGTTTCCAGAAAACTTAAATCAGATGTCCAAATTTTTATTAACTAGAATGAATTTGTTGTTCTTTTTAAGGCAGCAACAGCAGATGATCTTTTGAAAATGTGCATTATCTCTTTTAAAATAATATTCTCTACTCTCCTTTAAGAGTAGAGGAGCTATAGATTTAATATATATCTATAATAATATATTTAATATATATCTATAATAATATATGAGATAAAAATAAAAAAGCATAGTCAAAAATAAATATTTTTATTACAAAATGTTTTTTTTGACTAACATTGAGTATTCTAATGATATTTATGTATAAATATTAGATTAAAGACCTTGAAAAGTTGGTATATGAATATTTTTTTAATAAACTTAAATTTTCTGTCAATATATTTAGTTTTTTTAAATAAGAAACTTTTTAGTAGATTTTCAATGTCAATTTTCTGAAAATGTGATACCTCCCAGATTTTACTTAATGTGAAAATGAAGTGTCCAGGTGTCCCACCTACTATAATTATTAACATTTTTGGGGTACTCCAATAATAAACTTAAATCTTAAATTTCTGAGCTGCGACTATGAAGCACTTTTTATTTCTAGTTTATTTGTTTATTTTGGAATTTAGATTTTTTTTGTACCTGGTTAATAATAATTAAAAATATGTTTTTTAGCATGTGAACCATGTCCAAATGGTATGTATTGCCCATATTTTAATGCAACAGCTCCTGAAGGCCCATGTTCAGCTGGGTATTTTTGTAAGGTTGGATCTCCAAGTAAAGCTCCTCTTTTAAATTATCCACCCACATATGGCCCATGCCCAGCAGGAAGTTACTGTCCAATGAATACAACTAACCCTATTCCATGTCCAAGAGGTCGTTATAGCAACTATACACATCTTAAAACATTTGAAGATTGTTCTCTTTGTGATCCAGGGTATTATTGTGAAGGGGGTCAAAGCCATGTTTCAGGTGAATGTTGGGAAGGATTTTACTGTAAGCTAGGATCAAAATTTCCCAATCCACCTGAAATAACAGAGTTAAGTGGGCCATGTCCTATTGGCACTTTTTGTCCTAATGGGACATCGTACCCTCTTGGTTGTCCAAGAGGAACATTCAATGATCGAAGAGGACAAAGTAAATGTGAGGAGTGTTGTAAAGGTTACTTTTGTTTGGAAAATTCTACTAAGTGTGAACATCTTTGCCCTAAAGGTCATTACTGTCCAGGTAATACCAAAAATCCTGAAGATTACCCATGTCCAATTGGAACATACAATAATGCAACCGGAAAATCGAGCATTGATGACTGTATACTATGTGATCCTGGAAAATATTGCCCTCATAGTGGTGCAGAAAAACCATTTGGGTCTTGCTCTAGTGGTTGGTACTGTAGCCGAGGTGCATGGTCACCAAAACCCATGGACTTTATAAATAATACCGATCAGTGTTTTCAGTTAAATATTAGCACTGGTGGAATGTGTAAAATAGGGGAGTTTTGTGCCGCAGGCTCATCTAAACCTACAGTTTGTCCACCTGGTATGTTTTTTATTATATTTATCATGAAGTATATTAGTTTTTTTTATGTTATATATTTTACTCTTTTTTTCAAGGAAAGTACTGTGAAGAAGATGAATTATCTAACTACACTGGTCTATGCAATCCTGGTTATTACTGTATACTTGGTGCAAAGTCTAAAGAACCTCTTGATGGTGTTACAGGGAATATCTGTCCTCAAGGTAAATACTGTCCTATTGGGTCTTCATCTCCTACAAATTGTCCTTATGGCACTTTTTCAAATTCAACCGGAAATAAAGGAGTTCAAGACTGTCTTTCCTGCACATCTGGATGGTTTTGCGGAAGCCAAGGTCTAATTGAACCAAGTGGAAAATGTTCTGAAGGGTTTTATTGCCCTGGTGGCCAAAATACTAGTAGACCTTCTGAATATAGGTTTGGTATTCTGTTTATATTTCTGTAGATTAAATTCTTTAAAAGTTGTTTTATTCATAAAAAATTTTTATAAAATTAACTTTAGAATAATTTTACTACATAAAAATTTAATTTAATTTTTATTTTTTCAGTTCACAACTATTGGTATATAAGCCTAATTTTATTATAGATGTATGCCAGGTCATCATTGCCCAATTGGCTCGTCTAATCCACATGCTTGCTTTTCTGGTAGTTATCAGAATGAGTTTGAGCAATCTGCATGTAAAGAGTGTTTAGCTGGGTTTTACTGTGATGGTTTTGTGTTAAATGATACAGAGTGTTTGTATGGTGTTCAATATCCTAAGTCTTGTCCAAATGGCTATTACTGCTTGAATGGATCAATAACAGGAAGGGAAAATGCATGTCCTGAAGGTAAGCCCAAAGTTTATGAAAAAAACGTTTTTAATAGATCAGATTTTTTAATAGATATTTTCCTTTTTTGTGCAGGAAATTTTTATATAGGCAATATATTTTATTAATTGCATGTTTTCAATATTGATCTCTTAATGTAAAAATGGTATATAATAACAGTATTTACTAATATAATAGCATAAATAAATAGTATATAATAATAGCGTATAGTAATAACTTTCAGATAAATATATATTATATTAACCCTATACTGCACACTACACACATACACACACCCTATGTGTGTGTGTGTATATATATATATATATATATATATATATATATATATATATATATATATATATATATATATATATATATATATATATATATATATATATATAAATTTAACTAAATGAAAAAAATACAACTTTATGATGGAACTTAAAGTTTCATGCCATTTCGGCAATAAATATATATTTTTTAATCAAGAAAAACCATTAAAAATACAAAATACAAAAACAACAATAGAACGGGTTCTATTTCGGGTTCTAATCTAGTTATTGATCCTGAGAATAAGTCATTAATTCAACAAGCAAGAAATTTACTATTTTTTAATAACCATCAAGTATAGATAAAGAAATCAGGGGGATTATTTGATGTGTGCCTGGGGGATTATTTGATGGGGATTATTTGATGTGTGCCAGGGGGATTATTTGATGGGAGCCTTTGACGATGCTGAGGTATGCGAACTTGTAGGAATTTTTCTTTTGTTTCAGATTTTGCAATTTTACAATAAAAATTTTACAAAAAAAACCATTGTCCTGGTATAATCCAAATTGGATTATACCAGGACAATGGTTTAGCAGTTTTTAAAAATAGAAGTGGACCTGAAATGGAAAAAATTAAAAAACATAAGTTACAGCTGCATGCCAAATATGAAATCTATCTTGAATGCACACAATCATTATTATTTAAACAACAACAAAATTACCACTAAAAGCAATTGCAACTGCCTTGATAAAAAGACCTGCCGTTTAGCAAACAAATGCATAACAAATAACATTGTATACCAAGCTATTTTAACCTCCAATGACCCTGCCCAAACTTCTATAAACAAATTTTATATCGGTAGAAGTGAAACACCTTTCAAAATTAGATATGCTTATCACATAAATTCATTTAATATTATCAGGTATAAAAATGACACTGAGTTATCAAAGGAGTTCTGGAAATTAAAGGAAGCTAATTTGAATCCTATAGTTAAATGGAAAATAATTAAACAGTCCAATGCTTATAACCCTACAAAAAAATCTTGTAATTTATGCTTAAATGAGAAATATGAAATTCTATTCTTATCCAAACTTATTAAATAAAAATAGTAAAATAATATCTAAGTGCAGGCATAGAAACAAATTTCTTCTGGCTAATTTCGATACCATTGTATTTGTATTTTTTGTACCGTTGTGAGTTGTATTTTTTCATTTAGTTAAATTTATATATATAATTGATGATCTATTTAATAAATAATTAATTTACATTATATTGATCACTCTAAAAAAATGTACAAGAGGTTTTGTATCTCTGTTTGGTACAAAAAAACTTGCAACAATATATATATATATATATATATATATATATATATATATATATATATATATATATATATATATATATATATATATATGTATATATATATATGTATATATATATATATATATATATATATATGTATGTGTATATATATATATATATATATAATATATATATATATATATATATATATATATATAACTAATTTTTTTACTTATATATATATATATATATATATATATATATATATATATATATATATATATATATGTATATATATATATATATATATATATATATATATATATATATATATATATATATATATATATATATATATATATATATATATATTCAAAATAGGGAATTGTGCAATAAAGTTTACATACATCGACGGACTATAAATATTAAAATATGCAGAAAATATATTAAAAAACATATATATAAATATTATTTAAACACCTGATGACTAAAAAATGAGACAAAATTTAAATCAATTTATTGTAGGCTATTCATAATCATGTCATTGAAATAAATTAGTATATTTATAGGGAATTTAATACTCTTTTAAAATTATATTATAGTTTTAAAATATTATTTAAAATGGCTTCATATAAAATAAATTTGCAAGAAGACCTAAGAAAATGTTAATTTAGAAATTCGCATTTAAAAAAGCCAAAAATGCTCACAGTAAAACACTTTCTAGATGAAAGAGCATCGAAAGCGACCATATATTGTGCTCTAGAGTGTGTAGACAATAATTTAGGCTATCAACGAAAAAAAAGGAAGTGCTCCAAAGGCAAAAAAAAATGGACAAAAAGTACATAAACCAATTAAAAAAGGCATTTGATCATCATCACAGTGTTTCGCAACTTCAAGTAGCTCAAAGATTCAATTGTGACCAATCGTATATACCTAAAATTCTTAAAAACAAGACGAATATTAGATATTACAAGAAAAAAAAGATTCCACATTGAAGCGAAAGCCAACTAGCTTGAATCAAACCTTTGTGTCGGCATATATATTGCAATTTTAGGAATTTTGATTTTGTCTTGGATTGCGAATCATATTTCACATATGCGAATACAACATTGGCTGGCAACGATCGCTTCTATTCTAGAGACATGTCATCTACAACTAGTGACGTCAAATTCAAAAGAAAGAAGAAGTACAAGGAAGAGGTGCTAGTCTCTTTGATTATACCGCCCAAAGGGACTTCAAAACCAATATTTTTTCAAAGTGGCAAGGCAATCAACAAACAAGCATACATCGGATGTCACGGTTAATACCCTTCATTGATGAACATTCTAAAAATGAAGAGTACTTGTTCTGGCCAGATTTAGCTAGCTCGCACTATACAAATGAAGTGGTTTTTTTTCTCGATGCCAATAACATCAAATACCTGCCAAAGGTAAAAAATCCACCCAATGTACCAGAAGCTCGACCAATTGAGGACTTTTGGGGTCAGTTAAAACGCTTAGTCTACGAGGATAATTTGCAAGCAACAAGCATTCCTTAACTCAAACAGCGTATCGTGAATTGTTTTAACAAAATGGATCCGGAAGCGGCAAAACATTATGCCTCAATAAGTTTCATGCCCGAACACAATCATCATCCTTTAATACAAACAAAAAAAGTAAACAAACCGTTACAAAAATGTAAAAATTACTGTAGATTGAGTTCTGACATAATAAACAAATCTAAATTAAAAAAAGCCATTATAGTTTACTAGTCTCCTGTGTCAAATAAAGATAATAAGAGTTTATATATATATATTCATATATGTATATACATATATATATATATATATATATATATATATATATATATATATATATATATATATATATATATATATATATATAATATAATATACCTAACACCCTATACTAAACACCCATATATATATATATATGTATATATATATATATATATATATATATATATATATATATATATATATATATATATATATATATATATAGATAGATAGATAGATAGATAGATAGATAGATAGATATATATATATATATATATATATATATATATATATATATATATATATAGATAGATAGATAGATATATATATATATATATATATATATATATATATATATATATATATATATATATATATATATATATATATATTATATATATATATATATATATATATATATATATATATATATGGGTGTTTAGTATAGGGTGTTAGGTATATTAGGGCGTTTCATTTCTGACAATTTTTCTGACAACTTTAAAAAACTTAATACTTTAAATAAAATGCAAAATTTAAGTTTAGAGCATAATTGACCACTAGATGTTGTGTGATTAAATAGTTTGCAATATAAACATTTGTATGTATATAAATTTCATAAACTTATTTAAAAAAAGTTGGTTGTTATATCAATTAGCAAAACTGAAATTTTAAAAATAATTTTAAAACTAGTTATTGGATATAACTAATTTTAAAAGCAAATATTTTATTATAACAATAAACCTTAGATAAAATAATCAAGATTGGTTAATTGGTTACCCTGAAACCAATAAATTATCAAGCTTCAGTCACCTACCAACAAAAAAACATGCGTTAGGTAGATACTCTTATTTACATTTATATTCAAAAAGCGACACTTCTGCAAGAGATATTTTTAAACTTGTTCTTGGTGAGCTTAAGGAAGTTTGGGTAAAAGCTGGAGTACCAATTTGATCAGATAACTCTTGTCTTTCACTGCTTACTAAATTTATGGGGGGATAAGGTGAAAATAAAAAAAATTTATCAAGCAAGTTGAAATGTTAAAGCTGGAAAGGAAAAAATTGTCAGATTTTGTAATGAGCAACTTTGCGACATTTCAGCAGTAAATGCATATGAACAGTTATTAACATAACGTAAACCAAAATGGAAAGAAGATTAGGTATTTTATAAAGATCAAAAGAGTAACAGATAGTCACATGACAGGTAGCATCGATCTAGATGTTTCAAAATTTTTAGAATGTCAAGAAGATAGACTAAGCATGGATTTTTGGAGAAGATCAAAAATCTAGTGCCTTTGAAGTCAGTGAAATGATGTTAGTTTTTGATGTCAGTGAATTGATGTTAGTAATTGATGTTTGATGTTTGAATTAGTTGAAAGTGTTGAAAGATTTGACAGGTAAAACTCAATGTAACGCAACCGTGAAACTTGCGCAAGATTGAAACATTTTGGAAAACATTGTTGGTATATGCTTTGATACAACAGCAAGCAACACAGGTAATAAAAAAGGAGCAGCAACTTTAATTAAAATTGAGTTAAAGGGACATCTCTTATAGCTAGCATGTCACCATCATCATAATGAGCTACACATCAAACATGTATTTACCGCATTACGAGGAGATAGCAAGAGTCCAGATGAACCCATTTTTAAATGTTTCCAAGCCAAGTTTTCAAGAATAGATATTGATTACTTGAATGCCCTACTGACATCAAATCAAAATTGTTTAATCAAGAAAGTTTAGTTCTGAAATGGGCTTACCAATGCCTCAAAGAGAAAATATTTGAGTGAAAAGATTATCTTGAGTTAATTGAATTAACTATTATCTGCCTTGGGGGAAAACTATTAATGGATAGAATATTCAAAATTATATTTCAATTCAAATAATTGAGCTGAAATTAAACTTATTGGTGATTTCGGCAAGTGTGCATAAAATGAAGAACAGCGACTATTTATTTTGCAAGTTGTTGAACAACACAGAAAGCAAAATCCATCCTATTCAAAATCAAAACTAATTAATACTTCATAGTAATTTTTATATTAGTATGAATCTGAGTATCTCCTTAATCTAAGTATCTCCTTTATTAATTATTATTCTTACAAAAAGCTGAAGCCTAAAAATAGCCTA
>NC_061159.1:42276184-42343684 GCF_022113875.1 Hydra vulgaris | reverse complement strand
TTTTGCTTTAAAAAAGGTAATTTTTTTCAAATGAATAAATACTTGAAACAAGTCAACTGGGTTGAGCATTTTTATAACAAATCAGCCTGTGAATGTTATGAGTTATTTTTGCATACATATAATGAATCTTGTCGATTGTTTATTCTTATTTTGAGTAATAAAAAAAAGAATAGTCGACCTTGGTTGGATGCAAAAGTTAAAAAAGCAATAAAGATTAAACATTCTATGTTTTATTCAAATTTGCATCGGCAAAGTCAAGAATCTCGAAAGGCTTTTAACAAAATGTGTGCTAATGTTAAAAAGCAAGTCAAAAGATTAACTCGAGAATACGCAACGGATTTAGTAAAGAGAGCAAAGCTTGCATCAAAACTTTTATTCTCATACGTAAATAGAAAACAAAACATTAAAATGCAAATTAGAGCAATCAAGAACAAAAAAGATCAAGTTATAACTGAGATATCAGACATTTCAGATATATTAAATAAGCAATTTCAGTCAGTCTTTGTTAATAATAATGATCAACCAATACCCGAATTCTTGCAAAGATGCGAAAACCAGTGCGATTCCAGTAAGTTATCTAATATGATTACCTATGAAAAAATTCTCAAAATGTTAGAAGGTATGGATGAGGCAAAAGCGATGGGTTTTGATGGAATTTTTTTTTTATTTTTTTTATTTGCATTCACTCCCAACAAGGCTGCAAGCAAACACTATTAAGTTGGGAGTTATTAGGAAAAAAAAGAACAGAGTTGTAGAGCAAGGAAACGGTTGACAGAAGACTTGAAAAGTTGAAGGTTGTATGAGTCAGGAAAACATGAAGATGGCAGAGAGTTCCAAAGAATTGAAGTGCGGGGTAAAAAACTAGATGAATAAAAGTTTTTAGAGCATGCAGGGACAGATACAGTAAACAAATGAGACTTAGCTGAATGACGAGTAAAATGAGAATGAATTTTAGTTGATGGAACTAGAGATGATAACTCCTTTGAGCAGTGACCATGATAGTATCTGTAGAAAAGAGAAAGAGATGCAACTTTACGATGATGGGAAAGAGGTTCAAGCTTAGCAGATAGTCCAGGTCCAACAACATTTACAATGCGTTTTTGGACCTTGTCAAGAAGAGAAAGTGAATCGTTAGAAGAACCAGCCCAAATATGACAACAGTATTCCATACAGGGACGAATAAGAGGTTTGTAGAGGTAGAGAATGGAATCAGAAGTAAGGAAATGGCGAGCACGATAAAGAGAAGCAACCTTAGCAGAAGCTAATTTAGCAATCGATTATATATATGGTTTCCATGAAAGGTCAGTAGTAAGCGATAATCCAAGAAGACGTAAAAAGGAGGACTCAGTAAGAGGATTGCCATTCATTAATATAGGAATGTTGACCATATTACGGTAGTTGTTTGCAGTAAGCAATTGGGTTTTTTTAGAGTTGAAATTCACAAGCCACTGTGAACCCCAATCTATTACTGAAGTGAAATCAGATTCAAGATCAGCTGCTTGTTCTAGGCGATCGAAAAGAGAAGACTTTTTGTCAAGACAGGAGTATAAAGTTGAGTCATCAGCAAAAAGAGCTACTTTAGATGAAAGGTTGTCAGGAAGATCGTTTATGTAGATAAGAAACAAAACAGGGCCCAGGATGGAACCTTGGGGAACCCCAGAAGTTACTGGAAATAAAGAAGAGTGTTGGCCTTCAAAGATGACTTTAATAAACCGGTCAGAAAGAAATGATTTGATAATCTCAAAAACTTTCCCAGAAACACCATATGAAGCAAGCTTATGGAGAAGACCAGCATGCCAAACTTTGTCAAAAGCTTTAGATATGTCGAGAGCAATAGCCCTAGCCTCACCGCCTCCATCTAATGCACGATAAAATCTTTCAGTTACAGCAGTTAGCAAGTCGGCTGTAGAGCGAGAGGATCGAAAACCGTATTGATTGTCTGACAGCAGTTTATTTGACTCAAGATGAGATGTGAGGAATTTGTTGATCAAAGACTCAAAGACCTTGCTAATAACAGAAAGAAGATTGATCAGACGATAATTGGAGGGGTCAGAATTTTCTCCAGAGTTTTTGAATATTGGAACCACAGATGCCATTTTCCAAAAACAAGACTCAGTCAAACACTTGTTAAATAGTTTAGAGAGAATTGAAGAAAGTTCTGGAGAACAATTCTGCAAGACTGTGACAGGAATGTTGTCTGGACCACAAGCTGTAGACGAGTTTAATTGAGATATGACTTTAGCAACAGAAGCCGGAGTGATTTGAAAGTCTAACAATGGGTCAACCTGTTTGACTGGAATGGAAGGAAGAGAATGTCCATAAGATTCAAGAGTGGAATTAGAAGAAAAGTTCTTTGCAAATAGTTCTGCCTTATCCTTGGGAGAGGTAATAAGATCAGTCCCATGAATGAGAGATGGAATGTTAGATCTACCCTTGTTAACAATGCTGTTGAAGATTTTCCAAAAGTCTTTAGAGCCTAACTTTTGCGATAAGATGCGAGATTTAGTGAACTGAGAATAATGGAGTTTAGCATCAGAAAGCACCTTTTTACATCGATTACTTGCAATAATAAATAGCCGTTTGTTCTCAAGAGAGTTGTTCTTTTAAAAAAGATGAAAAAAATGATTACGATTGGATATAGCAGCCGCACAAGAAGGAGAAAACCATGGAGTAGAATGAGGCTTGACTTGAAACCGACGAGAAGGAATAAAAGCTTCTAGTAGGAGTTGCGATGATAAGGTGAGCCCAAAAAAGAAGTATGAGAAGAAAGATTTATAGAGATCGTTGCATGGTCAGAACCACCTAAGGGAGAAAAGGGAGAAACTGAACATAAGCTAGGGTCAGAGACAAGACATAAGTCAAGGAGTGAAGGTAAATGATTAGGGTTGTCAGGAAAACGAGTCACAAAGTTAACTATCTAAGTAAGAGATTGAGAAACGCAGAAGTTAAAGGCTTTAGTGCCTGCAGGATCAGTGGTGTTAGAGCCAAGCCATTCAGTGTGATGGGCATTAAAATCACCAACAACAACAATATTGGCAGAGGGGTAAAGAGAGAGGGCATGGTCAATTTGATCAGAGATAACATCTAAAAGAGCGCAATCATGGGAAGAAGGAGAACGATAAAGAGCAAAGAGAAAGGTGATAGAGTGAAGAGGTGTTAGGCGAAAGCACATAAAAGAATGGTCAAAGGATTCGAACCTGATTTCATGACAAATAGGGGAATTAATGCGTATGTGTACCCCTAAACCTAGCATGTGACTATTGGAGTCTTTACGAATCAAAGGATAGTACCCATCAACACTGACATCTGAAGAAGGAATTGCAGAACTTAAATTTGTTTCACTGAGTGCAAGCAAGTCTGGTAAATTTTGCAGGAGGTAAGACTCAACTGATGGAAAGTTGCTTCGTAGACCGCAAATATTTGTAAAAGATATATTAAAATATTTAGGTGGTGGGGATGGTTTTTTAGGTTTTAAAGTTTTGGTTACTTTGGTCATGATTTGGGTTTAATGAGAACTTGACTCATTCATAGATAGAGCACAGCCCTCTAATCAATGAGCTATGCAGTTGTCTCAGTCCTGTTAATTAACCCTAAGCCGTGACATAGGGCTCCTTATGTGGCCTTGACAATGCACACCAAAAGCATTAGCAGGGACACCATCCATGCGCAACATGGCACTGTTAATACTCTGATATTTTGCAGCTGTTGAAGGAATCAGCCCTTTTGAGAGCTACCACAGAGTTCAGGAAAGTTTACTACCAGCCGGCCTCAGAACCATTAAACTGAGTTTTAGAGCTGTACCCTCATATGGAAATAACAGGAAGAGTTGCATAGCTATTATCAAGGAGGCATAAGCAAAATTCTATGAGTAGAGTCAAGGAGATCCAGCATTCATCATCCTAGGCAGGAAACAATATAACACAGGTTACATCAACGCCAGCCTAATAGATAAAGAAGGGGTTTGAGGCTGGTTAGCAGAATTTTTCTGGTTACCCCTAAAGTCTTTGCCTAGGAGGCCTTCTACAAGACAGTAGCTGGATGCAGTTAAAATCTGCCCAAGATGAGTATTTTTATCAAGACACCATCTCTAGTCTTTACTCAACCAAGAGCCCCAAGGCAGGGGATGTTTAGCTGGATGCAGTTAACATCTGCCCAAGATGAGTGTTTTTATCGAGACACCATCTCTAGCCTTTACTCAACCAAGAGCCCCAAGGCAGGGGAATTTTTAGTTGGAGTTTATTTCTCCTAGCCTTTGCATAAGAAGAGCACACTCTGCAAGGCAGCAGGGCTTGTGGCAGGTGGTACTGGGTTACGTGATACCAGTAGCAAGATTGATCTCGATTATCCTGACCTAACCTGGAGTAGTTAAAAGGAGTTACTTCCCGCAACAGTACTTTGACAAAACCAGGGATGACATTTTGGAAGTGCATTAGGAAAAACACTGCATCTAACAAAATACAGGAGTCTAAGGTGAGTGTAGGTTTTGTAGTTGGAGTAAGTAGTTAGTTACTGAGCTCACGCTGCATTAGAGTATAAACAGAACACAAACAAACATAAATCAACTTACAGGTGAGTCAACACCGCACCAGAGGTTCAGACAGAACACAAACATACATAAAAAACATAAAGTAACTTACGGGTGAGCGAACACCGCGCCAGAGGTTCAGACGGAACACAGACATACATAAAGAACATAAAGTAACTTACGGGTGAGCTAACACCACGCCAGAGGTTCAGACAGAACACAAACATACATATAATGTCGATTACAGGTGAGCTAATACAGTAACTAAGGCACCTCCAACTATATGGAAAATAAAATTAAAAAAAAAAATTACTATAGGCATGAGTTAGTCCGTTTGTTTTAAAGCATGTTGCAGAAGGTTTGCCCAATGGTTTTAAGGCATGTTTTAAGGAAGGTTTTAAAGCATGTTTTAAGGAAGGTTTTAAGGCATGTTTTAAGGAAGGTTTTAAAGCATGTTGCAGAAGGTGGACCCAATTGTTCATATTTTCAAATTAAGCTTTGACACTGGATGTGTCCCTTACCACTGGTCTGTTGCAAATATATCACCAATTTACAAAGGGGGATCAAAACTTGAACCAGAAAACTACAGACCAGTATCCCTAACATCTTTTATTTGTAAAATGTTCGAAAAGCTCATTCGGGACACAATTCTGCAACATTTAGTTTCAAATAGACTTGTATGTGAGGAGCAAACTGGTTTTGTTCCAAACAAATCATGCACAGCAAATCTTATTGAGACAATTGACACCATTACATTTGAAACTGCAAAAGGTAAACCGTTATGCGACATATATCTTGACTTCGCAAAGGCTTTTGATAAAGTAGAACACAAAAGATTAATGACAAAGATTAAAGCGTATGGTATAACTGGTAAAATATATAACTGGATTGAAAGTTTTCTTGCAAATAGGAAACAAAGAGTTGCTATTAGTAATACAGTTTCAGAATGGGTATCAGTTACCAGTGGCTTGCCTCAGGGTTCCGTTTTGGGTCCAATGTTGCTTCTCCTATTCATAAATGACCTCCCAGAAGTTGTGCTAAACACATTTAAAATGTATGCTGATGATAGCAAAATAATAGCCATAGAAGATTCCATTGATAAACAAGCGGAAATACAAACCGACCTTGACAACATTGTGAAATGGTGCAACAATTGGGGTATAGAACTAAACTGCAAAAAATGTAAGGTGATGAGATTCGGCAATCAGAAAGTTTTTCAAGGTATTGATAAAACATACACAATGAATATAAATGGAATGATTTATGACCTCTCCAACAGTGTATTATAAAGAGATCTAGGTGTCTTTGTACAACCGGATATGAGGTGGAAGCATCAAACGCAAGTATGTGTTAACAAAGCTTCAAAAATACTGGGGTTATTGAAAAATGCCTTTGAAAGTAGAGATATGTGTTATATGTGGAAAATTTTGTATACTACTTATGTGTGACCTCATCTTGAATTTGCGGCTCCAGTGTGGAGTCCTCCGAATGTGGCCGAAATCTCAATGCTTGAAAGAGTTCAACATAGGGCCACAAAAATACCATACTCAAACCGAATGCTAAGTTATGAGAAACGGCTAGTTAAAATGGATTTAATTAATTTAAATCTCAGAAGAAAACGAGGAGACCTTATTCATTTATATAAGATATTAAACAATCTAGAATTTGTCAATCTTAATGTCAAACCAGTCTATAAGTCAAGCATTAAATTAGATGGCCCATGTTCTTCCATTAGAGGTCTCAAACATAAAATTAGAATGCAGTGTTTTACTCCTCGCGAAATAAATGACTTTCATGCATCGGTTAGCTCCAGAATCCATTTCTTCACAAACAGAGTTTGCCAAATTTGGAACAAACTTCCGGAAAAAGTTGTAGATTCCGAGAATTTGAATAGTTTTAAAGCAAGTTATATATATATATATATATATATATATATATATATATATATATATATATATATATATATATATATTTATATATATATATATATATATATTTATATATATATATATATATATATTTATATATATATATATATATATATTTATATATATATATATATTTATATATATATATATTTATATATATATATATATATATATATATATATATATATATATATATATATATATATATATATATATATATATATATATATATATATATATATATATATATATTAGGGTGGCCCTTAAAACAACTTTTTTGAGAAAAACCTGCTCCCACCCCCTAAATGTGTTTTATCTAATATAAAAACACTAGGTTTAAAATTTTTTTAAATAAAAAATATTTTAAGGGGTCCCTCAAGACCCTCGAATATTTAATGAGTCCCTAATATTTTCAAAATAAAAGTTTTTCAAAAATATGTCAACCTGGTACTCAAATGAAGTGAAATTATATAAAAATTTCAAAAATTATATTCATTTTGAGAAAATTTTAACTTATCAAAATTTAAAAAAAAAAAAAAAAAAAAATACATTTTTTTAAATTTTTTGTTAAAAAATGTAATTTTTTAAGTAATAAAACCATTAATATTAATATTTTTGTACAAAAATAATAATATTAATGGTTTAATTAATATTAATATTTTTGTACAAAAATATTAATATTAATGGTTTAATTAATATTTATACAAAAATATTACTTAATATTAATATTTTTGTATAAATACTTGAATTAACAGAATTTATTCTATTAAAAGAAAACTGAATTTTAACAAAGAAAAAAACTTTATATTATAAAAAAATCTTAAAAAACTTAAAAAACAAACAAAACACAAAACATAAAAAATATTTAAGTAACAAAGATCAAAAAATTCATAAAAATTTGTGTTTTTCAAGCATTTTTGCATTTGTATTCTGTTTAATAAAATGCCTATTATGTTGAGAAGTTTGAAAAACCATGTAAATAACACTATGTTTTGAATAACCATGTATATAATTAGTTTCTAAAAATACAAGTTGTTTTTATATTTTTTGTTTTTTAAAAAAGAGTTTTTTACATAGTCAGATTTTTTGTTAATTGACCTTCAGTTCTTAAATTTGTTTGATACAAGAAAAGTACTTTTTTCCTTATTGTGTGATTTATTGATCAAAACATGTTAAGGAGTATTTACTATATTTAAATGATATATATTTATATAATATATAAATATATTATAATGATTATATATTTATATAAATAATGCTTGTGAAACAAGATTTGTAACAAAAACAAAAATATTGCAAAATATTAAAAACATTATATTGCTTCAAGATTATTTACAAACTGTTTAAATTTTAGGTAGTAGTCATTTAGGTTCCTTGTATCTGCTGGGGTCTTAAGCCATATTCTTCTGCATTTGCATGGTTTAACATATGAAAATAACAGGTTTTGCTTAGTCAGGTTTGAGTTTTGAATATTTTCTGCCAAAGAGCCTAATATTCTAAAACATTTTAGGCTATGATATAACCTAAAAATATTTCATGCAAACAAAAAAGTAATAAAAGGTTGAACAAAACTTTCAAAACTTCTAAAACGTAAAAATGGCACCTGATATGAAAAAGTTACATGAATTCTAGCCCTTATAAACCACTCAGTGTAAAATACAGCTGTAAAAAATCCCATATCTTCTATTTTTTCTATTTTTTTCTTCTATTTCATTTTTTTATAAAATCTAGAAATACTCTCGAGACAAAAGTAAATTTTCAGAAAGTGTATTTGCCATAAATCTAGCATGAGATACAGGCCCAGGCTTTCATAGTCTTTACTCTTCATCACCAGGCAACACCATTATTGTGGATTCTGCTAACTCCAGATAATCAGACTTACACATATCTTAAATAAAACTATTCATTAAAACAAAAACAGAACAAAAATAAACTTTTTTTTACAGGTTATTCAGTATGTTCAAAATTTTTTTTCATAGTTAAATAAAAAATGTTCTCAGTTTACTTTTAATACAATAGAATTTCAATTAATTGAGTTCCATTTGAACTCAGTTAATTGAAATGAAGTTTTGCTCATCGATTTCTTAGTGGACCATATATATTAAAGTTTTAGTAATTTGTAATAATTTATAAAAAATAATTAAAAATGAATTATTATTATACTTTATATTTTTTTTCTTTAAAGTTTGAAAATGTGTTCAAAGTAATTTTAATTTGTGTAGCACATTAAACTTAACTCCTTTGATTCGAAATGTTTGCAGTAAAACAAAGTGATATTTGTTATCAAATAGCACACTTTTCACCATCTGGCTGCCATTTATGGCTACATGGCTAACCAAACATAGATATATCTATCTATATATATACTCTAAAAATACAAAAAAATGTTTTAAAGGACTAAGCTGAGCTAGGGTTTCTCCTTTCTCGTAAATTTTGCATCTGGGATTCCCGATGTATAGTTTTCTATATCCTGGGTTTTCCTAGGATCCTGGTATTATTATATTTTATACAAAATCACAATTTCAATATGATAACACACAAGTTGTTTTTAACACAAATTTAAATTAGCACACTGATCTAAATTATTTTTTGAATTAAAAATTTTGATTTAATTGATGTTGGCTTGATGGTCATTAATCCTGAGTGTATATTAACTTTATGAAAGTATATATATATATATATATATATATATATATATATATATATATATATATATATATATATATATATATATATATATATATATATACTTTCATAAAGTTTTCTAGTTGTTTCAAAAATATTAATTTCCTTATAAGGTTTTTTAGGTTGCAAGGGTTTTCAAGACCTCCTGTTTCTACTCGTTTGGCATTACAAATAGTAGCAACCAATTTTTCTTCAAATGTCAAGCTTCATTTGCCTAATAATGTAGCATCAGCTGTTTGAAGTATTGAAGAAATTCAGTTTTCATTATGACAACTCTTGTCAATTATTCCATTATTGCTTGCATCCTGAATGTATAACCTGGTGTAAATTTTTTTTGCTGCTGCTTTCAATACATGTTTGGAGGGTGAGATAAATTTTGAATTGATGTTTTCTACTTTAGATTTATTACTTTAGTACTGTTATTGGAAAAATCATCAGGACCAAGGATAGAACCTTGAGGTACCCCAGAAGTTACTGGAAATAAAGAAGAGTGTTGGCCTTTAAGGATGACTTTGATAAAGGGGTTAGAAAGAAACAATTGGATAATCTCAAAAAAAATTTAAGATCACCATATGAAACAAGCTTATGGAGAAGACCAGCATACCAAAAAAAAATGAAAAAAATGACTACAATTGATATAGCAGCAGCACAAGTGGGTGAAAACTATGGAGTAGAATGAGGTTCAACTTGGGACCGATGGTAAGGAATAAAAGCTTTATTTCCTGCCTGAATCCAGGTTATGTAGGAGGAGATTTTTCAGCTGAGAGGGAAAAGACATTAACCCGAGGAGAAAATCATGAAAAGAATCCCAGTCAGCTTAAGGGTAGTCGTAAGTAGTGCAATGATAGGGTGAGTCTGAAAAGGTAGTACGAGATGAAATATTTAAAGAGATTGTTGCATTGTCAGAATCACCTAAAGGAGAAAAAGGAGAAACTGAACACAAGCCAGGATCAGAGATCAGACAGAAATCAAGGAATGAAGGTGAAGATTAGGGTTGTCAGGAAAACGAGTCACGAAGTTAGTTATCTGAATAAGAGATTAAGAAATACAGAAGTTATAGTAATGCTGCTTAGTGCCAGCAGAGTCAATTGTGTTAGAGCCAGCCATTCAGCGTGATGAGCATTAAAGTCACCAATGACAACAATATTGGCAGAGGGATAAAGAGAGAGGACATGGTCAATTTGATCAAAAATTACATCTGAAAAAGTGGGAAGAAGATAAAGAACAATAAAGAACAAAAAGAAATAATGAAGAGGTGCTAAGGGGAAGCACATAAATGAATGGTTAAAGGATTTGAATCTGATTTCAGGCAAATAGGTGAACTGATGTCTATATATACCACCAAGCCAAGCATGTCACTATTGGAGTCTTTGCAAATCAAAGGATAGTACCCATCAACGCTAAGAGCAGAAAAAGAAATAACATAATTTAAATTAGTCTCACTAAGAGCAAGCAAGACTGGTGTATTTTGGAAGAGGTATTTTCAACTGATGGAAGGTTGCTTCGCAGACCATGAATATTAGTAAAAGATATTGAAACAGTCAGGTGGTGGGAATGGTTTTTTATGTTTAATATTTTAAGTTACTTTTGGCATGATTTAAGTTTAAAGAGAACTTGACTCATTCATAGATAAAGCACGGCCTTCTAAGCAATGAGCTATGCAAATGTCTCATTGCTTAGAAGGTCTTGTTAATTAACCCTAAATTGTAACATAGGGCTCCTTATGTGGCCTCGACAATGCGCACCAAAAGCATTAACATGGACACCATCCATGCGCGACATGGCAATGTTAATACTCTAATGATATTTTGCAGCTGTTGATGGAATCAGCCTCTCTGAGAGCTACCACAAAGTTCACGAAACCTTACTACCAGCTGACCTTAGAACCATTAAACTGAGTTATAGAGCTGTGCTCTTATTAGGAGATAACAGGAAGAGTTAGATAGCCACTATCAAAGAGGTGCAAGCAAAAACCTATGAAAAAGAGTCAAGAAAATCCAGCGTTCATCATTCTAGGCAGGAAACAATGTCACACAGGTTTATCTTTTCGAGGCTGGTTAGCAGAATTTTTCTGGTTACCCCTAAAGTCTTTGCCTAGGAGGCCTCCTTCAAGACAGTAGCTGGATGCAGTTAACATCTGCTCAAGATGAATATTTTTATCGAGACACCATCTCTAACCTTTACTAAACATAGAGCCCCAATTGTTTGTGTTTGAAAAATTAAAGTGTTTAGTTAGTAAATGAGCTTCCACTCCATCAAAACAGATTTAAACATTACATTTAAACAGAACACATACATTCATAAAGTAACTTACAAGTGAATAAACACCGCGCCAGAGGTTCAGACAGAACACAAACATACAGATAGCAATCAATGGGTGAGTCAACACTGGGCCATAGGTTTCGACAGAACAAATACATACATATAAAGTAGAATACAGTGAGCTAAAACAGTAACTAAGGCAACATATAAAACAACCATATAAAAGACGCACACACAAAAAAATTAGTAATAAATTAATATGTATATATTGCTATAGGCATTACCGATTTTAAATAGTACTGATGACAGGAAGCAAACTCCTTTCAGCATTTGCTTAGAAAGCAAATTCCACATGGCAGCAAGATATGGAACAAGTTGCACTGGGTTACATGTTACCAGTAGCTGAGTAATCATGAAGACCATACACCTGACTGACACAAAAAACACACAAAAATACTTTACTAGCAAAAAGACTCCATCTTATTTAAGCTTAAGTTCTTTATGAATGCAACTTTGTAAATTATCAATTGTTGAGTTGTATGACTCGTCATCCAAATGTGATTATGTCATCATAATCATCACTATCACACCTCAGAATCTTGCAACTGTAAATCATCTTCAATACTTTTTGCCTCTAAAGGGTTTAGCTTTTTGTGAAGAATATCACATACTGCTAAATGAGGTCCATGGGCGTAACACAGCTGATATTAAATATCACATAGCCATCCAAAAATTTTCATTACGGATGCTCCATCGCTGACTTGCTATGATGTGCTTTTTCATTAATAAATTGAAATCTGACAGTTTCTTTTATAATAAATCTACAGAAAGGGATCCAGTTATTGGAGTCATCCCTAGGTTCCAAAACATTGTTGATAAATGTTAGTTTGATAATTGATAAATGTAAATTTAGATATCATTGATTTCTTAAAAAATATATTTGTCTAATGATAAAGAAAATTGTGAGTTGCTAGGTATTTCTTTTGCTATAATACCAACAAATAAATACATAGTTATATAAAAAAAAAATACAAAACAAATTCTAAAATAGTATAAGATTATACACCCTTGGTTACAGTTATTTTAATACCTTGGTTACAGTTATTTAAATACTTACAGCTATTTTTCAATAATGCAATATAGCAAAATGTTTCACTTCACAATTATTTGAAATTATAAAAATCAAACAAAACATACAATTTTTGTTGTTTAAAATCAAGAAATGTTTTTTTACTTTTATAATAACAATAATTTTTTAAATTAAAAAAAAAAACTTGTTAAAAAACTTTGTGTTATTTAAAATGAAATATATATACTGGGAAATATCAGACAAATCCTGGGATATCCTGGTGTCACTTTCACCCCTGGGATCCCATTTGAGAAATCCTATGCTGAACTGTCAAGCCCAAATTAGGAATAGAGGAAGGGAAAAAAAAAATTAAAAAGGCATATTGAACAGATGTTTAGAAAAAATTAAAGACACCATAGTGAAGTGTATAATAAAAAATATATATATAGACTTTAGGCATTGCCCATGCAATAGAAATCATAAACTCAGACCCTAAAAGGAAATTCATAACTTTTGCGTTAAGTATAAAAGAAATGGAATAAAAAGTAATGAAAAAAACACTATATGCTTATAAAGTGCGAGCTGAAGCATGAACTGTTTTTCAGGTTGGCGCTCTAAGCGATGCTAATATATAAAGTAATGTATATATGTATATATATATATATATATATATATATATATATATATATATATATATATATATATATATACACATTTACATACATTACATGGATAGTCTTTATACAAAGCAAAAAAAAAGAATTTTTTATAAAACTTTAAAAAGTTTTATTTCTCATCAAACTTCAAATAAATTAATCAAATTATAATTTTTTTTTCTAATCTTTAGTTTTTTTTTGGCCACCTTTAGCCAATTTTAGGGGGCTAACATGGTTTGGCATAGATAAATTCAAACTTTGAGAAAGTTCTTCAATTTTTTTACTATGGAACTACACCTTAACCATCCATTAAATCAGTTTGATTTTTGTTGTAATGGGCACAGTGTGGATCTTATCTTTCACTTGTTTCCATAAATTCTTAATTGGATTCATGCCTGGAGAGTTTTCAGGCCATTTAAGTACTTGTATAGAATTTATCGCAAAGCACCACTTCAGTTTTTTTCTAGTGTGGCATGGGGTACTGTTGAAAAACCCATTCTCTATCACCACTCCCTGGCTTAAGAAACTAGACAACTTCCTAGCATTTTATAGCATAAATATGTCTAGTCTACTTGTGCTGTACACAGAAATGACTCCTCAGACCATGATCTTTTTTGGAAGTCTTTTTCAAGCAGTCAGGTTTCAGCTATCCAACTCTTGAAGAGTCTGTTTTAATGCCTGAAGATTTTTTCTTCATCAAACTTGCAGTGCAGAAAAATTCAGTTTTTAAGCAGTTTCCTTATGCTTCAGTCCAGAAGTTTGTTTTCAAGCAAAGCCGCTATTTGACCTTTCTTCCTTGGACTCAAGTCATTCTTTGTACCCATTCTTTCTTTCTACCCATCTTTAATTGGTTACTGATAAAAATGATAAACTCTGTAGGTTTCCAGCAAAAACACACTGACTGAAAATTGATAGAAAAGTCTAGACCCAGTTACAAATATCTTTCCATCTGATGTTGCCCTGTTATACACACACATACACACACACACACACACACACACACACACACACACACATACACATTTATGTTTATATATACATATATCTTAATAAAAAGAATAGATATATTATTTTTTGCATTTTACTAAAATAAAATTTTATAATTTAGGAGGTTTATGTAAAAAAGGAACTTATTGTCCTATTGGCTCAAGTAAACCTATTTCTTGTGATCCTGGGTACTACTGTGATCAAGATGGCTTATCCATTATGTCAAACATTTGTTCGTCTGGCTACTACTGCTCAGGAGGCTCAACTGAAGCGCGTCCTTTCCAAAAAGTGTATGGAGATATATGTCCACCTGGATATTTTTGTGAAGCAAAAAGTGCAGCACCTTTAATGTGTGATAAAGGTTTTTTTGCACCTGGTTATGGAAATAAAAATGTATCTGATTGCATTATTTGTAAGCAATTCATTACAACTTTTGTATACAATAGTAACATGTGGATCAAATGCACTTTTTTCTTGAAAAAAAAGCCTGATTCAAAAAATGTTTTTTAGTTTGTTTAATTTTTAATTTTATGTTTTTTAATTTTATATGAAACTTTTTAGAAAAGAAATAAAATTTAAAGAAATCTTACTTATCAAAGTTCTTTTGTTTAAAAAAGAAAAGTTGTATTTATTACTTTGAAAATATACATAAGGAGTTACATAACGTAAACACAATTTTAAATCTCATTGATTTAAAGCTTAACTACAAAAGTTTTTTTAAATAATTTCTCACTCTTGTCTCGATTTGTCTGCTTCCAGTTAATTTTTTTTTATCAATTTTCATATTTGTTAACATTTTCACTCTCAAAAAATAAAAATAAAAAACACAATTTGTAATAAAAAGAAGTTAAATGTTTTAATAAGTTTTAATAAAACAACAATATAAAAATATACTAAAATGAAATTCAAAAAAAAGTTGATAAAATGTTTGTTTTAATAACTTTTAAGAACATGTTGGCATGCTTAATTAAGGAAGTGATATGTAACACAAGGAATTTTTAAGTCCCTTTTTTTTGTTTTTTACACCAAAAAAATTGTTAGTTAATTGAAAATTATTTTAGTTTTATTTATATTTTTTAAGTTTAGTAGTGTGAAAATTCTAAGGGGTTTTTTTTTAGGTTCTGCTGGAATGTATTGTGACAAAATGGGGCTAGACAAACCTAGTGGAAATTGTTCAAAAGGTTATTACTGTCCATCAGGATCAGTTACATCAACAGAAAAAATTTGTGAACCTGGATATTTCTGTCCAGAACAGAGCAAAAAACCAATTCCATGTCATCCTGGTTACTATCAATCAAATAATGGAAGCGAAATTTGCGAAGAATGTCCTTCAGGTTTTTATTGTCTTCCTGAAGATCTCAGTAAAATAAATAATACCAGAGGAGCTGTAAAGCCAAATGTTTGTCCTAAAAGATTTTTTTGTCCAAAGAAAACCGGGTTTTATAACAATTATCCATGCCAAATTGGCTTTTTTGGAAATGAATCTGGTTTATTTACAGCCAGTCAATGTCATGCATGTACTTCTGGGTTTTTTTGTGATAAAGAAGCACAAGATAGTCCAACAGGTATATGTCATTCAGGATTTTACTGCACTCTTGGAGCAATAACACCTGAACCAAGAAACATATCTGAAGGGGGTGGGCCATGTAGGCAAGGTTTTTATTGTGAACCAGGAGAGCAAGAAAAACCATGTCCTAAAGGGACATATGGTAATAGAACGCAATTAAAAAGCAAAGAGGAGTGCGTTAGTTGTGATTTAGGCAAGTTTTGTAATGAAATTGGATTATCAAGCCCATCTGGTGAATGTGCAGAAGGATATTTCTGCACTGGAGGTGCTATAGAGTCAGCTCCATTAAGTAAACCTTACGGTGATATTTGTCCAGCAGGACATTTTTGCCCATCAGGAACATTTCAGCCTCAAGCTTGTCCTCCTGGATCTTTTAATAATAACACAAAAAGTTCAAAAATTGATGATTGTATGCCATGTAGTAGTGGACAATATTGCCTTGGACCTAAAAATATACAACCAACTGGTAAATGTGAGGAGGGGTATTACTGTATTCGTGGAGCATATACACCAACTCCAACATGGTATTCAAATATAACATTAAATATTTCAGATCTGTTTAGATGTCCCATTTATTCTTTAAATTTTACTGGTGGGATATGTCCATTAGGTACTTATTGCCCTGCTGGTTCTGATTATCCAATATTATGTGATCCTGGAATGTATTGTGCTAAGGAAAAGTTAGGTAAAGTATCAGGATATTGTAGGGAAGGCTACTTTTGTGATTTCAAATCTACTTCATCTGAATCAGCAGAATGTCGCAAAGGTAGATATTGCCCCCAAGGATCTCCTGTTGAAATTGAATGCCCAGCTGGTACTTTTAACCAATATACAAGGCAGTTTAAACAAGATCATTGTCAAAACTGTACTCCAGGTTTTTATTGTCCTGAGAAGGGATTATGGAATGCAACCTTGAAATGCGCACCTGGTTTTTATTGCCCTTTGGGGTCTACAAGAAAAGATTCTTATGAATGTGAGGTGGGTTCGTTTTGTCCGGAAGGTGCTGGAAAACCTACTCCATGCCCCTCAGGTGTGTATACATTTATGTATGAATGTAATTATGAATATTATGTTTGCATGTATATATTTATGTATTTAAACATTTATGTATGTTTGTATATATGTATGTATGTATGTATGTATGTATGTATGTATGTATGTATGTATGTATGTATGTATGTATGTATGTATGTATGTATGTATGTATGTATGTATAAATGTATGTATGTATGTATGTATGTATGTATGTATGTATGTATGTATGTATGTATGTATGTATGTATGTATGCATATTTGTTCATAGATTTAAATATATTTATGAATGTATATGTATTCAGAAATGCAATTATTAATGTTTATTGTAAAATAAATGTAAATCAAAAATATTTTAATATTACTGAACAAATTTAGGATTTTACCAAAATAGAACTGGTCAAAAAGAATGTATTGAGTGCCCAGAAGGATACTCATGTGATCCCATTTCACAAAAAGTTCATGGTGTAGTAATACCTGAGCCTTGTATTCCAGGTCATTTTTGTCCAAAAGGCACTTTAAAAATAAATCAAAATCCATGCCCTAGTGGTACTTATAGTAATACAACTGGTAATTCACAATTGAATGATTGTAAGAAGTGTGACCCAGGTTATTATTGTAGTGGTCAAGGAAATATTTTTGTTACACAAAAATGTGATGCAGGTATTATTTATTCTCTTTTTTAATTTATAAATATATATATATATATATATATATATATATATGTGTATATATATATATATATATATATATATATATATATATATATATATATATATATATATATATATATATATATATAAATTAGTAGAAAATCACAAATTATTTTTATTTTACTCTGTATTTTATCTATAAAGACTTATCAGAAAATCTGATGATTCTTTATAGATGATTTATGGATTTATCCTTTGTCGTTGGTGTTTCAAGTTAATATTAATATACAATATCTCATCATTTGGTTTTTTATAAAGGCCTATATGAATTTTCAGAGAGATAAAATGTGACATCAAGAATATTCACAATTTTTAAATTTATAAGAATTGTTTTCTCTGGAATAACTGTGTGATTTTTTTAAAACCTGCCATTATTGAGAGGTAAAAATTATTTATGTCAAATTGAATAAATGTCCCTTTATTTTATGGAGAACAAACATAATTGTCAGTTGTATTTTTCAATTATTTAATAATTTTGATAATTTAGTTCAATTTAATTTTGGTTATATGTCAAATCTGACTTTGACGAAACTAATAATTTAAAAGGATGTTTTTTTTAAAAATTGGTTTAGAATCTTTGAGGAGGCTGCATAAGCGTGAATTGGCATATGTGCGCACTGGCATATGTGCGAAGCGTTGCAAAAACTGGCATAAGTGCGAACTGGTATATGTGCGAATTGGCATAAGTGTGCCAAAAGATTTTACAAACATTGGCATAAGTGTGAATTGGCATAAGTGTGAACTGGTATAAGTGCGAAGCAGTTACAAAAACTGGCATAAGTGCGAATTGGCATAAGTGCGCCAAATAAAATTTCAAATATTAGCTTAAGTGCAAGTTAGTATTTCGCACTTATGCCAATTCGCTTTAATGCCAGTTTGCACTTATACTAATGTTTGCAAATTTATTTGGCGTACTTAAGCCAATTCGCGTTTTTGCCAATTTGCACTTGTACCAGTTTTTGTATCTGCTTCGCTCTTATGCCAATTCGCACTTGTGGCAATTTGCACTTATACCAATGTTTGTAAATTTATTTGACGCTCTTATGCCAATTTGCACTTATGCCAGTTCGCACTTGTGCCAGTTTTGGTAACTGCTTCGCACTTATACCAGTTCACACTTATGCCAATTCGCACTTATGCCAATGTTTGCAAATTTGTTCAGCGCACTTATGCTAATTCACACTTGTGACAGTTTTTGAAACTGCTTTGTACTTATGCCAGTTTGCACTTATGCCAGTTCGCACTTATGCCAGTTCACACTTGTACCAGTTTTTGTAACTGTTTCACATTTTGCCAGTTCGCACTTATGCCAATTTGCACTTATGCCAGCATGCAGTGTGCACTTATGCCATTCGCACTTATGCCAGTTCGCACTTATGAAATTCGCACTTATTCAGTCGTCCCAAATCTTTTAGTGTTACAAAGACTTTAGTATGGGCAGCTGATTTTATTCTATTTTCAAGGTTCATTTCTTAGCAATACCTTAGGCTTCTAAAAGAATTCTTTTTATAATAATGTCAACATTTTCCACAAAAATATGTGAAATTTTGCTAAAGCTTGAAGTATTACAGTTATTAAGTCATTTATGACTTCTTATATGAAGTTTATTGATTTGAGCATTTCTGATAGGTTTTTACTGATGAAACACTGTCTTAAACAAAATTTTGATAGTTGATTTTCTACTAATTTATTATTGCTCTGTTCTTTTATTGAGCACTGTATTTTTTTCAATATTGAGCACTTTTTTTGCAGAATACATTCAAAACTATTTGTGTGTGTGTGTGTGTGTATATATATATATATATATATATATATATATATATATATATATATATATATATATATATATATATATATATATATATATATATATATATATACATACATAATATATACATAATATATACATAATATATACATAATATATACAGGCTTTGTGTGTTTTTTGGGATCAAATACCTCTCAGCCAATTGATGGTATTATGGGTAATTTGTGTCCCATGGGCAAGTATTGTATAGCTGGTTCAAGCCAAGGTGTAGATTGTCCTGCAGGTATTATTATCTTTTTAAAATTTTGCCAATAAATTGTTTAAAAACCTGTTTAAGCTATAAATGTTGTTGCTGTAATTTGAATGTTAGGAACATTTGGCAGTTCAGTAGGATTAAATAATGAGTCAAATTGCACACCCTGTCCTGAAGGCTGGTATTGCCCCACACCTGGATTACCAAATGCATATAAAAAATGCAGTGCAGGTCATTGGTGTATTGAGCGTTCAATTGAATCCAGCCCTAATAATCAAACATATGGAGTTTTATGCCCTAAAGGTTATTTCTGTCCTGAAGGAATTCCAATAGCATGCCCTAATGGAACTTATCAGCCAGTCGATGGCAGAAAGAATCGTGATGATTGTAAAGGTAAAAAAAATTTTTTACAGTTAAGTTTTTTAAGTTTTTAACTTTTTGAATGCATTTCATAACTTTGTATAGATTGTGATCCTGGTTATTATTGTGGTACTACTGCTCTATACAATATGTCTGGAAAGTGTAACGCTGGTTTTTATTGCATTGGTGGTGCAACTAAACCCAACCCTAATGACGGTTTTACTGGTAACATCTGTCCAGCAGGTTCATTTTGTGAAGAAGGCTCAAAATGGTACTCGCCATGTAAAAATGGAACTTTTACTAATTTTACAGGTAGTTTTCAAAAATTATTATTATTATTATTTTTAAACATCTTCGCTTGCAACAAGGCTGCAAGCAACCACTAATTAGTGTTAGAAGTTACTGGATAAGAAAAGATGAAGATTGTAGAGCAAGATAATGATTGATAGACGACTTAAAAGATTGCAAATTATATGAATCAGGAAAGCAAGATGAAGGAAGCAAATTCCAAAGAACTGATGTACTCTTTAGAGCAGTGCCCATTATAGTATTTGTAAAAAAGAGAAAGAGAAGCAACATCACGATGATGTAACAATGGATTGGCTGCAAGAGCAGGTCCAACTATGTTTACAAGAGGGTTGAAAACTTGTATTTAAAAGGATCTTCACCCAAAAGATTCACTTGCTATAATGACGAGAGTTTTTCAATTTTGGATTTTGAATTAAGCAAATCAGATTTAAAACTTAGAGAAAATGTGCATATAGGGTGGTAAAAACCTGACATTAATAAAAAAGTTAACCTTGTTAAATTAACATTTAGTTTATGAAAAAATACCTTTAAAATGCCTCAAAAAAGTCAACATTAAAGACATTTTTGTTGACATTGTTTATAAATGAGAAATGCGCCAAACAGCATATAAAGTTAATAAAGGAGATTTATAACTGTCCTTTTATTTGTCAAATTTTACATTGCTACATATTTATTTTCTTGTCACAACTACAAACATAAACAAAAACTGTTTCTGCTTTTTGCATTTTGTGAAAAGTAGACATGATGGTTATAGTGAGTGTAATTTTTATAGCTTTCTCTCAGGAGATGTTTTGCCTCTCTATTCAGAATGTTTTGTAAAAACTAATTGTTTCTATATTTAAAAACCTGAGTTTTGCACTAAGACAGATGTCATTTCATGATGTGTATACACATGATCAATTTGAGGTTACAATTGTTTGAATCTGCAAAACAGTAAAATATTTGGACTAGTTTCATAGTCAATTATTGTCTTTGAAACAGTGCACGGGCTTCATTCAAGCAACATCTTTGGCGCTGTTGTGTCAAACAATTTTTCCGAAAACTTCATCTGTTTGATTGATTGCCATAATTGAGTTTCCTGTGCAAATGTGATTTCTTTTCACGTGAAAAGCATTTTGGTTTAGTATGAAGTTTTCCTTCTTTCTTTTTTTTCTACTTTTCATCGGTCTGGCAGATGTGAGTGAAAGAAGATATTCTGCATTACAAATGCTACTGACTGTGGAAGCTTAAATGTATCTTCACCATCAAAAGCCTGTGCTATTACTGTTAGGATGTAGCCTTCTGATTACTTACTCTTTTTTTTTTTAAGCATTTTGTTCCACACATATCACGTTTGGACAGGTTTTCATAATGCCATTTTCTTATTTTAATATTTACATAACTTTTACATGTATTTTTCAGTGTTAGGTTATTTTGTACTGAGTGTTTTTATTTTATACATGAAGAATTACCTTCCAAGATTTATCTTCCTACCCTTGCTCACAGTTTTTCATCAAACATCAAAGTTTTCTTACTTTAATATATAGCTTTTACCATAGTTAAGAAGTCTTGCCTCCCTCAGACAATTGTCCAATCTAATGCAGACTTAAGATTTGTTGAACTAATATATGAAACACTAAACAGCTGTATCTGCTTTTTGCAGTGATCAACAAAATTTCAATGATTTTTAGTATGATCAGAATTGTTTTACAATTGTTTGCATAAATGTTTTACAATTAACAGATTTTCAATATAGAAATTACAGAACACTTTTGTAATCTGTTTAATTAATCCTCTATTAGTTTTATTTTAGTTGTATTGCTGTATTATATTTTGTACCATGTATTATGTATAGTTTATTGTAAGTAGCCTGCATTATTGAGTAAATTATCAAACTTGTGAACAATATATCGTTTCTCAGCAATAGTTCTGGTCTTCAATATATAGTTCTGGTCTTCTATATGCATATATAGTGTATATGGGAAAATATTTGAGATTAAATTTCTTACCACAGCACAGTGTATCACTCTATACAAGCTAGGTGGACTTAAGTCATTTCGAGAATTTTTTTTTCAACATTTACTTCTTTTTGTATCCACATGTATCCAAGCTATTTTTTTAATAGTGTAAATCAATGTTCTTAGCTTATATTAATAATGTTTATATTAATAATGTATGGGATAATAATGTATATCATTGTACAGCTAAGAAATAGATTAATAAAGCTAAAAATAAATTATTAATATTAAATAAATAAATACAGCTAAAATACAGCTTAGAAATAAATAAAGCTAAGAAATAAATAAATACAGATCAAAAATTTGTGGATTGATATAGTGATAAATTACCATATCAGTCCACAAATTTTTGTGGATTGCGATTTTACTAAGTGTTTTTATTTTTTTTTTTTGGTTTCAAATGATGTCTGATTTATCCCTAATCAAAGTGCCACTTAGTTGATCACAGGTGCTGATCACAATAAAATGTTGTTTATCAGAGTACAGAAATCAAGCTATTTAAATTTTCAAGTTATAAAAAGTTATAAATCATTTTTTAACATTGGTTAGGAAGCAGGCATAAACTTCCTTTCAAATACTCTTCTGCAGTGCTCTGTGATAAAACCGTAAAGACATCTTGGGATACCTAAAATAAATAAGTAAATAAAAATGGCAGCTAAAATATTATTTGGAAAAATCCCTGGCCTTCATCTACACTTTATTGCTGACCAATTAAGTTTATTTTTATCAAGCAATAATTTAAAAATCATATGGGACTTATTGTAGATAAACCAAAACCTGGCTTTGAGAATATAAATGTCAGGGACACAGCCTGAATATTTTTTATGAAGCCTGAGTTAAGTGGTGAAATTACGATGTTAGATCTCAGTCTCATTTAAAATTTCAGTATTTTATTAAGAACACTCTCCTTATGCTATGATATTGTTATTGTTATTATATGCCTGTTACTGTGGACAAGCTACTTTTACAGAAGTTATAAAAACATTCATTCTTCCAATCAGGCATCTATTAGAAGAGTCTCAAGAAGCTAGCAATAATGATTTTTGTTGACTCTGCAATAATCATACCAGAAAAAACAGATGTATTTTTAAAAATATGGGTTTGCTCAATTTACTTATGGTAACTTCAAATCCTGTCACCAACTCACACAGATAACTGTCAAGTAAGAAAACCGGAAATTACTGTTAGAAGTTTTGAATTTAATTACCTTTCCTGTAATACCATAACATCAGGTTTAAAATAAAATTATGTGCAATAACAAAGATTATCGCACATAACTTTGTGCCATTAGAGTACAATTTTTTCAGATGTGAATGTAACAATGATTCATCCAACATGATTGGAATTTGTTTATTTTACAGTATCAGTTATATTGTAGTTAGTATAATATGTAATTTTTTAATTTACTCAAAATTTTTTATTACATAATTTACAAAGAGTTGAAATTAAGTACTTAATTTAAATATGTAATTAACTTTTTATTACTAAAATTTCTTAAAGCTTGAAAGTAATAAAAAAAATGCTTAACTAATCATTAAAACACCATAATATTATGAATTACATTTTTAACAATCAAATTGCAGGACAACATTTTTTTTGTACACCTAGTTTGTTGTAGACAATTCACTGTGCCCAGGATAAAAGTATTCTTGAAGGCCAATATTCCTTCATTCAGTAACTTTTTTCTTATCTATGTTAATGATCTTCCTGACAATCTTACACCTAAACTGGCTTTATTTGCTGGCTTATTATATATATATATATATATATATATATATATATATATATATATATATATATATATATATATATATATATATATATATATTTCTAGATCATTATTCTTATTTTCTGTTCGAAATTTCTTTAATTCGGACTTTAATTCTTCAATGAATTTTTTTACTTATCAGCATCAACTAAAAAATTTTTTTACCTATAATTTCTCAACTAATACTTTTAAAAACTACTAGAAAATTCTTCTACTAAAATGGTGTTATCTTTAAACTTAAGTGATTTTTTTTTTTGTCTTGATCTAAAACAAATCTGTCACTCAAATCTCACAAAATTCTCACTAATCTTTTAGTCAAATATTAAAATTTAGTTTTAATCAAATTAATTATTAAAATTTAGTTTTAATCAAATCTCACAAAATTCTCAAATCTCAAAAAATCTTTTTTGCTCATTTTTATCAAATTGTTTGAATTATTTGTTTATTCATTATATATTTCATAAATTGTTTGAATTATTTGTTATATTCATTAAATATTTCATAAATTGTTTATAAATAAAAAATTACTGATAATGATCTACAGTTTTTTACATCTATGGAGCTCTTGGTAAGATTTTTTTTAGTAAATAATAATAAAAAAAATTATTTTATTGATAACAATTACAATTAAGTTAACAAAAAATAAGTACAAGCTGAAAAAATATTCATTATATTAAAGGTTATTAATTACCTTATTTGAGCTCCCTTCTGAAAACAATCTCTAAAGCCTGCTTTTATCCATACAGAAATAACTTCGGCAACAACACAATCGATAACAAAATGATTAACACAAAGTCCTCCAAATCCAAAGTTCAAATCCAAGATGTTTTTTTCACACATAATGTGAATCTTTGGCGGCAACTTGAATCTGTAGTTTTTTTCAGTGTTTAAGAATAGGTATCTAAACACATTTCCTACAGTTTGTTTGTTAGCAATTTGTTTATAGGATAACTAAGATAATTTTCAAGAAATAAAGAAATAAAATTTACAAAGTTTTAAAAGTCTAACTTCTTGGTTGTTTGTCCATTTAAGATATGTTCACTTTGACAACTTAAAATAGTAAAGGCTAGTTGTAATTTAATCATGTATATTAATTATTTAATCATGTAGGAAAAACTGGAAATATATAACCTGAAAAATCTATTTGAAAATAAAAATATTTATTTTTATTAATGTTTTGTTTATGTGCTTGTTTGTCTGGTTTATAAAAACTCAATACAAAGTGATAGATTACAGACAATATGTTAAATAAATGACGGTAGGGAAGAAATAAAGTTGCAATTTTCAAGAAAAAAAGTTGCAAGTTATATATGTAATTAATAATAATAATAATAAAAACAAATAATTTTTTAGGTACTGTAAAATCGCCTAAGTTTGGTCAGTTAAGCTTTAAACATTTATTTATCACGCATAAATAAAAAATTTTCAATTTTTTTTTTGATAATCAATATTGTAAAAATCAAAAAAATAAAAATAAAAACTAGTACTCGATGTTTAATTTAAAATGAAAACATCTACATTATCTACAATAAGGTTTATTTCCCAGCACTTTACCCTATGGAACTCTCTCCCATCTTCATGTTTTCCTGACTCACACAACCAACAACTTTTGAAATTATCTGTAAAATGTTTCCTTGCTCTATAACTCTATTCTTTTTTTTTTCTATTAACTCCTAACTTAGTAGTGGTTGCTTGCAGTCTTATTGGGAGTGAATCATAATGTAAAAGTATTAAATAATAATAATTTCTTTTATATTATCTGAGATAATTTTCATAATTTTTTGGTAAAAGTGTTTGAATTTTGAAAATACAGTATAATACAATTTAGTGTTATAACGTTGAAGATATGAATGTATTATAATATAGTAAAATATATAAAGAAATTTTGTAAAATTCATAGTGGATTATCATGGATATTACGTTTTTTTTTAGCCTCAGCATTATGTGAAGTTTGTCCTGAAGGTTATATGTGTACTGGTCAAGTTGCTCCAGACCTCTGTGAACAAGGATATTATTGTTTGAAAGGTACTGGTTATAACAAGATGCCCTGTCCTGAAGGAACTTATGGATCTCAAAAAGGTCTTATTAGCATAGCTCAGTGTACACCCTGTACTGCAGGCTCATATTGTGAAGGAATTGGGTTACCAAGACCTACTGGTTTTTGTGATCCAGGCTATTGGTGTCAAAGTGGTGTTAATAAAAAAAATCCAAAATATGGTAATCATACTGGAATTGGGGGAGAGTGTTTTCTTGGACATGAATGCAAAGGAAATACTTCATTCCCTTCACCTTGTCCTTCTGGAACATTTGGAAATATGCTTAGAACAATATCTTGTGAAATATGTCCTGATGGTATGTAATTTTCTCTGATGCTTTTATTTATTATAGTTTTTTCCTAATGGTTTTTGTTGTTTGTTGAAAATAAATTTGAATGTTGAAAATAAATTTGATTTTTGTTGTGTGTTGAAAATAAAGTTGTGTGTTGAAAATAAGTTTGGTAATTTTTCTCTTTATGTAGGAAAATATTGCAATGGAAGTACTATAACTCCATATGATTGTCCTATGGGTCATTATTGCATGATTGGTACTCAGTATAGTACACAATATAAATGCCCTCCTGGTACTTTTAATAACAATACAGGATCAACAAGCATTAATGCTTGCTTGCTTTGCCCACCAGGGCAGTATTGTCAAGGTTATGGTCGTATTGTTCCTAATGGTTGGTGTTCAGGTGGTTACTTTTGCAAAGGTGGAGCAATGTCAGCCAATCCTGGAGATTTAGGCACCAGTATTAATAAAAGTTCTTCATGTTTTGAGTCACAATCATGTGTTTGTCCAGATATAAATCTTTCGAAAGGTATATATTTTCGTGACTTTTTTGTTTATATAAAAAGTTTATTTTTATGTGAAATAACCTTTCCATATTGTTGTTTTTTTTATACAATTCTTAACAACAAAAATATAAATATGTTTTATTGTTAGTACGAATGGAGTTATTAATTTTATTTATAATACCACCTCTTTTTTAGAAGTAAAGATCAACCAAAAAAAACTAAACATCAACCAAAACTCATTCATGCTTGACTCCTCATTCATCAAAGTCTCATTCTTTTATTTTATCTATTCCTGCATGCTCCTAAAACTTTCATGCATCTAGCTTTTTTACCCAAACCTCAACCCTTTGGAACTTTCTCCCTCCATGTTTTCCTGACTCAACCTTCAACTTTTTAAGTCTTCTGTCAACCGTTTCCTTGTTCAATAACTTTATTCTCTTTTTCTCGTAACTTCCAGCATAATAGTGATTGTTTGCAGCCCTGTTGGGAGTGAATTAGAATAAAAATAAAAATAATTTAACTTTTTGTTTGTGATAGTTTAAGTAAAAAAATTCAAATTTGAATCATATGTGATTTTAATCCAGTAGGCTTTTTTTTTATTACATTTAAAACTATACATTACAACTTTGTGAATAACTGTTACATTCAGTAAAAGTATAGATTGCAACTTTGTGAGTAGCTGCTTTAAATTTTGGGTGATTTCTTTAAAATCTTGACAGTTTTTATAAGTACAGGCTATATTACAAGCTTAATTTCATAAAATAATTATAATATTATTTGTACTTCATAGGTAATATATGCCCAGCTGGTTATTTTTGTCCTATTGGTACTTCAATCCCTATTATATGTACTAGAGGAATGTACTGTGAAAGCGAAGGACTTGCATATCCCACTAACAATTGCTCTGCTGGATTTTACTGCATTGAAGGTTCAGTTTCTTCCCATCAATTTGAATGCCCTGTTGGTCATTATTGTGAAACTGGTACAAAATGGCCTATCCCTTGTGAAGCAGGAAGTTATTCAAACAATACCCAAAACAAAAAAAGTAGTGATTGTCAGAGATGCACACCTGGCTTTTATTGTGATAATTCGAGACATGATAAGCCTGCAGGTCAATGCGCACCAAGGTGGGTAACTAAGAGTTATTGTTTTTTAAATTTATTGTTAACAACCTCTTTATTAATATCAGTTATTATTATCTGTATATCTATTACATATCTACATATTATCTATTAAGTATCTATATGTAATCTATGTATAATCTATTATCTATTATTTTTTGATTTATCTATTTACCTCTATATTATCGATATATTATCTATTATCTATATGTTATATTAAAAAAAAAAAAAAAACGTAATAAAAAATAAATAAATATATTTATTTATTAAATATCTTAAATATCTATTGCAAAGATCTCAATTTTAATTTTTCAGAATATTTTAATATAAAATATTTTTTATTAATATTTAATAGAAAATAAGACATTTAATATATAAACAAAGAAATTTTATTAAGTGCCTTTTTTTTCAAATCTAATTTACTCCCAACAAGGCTGCAAGCAACCACTATTAAGTTGCTGCCTCTGTCTAGTGCACAATAAAATCTTTTTATTTGCAAGTCAGCCCTAAAGCAGGAAGATTGAAAACTGTATTGCCTAACAGCAAATTATTTGACTCAAGATGTTAGAAATTCGTTAGTCAAAGACACAAAGACCTTGCTTATAACATATAGAAATCTAATTGGACGATACATATAGAAATCTGATTGGACGATTGTTGTAGGGGAATATTCTTAAGAATTTTTAAAAATTGGAACCACAGATGCCATTTTCCAGCAGGCTGGTAAACAAAATTTAGTAAAACACTAGGTTGGAGAGAGTTCTGGAGAACAATTTTGTAAGACTATGAAAGGAATGTTGTCTGGAACACAAGCTGTAGAAGAGTTTAATTAAGTTATGACTTTGGCAACAAAAACTGGAGCAATTTGAATGTCTAACAGTGGGTGAACCTGCTTAACTGGAATGGTGGAAGGAGGAGTGTGGCCATAAAGTTCAAGAGTTGAATGAGAAAAAATTTTATTGCAAATAGTTTAGCCTTATCCTTGGGAAAGGTAATAAGAACAATAATGAACTATACTCAGTTATTTTTACATATAACATTAAACCTACATTCCTATTATTATTACTTGTGACAAAATTTAATTAACTTTTAATACATGTTTTTTTTAAAAGCACATGTATATATAGTTATTTTTAAAAGAGAAGCATATAATAAGCCTTTGCCCCATGCTCTGCTGCTTTATAGGATTCACTTTTCTTGGCAAAGGCTAGGAGAAGTTAATTGTGACCTCAAATACCCCATACCTTAAAGTCTTAGCTGTGAAAATGTCTTGATAAAAATACTCATCTTGGGCAGATGTAAACTACATTCGGCTACTGTCTTAATGGTGATCTCCTAGGCAAAGACTTTAAAAAAAGACTTTAAAAAAAAAGTATTGACAATTATTGATAAGGGGTAAGCAGAAAAATTTTGTTAATTAGCCTCACATCCCTTTTTCGTCTATAAGCCTAGCATAGATTTAAACTTGTGTTACATTGTTTACTGCATAAAATGATGAATGCTGATTCTCTTCTCAATGGTTCTTAATTACTTAACTCATGGTTTTTGCTTGTGCTAACTTAGCAGTGGTTATGCAACTCTTTCTGTTATCTTTTAATTAAGGTTTAATAAACTCGAAAACTAAGTTTAATGGTTCTGAGAAAAAGTTAAATTTTCTAAACTATTTAGCTCTTAAAGCTATTGATTCGATCAGCTCTAAAATATTAGAGTATTAACAATAGTATGTTGTTCATGGATAGTGTCCCTGTTAATGCATTTTATAACTTATGTATTTCTTATTATCTTACTCAGGTGTGATTCATTTTCTTGATTAATTACTTATGATTTCACTCTGAATTGTGTTTTGCCTCTGATCTTGTGTTTCTCTTTGTTTTCCTTTCAACCATAAAATTTCCTCTATAAAATTTTTATCTTACTTCTTCGGAATCCATTGCAACTACTACTAGTAACTTACTACAATTTAAACCCTCCAAAAAATTATTTGATCTCCCAATGATGTTTAAATCTGCTGCCACACCTTTGAAAAATAAAATTAAAGTATTCTTATACATTATTATTATAATGTATAAGAATACTTTCTTTTATAATTATCTTCTTAAAGGATTGAAACTCTTCTCATGATTTTTTTTTTCTTTAGGCTGACGTTTTATTTTTCTGCTGATAAATGTGTCTTATAAGTAACCTTATAAGCTGGATTCAGACAGATGTAAAAACTTTCATTCCTTATTGTTTGTGTTAAGCACATCTTCATTCTACTCCATGGTTTACACCTTCTTGTGCAGCTGGTATATCTAATTGTAATCATTGTTTACTTCTTTTTTACAAAAATAACTCTCTTGAGTATAAACATCTTTTTATTATAGCAAGAAGTCAAAGATATCTGATGCTAAATCTTATCTCAGAATAAGATATCTGAGATAAGATTTAGGCTCAAGAGACAAGAGAAAAAAAAATCTAAAACAGTGTTATTACCAAAGTTAATGACTTATTAAAGTTGGTTTAACAGTGTCATGTTAATAATACTGTTAAATTGTTTGCTAAGAACAGATAGCTTATTGGAAATCCAATCTCACTTTTGTGACTAACTAGGGCTTCTATTTGCTTGTGAATTCAAACTTGAATAAAACTCATTTATTGTTTGTAACAATTATCACGATATTTTTGATATTCCTATATGAATTGAAACTTTTGAAATAGCAAAGACTCAACATCTGTAGAGCAAATTTTGGGTAGTTGGGTTACATTTGCTAAACTTTCTATATAATATTTTATTTTTACTAATTAGTATACAATTTGTTAATTTATAGGTAAACTGTTTGGGACAAAATCAGAAAAATTCAAGCTCTTTGTATAACTTAATATTTGCTTACTAAAAAAAAATCTAAATAACATATGCTCTACAATTGTTTCTGTTTCAACTACGTACTTTACATCTCAGATTATTATTCACCACTGACCTCTCATGAAAATCATATATACAATCAATTTCCAAGTTAGCACCTACTAGTGTTATCTCTCTTTGTTATTTTTGCTATTTCCTATTTCTATTATATTCCTGATTTCAGCCTCTGCCTCTGCATATCTCTTATTTGATTCTGTAAGGAGTATTGTCATAATTAGGCTGGTTCTTTTAAAGATTCTTTCTCTTCTAGACCAGATCCTTAAATGTATTGTAAATGTGGTGAGATCTGCTTTAGCTGCCAAGCTTGAACGTCTTCTTTTTCATTTCTACAAATACTATTATGATTGCTACTCAAAAATAAATGATCAACAACAAGATCACAAATTGCATAAGCACAAAAAATTGCCAAAAAAAGTCAATTGCAATCGTGATCACTGAATTGCAATTGAATCATCTGAATTAACTAAATGCAATTGAATTATCATCTTTTGATAATAATTCAATTACACATTGAACATTTAAAGTTATTTGTAAAGGGTTTCTGAAAGAATTACAATATGTCTTTAAGACCCTATTTATATTCTTGTGGCTAATGCAGAAAGACCGCTTTGGTATGACCTGCCAAGTGCCATTAACCTGGCTGTCAGTTGATGTAGGATATGCTGTTAATTAATTTCAAAAATGACTGGATAGTGGTAGTTTTTTAGATATATGCTTCGTTAATGAAAAGCTGAAAAATACTGCAAACAAGCATTTTGATTAGACACTGGTAAGAATACATAGAATACTTAAAGGCCTTTTAAGTATAATAAGCAAAGATAGAAATTATAGGTGATTAGCTTTTAGGTGGTAGCTTGATGATGTTAGGTGCTTGATCACCTCTGATGGTTTGGAAGATTTTTTATCAAATTTTTATCAAATCTGATTTTTAGAAGATTTTTTATCAAATTGGAAGACTTTTACATTGTACCCCATTCATAATCAATCATGACAGTGATATTTAACTAGTGATGGACTTTATTATAATTAATGATTATCAATAACTGTCAATACTTATTTTGAAGTTGTTTTTTATTCCTTATTTTCTGAAGTATGTCTTTTGATGTTTTTAAACATACTTATATATTTTACTCTAAAACTCAAAAACTAAAAGTCACATTGCATTCCTGACTTTTATTTTCAAATCAATGGTCCACAGCAGTCCGGAAAAACAACAACTTCACACGGTTTTATTATAAACTTTACTTACATTTTCACTTTGAAAACCAGTTTCATTATGACTCCATGAGGTCACTAATTGATACAATCCCAAGTTAAAAGTATTATTGTTGAGCTTAAAAATAGTAAGAATAATGGTTCTAATGATAAATAACTGATTTCTCATGATTGTATATATATATATATATATATATATATATATATATATATATATATATATATATATATATATATATATATATATATATATATATATATATATATATATATATATATATATATATATATATATATATATATATTTGTCTACTTTTCTAACCTCAGAAAGTTGATTTAAGCTTATGATTTGAAATCTAAAATGTTATTTAAACTTTTTATTAACCTTGTTTTATAGACATTTTTTATGTATAGTGTTTTTTATGTATAGTTTTTATGTATATGTAAAAAGTATTTATATTTATTAATTATATATAATTAAGTTATATCTAATTAAGATAAAAAACTAGTACTCTATAGAAATGATATTTATTAAATAAATAGATATAGAAATTTTCATGTTCTTAGGGTCAATATATTTTCAAAGCAACAATATTTTTAAAAAATATGAAAAAAATAAAAGTATATGTTTAAATTAAATAATATTAGTATATGTTTATATGAAAAAAAAATATTAGTATATGTTTTAATTATTCTAAAAATGCAAAAAAAATTTAATTACCTAAATATATGTTTCTGTTTAATAAAAAAAGTGCTATGTAAAATATTTCTAAACAACATTATTAAAAACATTATTATCTAAAAGAGAGTCTCATTGGAACAGTATTCTATACGAAAATTTATCTAAAAGAGAGTCTCATTGGAACAGTATTCTATACGAAAATTTATCTAAAAGAGAGTCTCATTGGAACAGTATTCTATACGAAAATTTATCTAAAAGAGAGTCTCATTGGAACAGTATTCTATACGAAAATTTATCTAAAAGAGAGTCTCATTGGAACAGTATTCTATACGAAAATTTATCTAAAAGAGAGTCTCATTGGAACAGTATTCTATACGAAAATTTATCTAAAAGAGAGTCTCATTGGAACAGTATTCTATACGAAAATTTATCTAAAAGAGAGTCTCATTGGAACAGTATTCTATACGAAAATTTATCTAAAAGAGAGTCTCATTGGAACAGTATTCTATACGAAAATTTATAGAGAATCAGGAGTAACAAAATAGTAAATACTATAAAAAAAAAAATCCACATCATTTATCAATGCAAGAAATTTTCTCTAATGTTGCCCATGAAATTGCAGAACGATGGTTTATTTTTGACACTGAGTTTAAAGAGCCTTTAGTTTGTAGTACTAAAGCTATAGAACTAAGACTCAGTAGATGGTACTAATAAACAGTATTCTATACGAAAATTTATAGACAATCAGGAGTAACAAAATAGTAAATACTATAAAAAAAGACCTCAACTTGTTTCTTTGTTTCCTTGTTTGTCAAAGCTTTTGTTTTGGACTTATTAAGATAGATAAATATATAAATATGTTTATTATGTTAATTATGTTAATTTATTTATAAATATGATTAAGAGAGAGTTATAAAAACAATTTAAGAAAAAATAAAGAGTTCATCATTATATGAGTATCACCAATATTGTGAATATTTTCAGAAGTAAGCAACTGAGTTTTGTTTGGGTTTAAATTCACCAGCCTCTGCAAGCTCTGAAAGCTCCAAGCTTTAGTATCTTTGATTTTATTAATCTTTGTAAGATTTCTTTTAATGCTGGCTTTTGTTATCTTTTGATTATTTTAATAAAAGTTGTTTTAGCTAATTAAGAAAAAAATAGCAAGCACATAGCATCAAAATTTGTTTTAGCTACATTAAGAAAAAAATAGCAAGCACATAGCGTCAACATTTGTTTTAGCTACATTAAGAAAAAATAGCAAGCACATAGCGTCAACATTTGTTGTAAACCTTTTTTATAATATTAAGCAAGCAAGCACATAGCGTCAACATTTGTTGTAAACCTTTTTTATAATATTAAGCATAAGTTGATTTTGATCCTCTTTATGCTTTTTGCATAAGCATAACCAAATTTTAAATATTTTTTTTATAAATAATGTATATTTATAAAAAAAAACATAAATAAAAAAAATAAAAAAATAAACATAAATAAAAAGATAAATTTATAAATAAAGTCAACAATACAAGCAAAAAAGATATTTTATAAGTTGTGATTTTAGATATTACTGTCCTGGTGGTCAGTCTTCTCCTACTCCTGTTGGGTATGAATGCTTGGCTGGTCATTATTGTCCCCAAGGATCTGAATCTCCAGTACCGTGTTTGAATGGTACGTATCAAAATCAAAGTGCCCAAGATAGTTGTTTACCATGTCCTGAAGGTTTTTATTGTAATCATGAAGATAATGCAGCCGCATCGCCTATGTTGTGTCCAGCAGGTCATTTTTGTCCACGTAACACAAAATACAAATATGATTTTCCGTGTCCAAAAGGAACTTTCAGTTCCAACAAAGGTAATGCAAGAATTGAACAGTGTTTGGCATGTATTGGAGGAAACTATTGTGCTTTTCCTGGCATCTCCACTCCAACTGGTCAATGCAAAGAAGGGTTCTACTGTTATACTGGTTCTCAAGAAGCTCAACCAATAAACCATATACTAGCAACTGACTGGAATTTCAATTTTTATAATGATATTTGTCCTAAAGGTTATTTCTGTCCAAATGGTACATCCACTCCTACGCCCTGTCCTCGTGGATATTTTTCTGGAGATGTTGGACTAAAGAAACTTGATGAATGTCAACCTTGTCCAGCTGGTAAATACTGCAATGGTACAGGAATAGAAGCCTTAATAAACCCACCTAATTGCTCAGTAGGATTTGTTTGTGTGCAAGGATCTGATTCTCCTACTCCAACTGGTAGTGATAATCTAAGAGGATATCCATGCCGACCTGGATTTTATTGTCCAGAAGGTTTGTTCATGGTTCTTAATTTTTAAATAGCAACTTAATTAAATTTACAAATAGTTTACATTGTATATTTTTACTTAGGTACATATAAAGAACTAAGCTGTCCACCTGGCACTTTTCAGCCATTACCACAGCAAGGAAGTTGTCTTGCTTGTATAGCAGGTTCTATGTGTTTAGATTACAATATGACAAAACCCATCAGTTGTCAGCCAGGCTATTATTGCCCTGGTGGAAAACCTTTGATATGCCCTGCTGGAACCTATAGTGGGAAACTAGGTTTGCTTTCAGTAGACGATTGTACTGATTGTCCAGCAGGAGAATATTGTTTGGGTGGTCAATCAAAACCTGATGGAAAATGTAGTGCTGGTTTTATATGTGGTGGAGGATCTGATAGTTCTGTTCCAGATGCAAGTAACTCAAAGTTCCCTAAAAATGGACCATGTCCTATAGGAAAGTTTTGTAAAGCTGGAACTCATTTTTCTGAGGACTGCCCAGCAGGATATTTTAGAAATACTACAGGTGGAACTGATGTAAATGATTGTTTTTCATGTACACCTGGTTGGTATTGTGAAAAGAGTGGTCTTGGTGAGCCAACTGGAAAATGTGATGCTGGCTGGTATTGTCCGGAAGGTCAGCAAAAAGCTCAGCCCAGTGGTAATGAATGTAAGTCTGGATATTATTGTCCAAAAGGGTCAGCTGCCCCTCTAGATTGTGAAACAGGTAATTCAAACAATTTTCATAACTTTTAATCAATTTCATAAGTTTGTTTTTTGAACCAATAGTTTTAGTTAAATTTTAGATTGCATTTAAATTGCTCACTTAAGTGCAGGCAATAACCAAACTTAAAAAAATAAAAACTTTACCAACAATTGCTAATTTGTTTGATATGTGCTCATTTGTAAATCTTTTCAAATATTACAGGCACTTATCAACTTGAATCAAAAAAGTCTGTTTGTCATGTGTGTCCACCTGGTTATTATTGTGTGAATGCTACATCAAAACTTCAAAAATGTGATGCTCATTACTATTGTCCTGAAAAAACTAAAGTACCTATATTATGTCCAAATGGTACGTATAGTTATGATAATGAGACTGGTCTAGAAAGAGATACAGATTGTCGTCCATGTATTGCTGGTCACTTTTGCATAATGGGTAAATTTTTTTTTTTAATATTTTAAAAAATATAAAAGATAAAAGATTTTGTTTGCCAAAAAAATTTTTTTTAATTTTTATATATTTCTTTGACTTTGAAGGGACTGTAAGGGAAAAATGTGCAGCAGGGTACTTATGTCAATCAGGAAGTCCATCTCCAACACCTAAAGTTCCTCTGTCAGGGCCTAACACAAAAGCTGGTCCATGTCCTCCTGGTTATTTTTGTTCTTATGGAGCAATATTTCCAGAGCCCTGCCCTGAAGGTACATTTAAACCTGATTACGGAGGATATGGAAATAAGTCTGATTGTTGGCCATGTCCTGCTGGTAAACAATGTTTTGGAGGTAAGACAATATATTTTATATATATATATATATATATATATATATATATATATATATATATATATATATATATATATATATATATATATATATATATATACATATATATATATATACATACATACATACATACATACATACATACATACATACATACATACATACATACATACATTAATACATACATACATACATACATACATACATACATACATACATACATACATACATACATACATACATACATACATACATACATACATACATACATACATACATGCATACATACATACATAAATACATACATACATATGTCTATATATACATACATACATACATAAAAATAAAGTTTATTATATTAGTATTTATAATGTTATTTATAAAATTAGTTACGTTGTATAATATAATTGTGCATAATTGAAACTATTTATAAAATTAGTTGAATTGTTTAACATGATTGTGCATGATTAACACAATTATTTATAAAATTAGTGATGTTGTTTAACATAGTTGTGCTTTTATTTGATTATTAAAATCTCTGTTATCAAAAAATTAAAAGTAATAAAACTTATAGTTTTGAAATATTCCCAATTTATATTTTGCATTTTTGTTTTTTCCTGCGCTTGGTTCTTTTAATAATTCAATTACACCACATAATTTTTATTGTTATTTATTATTTTTCTGTGTAAGTAAAAAAACCTAATGCACACTAAAAACTATAGCATGCAGTCAATTTTTTAATTAATATTTTCAAAATTTATTTGGTAGTTTCATTTCCAGTAAACATATCTAAAAGAATTTAGTACCAGAAAAAACCTTCTTTATTAATTTTTTATGATACTAAAAAAAATTTTTTATGATACTTCAAAAGTTAGTTTTTGTTCTCCAGAAAGTTGTATAAAATCAAATAACAATTAAAAATAACAGCTGCACAAAAAAGAGAACAGTAAAGTGAGACTTGATTGTGAAAATTGAAACTGATGAGAAGAAATAAAAGCTTTCATGCCTGCCTGAAAATGAATATTGTAAATTTTTGGCAGAAAGATGGAAGAAGGTGAGAGAGATGGAGAGATGAGATGGAAGCTCAAGGATTGTATTGTAAGATAAGATCATCAGTTCCAGTCTTACAGTTAGAAGTGTGATCTGGTGTTATGCAATGATAGGGTGTATGATAATAGGGTGAATCTGGTGTAGGAAAAGTGCAATGTAAAATCTATAGTAAAATAAAAACATGATTTAAATCACCTTAAGAAGAACAAGAAGCATCACAAGCTGATCACAAGCTTGGGTCTTAGACAAGACAAAAATTATGGAATAAATGTAAGTAATTAAGGTTGAATGGAAAACAGGTGACAAAATTAACAATATCTGAGATTTAAAAAGATAAAAATTTAAGCTTTAAAGTCAGTAAAGTCAGTACTAATAGAGCCAAGCAAATCAGTTTTGTAAACATGTAAATTACCAATAACAACATGTTTACAAAACTGATATTGCAGAGATATTGAGAATTTTTTGTATTTAAACTTTTGTGTTTATGTAAACTTTTGTGTTTTTTGTAAACACTTGTATTTATAAGTAAATACAAAACTTGACTCAATCATAGATAGTGCATGAGACCATGTACCATGACACCACCATACACCATGACACCGTGGGCAATAAATACCTTGAGCATTCCTACCAACTTTTCCTATGTTCCTTGTGGACTACAATGCACACCAAAAAATAAATTGAAACAATTATGTGGTGGTCATAGTTTTTTATGTTTAATGAAGGAAATTCTACTAGGTTGTTTATTACATTCTCTTGGAATAAGAAAAAAAAGGTCAGCACAATATTTTAAACACAAAAGTTTCACCATTGATGTTACCAATAGTAGGATGATCATGATGCTTTATCTTGAATCTGGTTTGATATAATTGCTACTGGACATACTACTGGGACAAATTACTGGAACATTTTACCAGAATATATTAGTGGAACAAATTATTAAAAAATACTACTGGGGCAAACTTTAATTTCTTTTAGTTATGAAACAACATCCTATGAAGTGTTGAAGACATATGATTCTGGTCTACATATAGCAAAATAGTTTTCCAGTAAAATGTCTGATATTTTGATAAGTTGTTATCATAAATAATTGATATAGTGTCTAGAACCGGATTCATAAACAATTTTTTATTTAGAAAAATCAAATTAAAAGTAAAAAAACTTCAAAAAAAAAAAAAAAAAACAGTAACAAAAAAAACAAAGTTTAAATAATATAAAAATACAAAGTTTAACTTTTGAAATTCATTCTATCTAATGAATAAGTTTCAAAAGTAAGTACTGTAGAGTGTCAGATTAGTGTAGAGTGTCAGATTAGATTTTTTAGCAATTGAGATCTTTAAGCTCAACAGCCTTTTAAAAACTTTTCATTTTTAATTAATAAATAATAATAACTCATTCATTCTTAATCTTGCATTAAAAATGAATGAGTTATTATTATTTATTAATTAAAATCTTGTATTATATTAGTAAATCTCACAACTCAAGCTCAAGTTTGGCTAGATCAATTAATGAAAAAGTGTCAAAAGGTTTAATAGAAAATGTCAAATTTTCCTTTTTCTTTCTGAGTTCTCAAAAGTATTTTACAAGTGAAACTTTTATTTTTACTGCTTCAGCAAAGAAATTGATATCCATTATATTTGAATTTGCTCATTAAAAATGTTTTCATATTGAGGAATGAAGAAATGTTCCAGTTTTTTTTATATAAAATTACATTTTAATGAAAGCATTGCTTTTAGCAGAAAAATGCTGTATTTCTTTTTCCTTAAAACTTTTTTTTTGAAATTTTATAATGGTATTTAATAAACGCTTTTTGTGAACCCTTCATGTTTGAAGCATTATCTTTTTTTTTTTTTTTTTTTTTAACATCTTCGCTTCCAACAAGGCTGCAAGCAACCACTAATTAGTGTTGGAAGTTACTGAAAGAGAAAAGATGAAGATTGTAGAGCAAGATAACGGTTGACAGACGACTTAAAAGATTGCAAATTATATGAATCAGGAAAGCAAGATGAAGGAAGCAAATTCCAAAGAACTGATGTTTGAGGAAAAAAACTAGCCAAATAAGAGGTTTTGTAGCACTTAGGAACAGTAACAGAAAAAGGATGAATTTTTGTAGATGGCACAAGAGACGCTAGCTCTTTAGAGCAGTGCCCATTATAGTATTTGTAGAAAAGAGAAAGAGAAGCAACATTACGACGATGTGACAGATGTTGAAGGTTGGCTGCAAAAGTAGGTCCAACTATGTTTACTAAAAGAGAAAGGGCATCATTAGAAGATCCAGCCCAGATATGGCAACAGTATTCCATACAAGGCCGGATTTGAGATTTATAGAGATAGAGAATTGAATCCAGAGTAAGAAAGTGACGAGCTCGATAAAGAGAAGTGACTTTAGCAGATGCTTATTTTGCAACGGATTTGATATAAGGTTTCCAAGAAAGATCAGAAGTAAGAGTTAATCCTAGAAGATAAAAGGTAGGTAGACTCATCGAGTACATTACCGTTCATAAATATAGGAAGGTCTAAATTATTGCGATAACGATTGGCTGAAAAATATTGAGTTTTATCTGAATTAAAGTTCACCAGCCACTGTGAGCCCCATGCTGTAGCAGAAGTGAGATCTTTTTCAAGCTCAGATGCCCCCTGCAAGCAATTAGAGGGAGTTGGCTTCTTATCATGACAAGAATAAATGGTAGTATCATCAGTAAAAATAACAATAATTTTGTTAATGCCAGTTCATTTGCTAATTATTAGTGACTGCTTTTGAAACATCTTCTTCTCTAGTTTGTCCCTGACTTGGTTAATTTATGTAATTTATGTAATAAAGTGGTAATTTGGTAATAGCTCTTCTATAAAATAACTATAACAATATTGTTTACATCATAAAGTTTATCATTTGCAATTAAAAATGCTGATAGTGATTTATTATCATTCACTTGTTGACAAAAAAACTTTTTTAGCAAAACAAAAAAAAAAACTAGTGACACACAAGTTTTTTTTTTGTTTTGCTAAAAAAAATATCTTTAATTTTTTTAGCAGTTTTATTTTTTTGTTTTAAATTATTGAAAAGATTGTGAGATATTTTATAAATCAGTTTTCAAGGTATTCTTTATAAGTGAAAAATAAAATTAAAATTCCATGGGCTACCAATAAACTCTGTAATATTTCTTGATGACTTCATCCAAAATAAAAGTGCATTTTAAATTGATACAATCATTTTTAACTTGAAAGTAGCATATTTTTTTTTCATAGCAAACTGGATTTTTATCTTCAAAGAATGCAGTTCTTATATATCCTTTTTTTTATTATTTTTAAAAAAATATTTTTTGAGCTTTTTAAAATGATCATTAATAATTAATTACTAATTATTAATGCAAAAACAATTAGGTTACTTATTAAATATTTGTAATTATTGATATCAGCTCAAACAATTTTAATTAAAATAAATTCTTATTGAGACTGTTTCATTATCTAGTAAAAAAGCTGATCCAAAACCCAAAATGCAGCATATACATACATGCATATATATATATATATATATATATATATATATATATATATATATATATATATATATATATATATATATATATATATATATATATATATATATATATATTAGTGATGTACTGATTAATCGGCATTAGCATAGGCTTAATCAGCCACTTTTTGTACAATTGGAATCGGCATCGGCTTCTTTTACCAATTTTCCAACCAATGGCATTTTAATATTTTTATAGTACATTATTATAATAATTAAACAATAAATAAACTAAACTTTATGCATCACTTAGAATTTTTCGGATAAATTTTTATTTTGACTTTGTTTACAGCCAAAAGTTTTAAAAGTAACCTATTTAAGCATTGTTATCTATATTTTTAAAATTCTTTTTTACTTCCAACAAAGCTGCAAGCAACCACTATCAAGTTGGGAATTGCTAGAAAAAAAATAGTAGAGTTATAGAGCAACAAAATATTTGACAGAAGACTTGAAAAGTTGAAGGTTGTATGAGTCAGGAAAACATGAAGATGGGACAGAGTTCAGAAGGGTTGAAGTGCTGGGAAATAAACTAGACAAATAAAAAATTTTAGAATATGAAAAGACAGATACACTAAATAAATGAGACTTTGATGAATGATGAGTCAGGTGAGAATGAGTTTTGGTTGATGGAAGTAGAGATGAAAGATCCTTTGAGTAGCAACCATGATTGTATTTGTAGAAAAGAGAAAGAGATACAACTTAACAACAATGGGAAAGAGGCTCAAGTTTAGCAGATAGACCAGGTCCAACTCTGTTTATTAATTAGTTAATTCATCGGTATTGGCATAGGCCAAAAAAGTTATATCGGTACATCACTAATATATATATATATATATATATATATATATATATATATATATATATATATATATATATATATTAGTTGCTTTTTAATGGTTTTATTATGATTTATCTTTTATCAGTTTTATTATAGCGTTACTTTACGTCTGATAGCAATTCTGTTCAAATCTAAATACAACAAAAAAATAAAATATTAGACTACAGGTATTTATGTTTTATATGAAATGGCATCTTTTTTTAAAAATTTTTTAAATTATGTTAACATCTTTTATTCCCATACAAAAAGTTTGAGTACAAAAAAATTCATGGAAAAGGGACAAAAAAATGGTTTGACTTAACAAGTTCAAGTTATCCAAGGTTCAATTTTAGCAGAGAATGTAAATTAATGTAAGAAGTTGGGAATTGTTATAATTATTAATGTAATAACTGTAGTTATTTTGTAACCAGAAAGTTGCATCAACTACATTAAAATTAAACAATTATTCATAAAAAGAATTCTTTAAAATTAGGATAATTTTAGTCTGGTCATTTGATTGTATAATTTTTTAAAAGGACTTATTCTCATGTTTGTAGAAATAATTCAGATTTTTTGTTTATTAAATTTCCTTGATCCAAATGAGTAAATAATTTCAAATTTTCCTTGTAAACATTTACAAGAAAAATTTGTATACATTTAATATAAGTATGCATTTTTTAGAAATATTATTATAGACAGGTGTCATTTTTAGAATAGACTAGTTTAATTTGAAATTCATAGTTTTTTTCTTTAGTTGCCTAATATATTTTGACAGCATATTCTCTTTTGAGAATTTTTTATGTTTAAAAGATTGTTTGTTGTTGGCATAATATTTTTCCATTTGCCCTCGGTTAAGCTAATATATTGTTTATCATTCATAGGGCAGTCAATATTTTGCTTTTAATTAAAATTTTCAGTATTTTCAGTAATTTTTAAAGAAAAAATTTTTAAAAATTGTAACTGCAAGTAAAAAATTGACTACCCTATGAATGCAAATGCTTATCAAAAAATATTATTTACAAATGCATTGTTTCCTCACAAAACAATCCTGATAATACTTAACAATTAGATAAGTGTTTTTACTAACTATTATAGCTACTTCAAGATGTTCCTTAATTCAATTAACTGTTCTTTAAGAACATTGAGCACTCTATTAGTTAAATACATACAATTTATATAACATGTTATATCACCATGTTTATAATTGTTGACCACTCTTAAATGTCTTTTTAAACATGGAAACTAACAATTTTAATTACTCCCGTAAAAATATCCCGTAAAAAATAGACAAAAAAAAGTTATACTATTTCTTTAGTTGAAAAATTAGAAATTAAAAGAATTAAAATTTAAAAAAATTAGAACACTTTATTAAAAGAATTTATTGGTCCATTTTTTCTTAGAATCTGAAACTAATAAAAATCCTATAATTGAAAATAAACAAAAAGAAAATTTTGGATTCAAAACAAAAAACGCCCCACAATTTATTCCAACCTAGAAAATTTTGAAAATGATTTACTAAACTTGATTAAAACAATGAAATTTTGAAATATTAACAATGATTTTCAAAAAGAACTCAAGTTAGACATTAATAATATAAAATCAAACTCTATTATTTTAGTTTTTGCTGATAAAACAAGGAACAAATACCAAATTGCTCCAGATAATCATTATAAAATACTGTGCGATAATATTTCTAATAATTATGCAAAAGCCACTAAAAACTTGGGAAATACAATCAATTTAGAAGGCAAAAGCATTGCTAAAACAATTAATTTAAAAATAATTAAAAATAAATAAAAAATAATAAATAAAAAAAATTGCCAGCACAAGCCTTTATTATACCAAAAAAATACCAAAAAAATCATAAACCAAATTTTCAAAATAAACTCCCTTGTAGTGCTAGTACCTTCAAAGAATGAACTAGGGCACATTAATAAAATTAAATTAGGCAAAGAAAAATATTATTTGAAAAAAATTAAATTTGCAACAGTAGAAAAGTACCACTGATGTTATAAATTGGCTTTCTAAAATTAGTAATAAAAATGAATGCACATTTATATAATTTAATACTAATGATTTTTACCCTTCACAGCAGAAATTGTAGACAAAACAATAAAATTTGGAATAATCAACACTAAATTTACAGACAACACTATTCATCTAATTAAACATTGCAGAAAAATTTTACTTTTTTTTAACAACTAGACATTGCAGTTTTAACACTTGGGTGTAACAATGGAAAGTTACATTGGAGTTATGATGCTTGTATTGCGATAATGATTTAATAATAATGCAAAAAAAAAAATCAGGGCCTCAACTAGACAAAATCAGAAAAAATACTATAAAAATTTTCAAAACCATTGGCTTACAAATTAATACAAACATTAATTTAAAAATTGTGAATTTTCTTGATGTCGCATTCAACTTCTTGAAAATTTCTTATAGGCCTTATAAAAAACCTAATGATGAATTATCGTATATTAATTTCCCTAAAATCTTAAAATGAATTCCTATTTCAATTAAAAATAAACTAAATCAAAACTCTTCTAATGAAAATATTTTTAATTTCTCCAAATGTGTATATTTAGACGCTCTTTAAAAAAAAATGCATTTAAAAATTTCAAGCTAAAATTTGAAAAAAAAAAAATTGCAAAAAAGCAAAATAAAAAAGTATAATTTGGTTCAACCTTCATCATTACATAATCCTGCGTACAGTAAAGTAAAAATGTTTCAACAAATATTGGAAAAGCGTTTTTAAAATTAGTAGACAAACTTTTCCCTCCCTTTAATAAATTAAACAAAATTTTAACAGAAACACTATTAAAGTAAGCTATAGCTGCACAAAAAATATTGAAAGAATTATAAAAGGCGCTTAAATCTAAAAAAAAATTTTCAAGTTTGCTAATCATCTAATGCTAATCTTCATATATCTATCTTCATCCCTTGAGGCTCTTGATTGAGTAAAGGCTAGAGATGATTCCTTGATAAAAATACTAAACTCGGACAGATGTTAGCTGCATCCATCTACTGTCTTGTAAAAGGCAAAGACTTTAAGGGTAAGCATAATGTTTCTGTTGACCAGCCTTGAATGCCTTCTCCATCTATTAGACTGGTATATATGTAAACTTGTGTTGCATTGTTCCCTGACTAAGATAATGAATGCTGGATCTTATTGACTCTACTCATAGATTTTTGCTTCTGCCTCCTTGATAGGGGCAACTACATACAACTCTTGTAACATATTGTGGACGTTTCTATACTGAGAGCCACCTTCTCACTCAGTCTTCCTCTTTAGGTCTTCTTGGATTATCATTCACTATTGACCTCATGGAAACCATATATGTAATCAATTGCAGAGTTAGCATCTGCTATGGTTGCTTCTTTTTATTGTGCTTGCCATTATCTTACTCTTGATTCTTCTCTTGATGTTCTTCTCTTTCTTTTCTAGACAAGTCAAAAAATGCATTTTAAATGTACTTGGACCTGTTTATCTGCCTAGCTTGAGTCATATCCTTTTACTGTATCTGTCCATGCATGCTCTTAAAAGTTTTATTTGTCTAGTTCCCCTCTCCCCCAAACTTCAACCCTTTGGAACTCTTTCATCTTTATGCTTTCCTGGTACATACAACCTACAACTTTTCAAGTTCATTGTTTCCTTGCTCTTTAATTCTGTTCTTTGTAACTAATAACTGTTTTCTAGTAACTTCCAACTTGATAGTGGCTGCTTGGAGCTTGTTGGGAGTGAATTAGAGTAAAAAAAATAATAAAAAATTTTTAGTTATGAATATACGTGTGTATATATAAATTAAGATTATGCCTACGTTTCATGTTGAGGGAAGAAATAAAGCATATGAAAGAAAGGAAGTGGTTTTTAGTGAACAAGAAAACAACATAAATTGCGTATATTCAACAAAACTGTTACTAATAATAAAACAAGTAAAACATCATGAATTGTACCCATCATCATTATGTTATAGGCAAGAGGCAAGAAAAAAAAGAAAAATTTAATATAATACATAAAATGCATAAATTGATATAATATACAATAACAAATAAACAACATAAAAATGAGTTTTATTATTTTTTAATTTGTAAAGTAAAAGAGTTTTTTTGTAAAAGAAATTGGAATATCTTGTTGTGTTTTACGTAAGAAAATAACATATTATAAGGTTAATGACATATATTATTTTTTTAAATTATTTTAACAAAATGCTGCCCACAATAATACAATTTTAATACACTAGTTGATATAATATATATGTATTTTAGGGTGCAAACCCTGACAACATATGTCGAAAGATTGTAGAACTACATTGAGCAGAAGTTTTAATTTTATGACCACAGCCAATGACAATATAATATATAGATAGCATTGCATTTATTTGTTGTGCAATTTATTAGAAAATAGATGACATAAAAAAAAATTTAAACCAGCATTATGTGTATTTAAGTTCAAACAACACTCTAAAAACATTTGGTCTTTTTAATTTACTTTTTTTACTTTTTGTAGTTTTTAGTTAAAAAAAGGTGAAAGTTTTTTATCAAATGAACAGCACTTGTAAACATTAATTGAATAATAAACTTAATATACATAAAAAATTATTGTTTTAGCATGTTAGTGAATTACATTGAACTTTATGTTAGTATAATAGTGTTTTAGTACATTTCAGTTTGATTTATTTTAGTTTTTTCTTGTTTGTAATGTTATTTTCAAATTAATTTTAATAAATACCATTTCCTAAAGAGAAAAAATCTTAACTTAGGAAATTCAACTATTCTCCAATGCCCTCTGGGTAAATATTGTGAAGAAGGGCAACCTCCAACCAATTGTCCAATAAACTATTATCAAAATAAATTTGGAAGTAAAGCACTGCAAGATTGCTTACCATGTCCAGCAGGTTACTATTGCAATATTTCTGGTATGTCTGATTATTCATATAGTGAATGTCCTATTGGATTTTACTGCTTAGAAGGTCAGGGCCCTCAATATTGTCCACCAGGAACTAGGAGACTTATACCTGGTGCAAGGAATGGTTCAGATTGCTCACCATGCCCAGCTAAGTTCTACTGTCCATTTAAATCTGAAAATATTTATGGAACTCCATGTACTTCTGGTTTCTTTTGTAAAATTGGATCAGAAATTCCAATAAAATGTATTGAGGGATATTATTGTCCTGAGTTGACTGGAGATCCTATTCTTTGTCCAGGTAAATATTTTTATAATAAAATAACTATTTTAACATTGTTTTTAATATGATTTAAAATTATGATATATATAATTATGATATGCTGAGTATAATTATGGTATATTATGTATAATTATGATATATTATGTATAATAACAAAAAATGTTGTTATACCTAACTTTTTGTTGTTGTGTTATACATATACTATGTTGTATAATTTTTGCAGGTGGTTTTTATTGTTCTAATGGAACAGACACTCCTAAAATCTGTGAGTTTCCTTATTACTGCCCTCCAGGTAGTTCTTCTCCCCAAATATGTAACTTAGGTTATAAAGCTTTAGCAATATCTGGCAATCGTACATCTCATGATATTGCTTGCATGATATGTCCTGCTGGTTTTTATGGCAATGAAATTTCTAGACTAAGTTGTTTGGAATGTCCTGAAGGTTATATATGTCCTCAAGGAACTGAAGATCCTAAAAAGCATGTTTGTCCTAAAGGTTTTTACTGTCCGAAGGCTTCTGCTGAAGGGGTAAAAAATGTTTTTATTTAGAGTAATTGTTTTAGATTTATGTAAAGTTTGATAAAAATATTTTTTTGTTTGTTTATTGTATAAGAATATTTATTCAAAATTTTAACTGGTAATTGGATTTTATAAAATAAATTTATTTAAGTAAATGTTCAATAGTATTAAAAAAAAATTTAACATATCAATAAAGTTTTATAATGTTCTCTGCATTTTTGATCAATAAATCTGCATGAACTATAAATAATTAAAAAAAAATTTTAAATAAAAAATACACTTATACAAAGCTATAATTTAATAGTTGTTATAGAAATCTTCAAATTAATAATTGTTCTATTAGAGCTTTTTAATGCATGACATAATCTGCCGATAATGCATAATCTGCATGACATAATTATAAGTAAATAAGCATGTATAAGTATAAAAATATTTTAGTTACTTTGAATTCTATTTTATAATATTTTTATAATAATAAATGTTTGCTATTATACCTATTATTACTATTATTTACATTATACAGTAGCGGATTATCATTGAGGCAAATGAGGCCATGGTTTTAGGTTGCACAATTATGGGGGGTCTAAAATTTTTATTATTTATATAGTGTCTAATTATATAAAAATATCACCTTACGAAGTTGTTACTTCTCAGGGAAGCCATGCAAAAGAAAATATAATTTTTAATTTAGTTCTAAAATAAACTGGCATTATCATTTTTTCTGAGTGTATTCAAAGTGTGTAAGTATTTTATTTAAGTAAATATTTTATTTAAATTGTTTAAAAGTCTTTTGAACTAAAGCAATCCTAACATACATAAAATGATTTTTGTTTGATATATGTTTTTTTTATTTGATGTACATTTGCATAGCATAGATAAAATTAGGTTTGATGGTATTTGGGGTAAAAGAAAACATTTCCCAATGTTGAAATTACATTCCATATTTATTTGAGATATGATGATATCCAATTGTACAGGAGAAAAAGCTTTTTTAAAGTTGAATTAAGAATAAACTAAGATCAACCGTGACACATAATGGAATACTGATCTCTATTTAGTGTGTCGTTTTAAATGAAATAAATTTTTATAAAGTGGCAAATTTGTTATGAAGAAATTGAGAAAAAAGTGGTTCAATAATTTTATTTGTGTTTAAAATAAAATTTAAACTAAAATATGTTTTATTATATACCTGGCTGTTTTTGTTTTTTTTTTTGCATTTTGTTATAGGTAATGGTACGCTATCATAGAAAAACTACTAATTTTAGTTTTAGAATCTTAAATATTGTAGCCTAAAATATGTACCATGGCTGACAATTTTTAGAAAAGAAAAAAAGCGAAATAAAAGGACAATTATTATAGCGTCCAGGGGTTTAATTTAGTTTTTTCTATAATGGCCGTGCAGAATTATTGGTCTTAGGCCGCTCATGTGCTTAATCTGTCACTGACATTATAACTATATTATATACTATTATACTATACATATTATTAGATTTTTTCATTAATTTATAATTATAGATTTAAATATAATTAAATAGATATTTCGTTTTTTCATGCACCTTATATAAACTTAAATTTTTTTTAGTTTTCTTAAAGATGTAATTGTTTTAGAAAAGTAAAGGAAAGTTTTCCTAGAATTAGTTATTAATTTTTCAAATATTTTACTTATAAACATTTTTTTTTTTTTTTTTTTTTTTTTTATATATAGATACCATGTCAACCAGGTATGTATGGAAATCATACAAAAGCAAGTAAATCAAGTGACTGCTTGCCATGTCCAGTAAATACATTTAACAATCTTAAAGGAATGGAGGCCTGTCGTCCATGCGGTAGTAGCTCAACAAGCATAGAAGGTCAGTTAAAGTGTACATGTAAAGGACTTCATCGTTCATTTCAAGTTTCAGATGGTTCTTGTGTATGCGAAAGTGGATATGTTTATTATGATGTCACTAACATCAAGTTGGTTGAAGGAAACAGTGATAAATCTTGTCAGAAATTGGTAAGAGAATATTTTCAAAAAATTTAACTAATTATTTCCATTGTTTAATTTCAAATGCAGTACATTTTAAGCGTTGACTTTATGTTTATTTTTATTACTAAAAATAATACTAGTAATTTTAACATATTATAATTATTGTTTTATTAATTTTAATGAAAATTTTGTTAAAAGGTTTATTTTATACTCCAAATTATTTATTAACTTCATTATTAACCATTATAATATCCATTGTATTTTAATTTATTTTAAAACATTTTTTATTTTAAATTCTTTTACAATTTAAATTTTTAACCATCAAAATTTAGAATTTTAAAACTAATATGTAATATTTAGTAGAAGACAATAGTTTAGTAGAACAAGATTTTGAGGTTTTATTTTAAACAGAAAAACAGGTTTTGTTTGTTTGAGAACATTTAAGTTTTTGTATGTTTCCTTGTTTGTCCGCAAAATAATAAGTTTATTTTATCGTAAATTTTAAATTATTTTGTTTTACGGACTTACATGGAAACATACATAAACTTGAATGTTCTCAAACATCTTAGTATGGAAAAATAAAAAAAAGAATATTCGCGAACACAAAAAACCCGCCAAATCTACGAACAACTAATTCTATTAGTTCAAAAAATACTAACCGAAATATCTAGAGTATTCAAAAAAATTATAGCTGAATGTCCTGATTATTCTGTTGAAATATTTTTAAAAATTGTATTATTTGAATTTTGTTACGTTTTTGTTGAGATTTCTAACATAAATTATTTTAAGAATATCAAACGAACTATTATTTTAATTCTAGGAGCCACATCTACAAAGCTATAAATGTTTTAAACTAACAATATTTGTTTACAATAATAAATGTTTTTAATTTATATTTTTTAACTTGTCAACGTTTTGTAAATATATTATAGATTTTATTAGTATATTCTAATTTTTTATATACAAGGGATGTATTTTTTATGTATGCAATGTATTTTTATGTATGTAAAGTATTTTTATGTATGTAATGAATTTTTATGTATGTATTTTTTATGTATGTAATTTTATGTATGTGTATTTTATTCAAATGTAATCTTTTAAAGCAATATGTGCGATTGATTTTGTAAACAAAAATACTTTCAATAATAACTGCATTTTTAATGAAATTATTAATAATTGTCAAAGTTAATACAAATAATTTTAACCACTAATCCATTTTCCTCAGTGTACCCGATAACTGATTATTTCTCCTAAAAAAGAAAAGTTTTTAAGTTCTTAGAAATTGGTTTACTAACTTCTATTATTTTTGCTTCAGCCATTCTTACAAACTCGTTATACATAGAGTTACTTTTTTCTGTTTTAAATACTAATTAAAATTATTAAGCCCACTTACTAAAACATCATCAGCAGTATTGTGAAGAGTTCCGCTTCCTCCTCGCAATGTAATTTAACATTTTTTTAAATTTCTATCTAGCTAATTGAATTTCTACAGTAACTCAATGATTTGATTATTTTATTTGTTCATCTTACTAAGAAATAAGACATAAGTATATAAATAAGAAATAATACATAAGTATATAAATAAAAACTGGAAATAAGACATAAGTATATAAATAAAATTATATATACTCTTTGATAAATCGAAGAGCATTTGTTTCTTTATAGTTGTTACTTTATATAAAAAATGTCGCTTAATTTTATTAAAAAAATTATAAAAGAGCGGCGTTTTAAAAATAATTGCTTTAATACATTTATTTTGCTTAAAGTTTTTTCGCGTTAAAAGCTATTTTTCTTTTTTTAACTGTCTCTCATCGGTCCAGTTAATCTTACTGCGCTTTTTTGTTTGTTTTTGAAATGTTCTCAAAACGACTAAAAAATCTGGCTGGCTTTTCGCAACTAAATAATATTTCCGTGGTCAATTATCGAGTGCAATCGCACCGGCTTCCTTACCAAGCCTGATTTTATAAAAATTATAATAATAAAAAATTATATTAAAAAAAACTTGTAAGATTTTTGTCATTTTTGTAATTTTTAGTTTCAATTGCTATGCAGTAAAATCTAAAATAGTTTTCATATAATTTCACTTTATTTGAGACCCAATGAGACATACTTTTAAAAAACATTTTTATTTGTATTTTTATTAAAGACCCATCAATGTTTAAGGGTTTTGATGTACTCTTAAAAATATTTTTTATTGAAAAAACTTTTAAATTCAGTATAATTTTATTATTTAGAACACATTAAGTTGCAAAAACTAAAATTAATTTAAAATTGATATGTATCTTTTAAAATTTGTCTTTTTCAAAATAATTTTTTAGGTTGCTGATCGATGTCAAGCTGGAATGCTAAGAGATTCAAATACATTGCAATGTGTTGATATAAACTTAATAAGCTCAGATTACTGCGTTCCATTGTGCGGACCTGATGGTGGATATTTTAATGTAACAGATGGAAGATGTTCATGTAAAAGTTATGTTATGTTGAACCAAGTTTGTAATTCTTCATGTCTTGCAGTATCTCCAGTTGTCAGTATCCAACGTCAAATATCAGGTGTTCTTTATATGACTGTTAGTAATTCTGGAAATTCTACATCAATTCCTATTTTCAATGAGTATGGTATAAATGATTTTGATTATGTTCTAAGAAAAGTTGAATTTGCAGAATTTCAAAATGAAGGAAATTTTGGTTTTTTACCAACCACTACTGAAGAAGTATTAAGTTTTGTGCAAGACATTTCATTAAACAAGAGTGTTTCTAGAATAAGGCGGAGTTTGGATGATTTTTCTGCTCAGCAAAGTATAAGATCTCCAGTTATATGTGTTAATGTTGGTCAAGTAGTCTTTTTTAAAATAAATATTAACCACCTAAACAGATCATCAAGCAATTACCCACAATATAATAAAAACCACCTTTTTAATACAAATCCTAGCTTTGACTATGGGCAGTTTCGACAACTAAATATGCTTATTCAGGCCACCAGCCTAAATATAAATTCATTTTTAAATGTTTTTTCTGAACCTGGGACTTACGTGTTTTATGATAATGCAGAAAACAGAAGAGAGACTATTGTTTATGTTCCGGATAGAGGAAGCTATTGTCCTGTGAGAATTGAGGCATCAACACCCTTAGTTTTAACAAAGTTTGGAATTGGTGTGAAAATGGTAATTATTAGAGTTTAATATATATATATATATATATATATATATATATATATATATATATATATATATATATATATATATATATATATATATATATATATATATATATATATATATATATATTATCCATTTATTTAACCACATAAAATAAATAAATTAAATTAAACAAAATTTGTGTGAAACAAAAAATTTGTGTGAAAATAGTAATTATTTGAGTTTAATATATGGATATATATTTTCAGTAGTTTTTTTTCCTACCTAAATTCATACGTTTTTTTAGCGTATATATATATATACATATATATATATATATATATATATATATATATATATATATATATATATATATATATATATATATATATATATATATATACATATATATATATATATATATATATATATATATATATATATATATATATATATATATATATATATATATATATATATATATATATATATATATATATATATATATATATATATATATATATATAAAGTTTTAAAAATTAAAGTAAGCAAAATATCTTAGTAATGAATAATGACAATTATTATTAAAGTTGCATTTAAGTTGAAAAAGAAAAATTGGCTACTGTACTATATCTCAAAGAATCTCAGACTACTTACTAATGCATAAAATCACTTTTGTTCGTCAAAGCATTTTTTTTAAATTACAGGTCCAAGTGTACTTAGATGTTGACAATCTTAAACATATGGACTACTAAAAAAATAGCTGATATTGTTTATATTAACCTATAGCTTACCCCAAATTAATTTTCTAACTTCAGTATTACAGTACTAAGCTAAAATCAATTATAAACTTCTTAACTAATAGTTTTCATTGTATACTATATCTGCAGTAGCCACTTGCATATTTGCAAACAACTTTAGCTTTGATTACAAATCATTATTGTGAAAAATATTTAAAGGCGCCATTCATAAGCAAGAAATTTTAAAAATAAATTTTTTTCTTTTTGTGTTTGTAAAAAAATTTTAAGCTTTGAAAACAACTTTTTTATAACAGTTGTCCTAATTTTCATGCTTTAAAAAAAAGATTTTTATAACAAATTAATACATATTTTAATTTAAATGAATAAATCTCCTAAGATTAGGTTAGTTACAATTTTTAACTAAAAATATTTAAACATTAATTTAATTACAATTTTATTTCATTACACTGCTGACTCTTTGATTAACTTTAAAAGTTCTTTTGTTAATTAAAACTTAATAAAAATGAAGATAAAAATCTTAAATATAAAAAAAAAATAGTTAAAGAAATAATGAAATAGATTTTGGAAAAGGTACATATATATTATATTTTATTTTTATAAACTTAACTTTTGTAAAGATTAGAGAATCATTTTGGGGGTGTCAAAAGTTTTTACTACTACAGTAACATCAAAATTGGATTTGTTTTTGCTAGTATATTCTGCAGACACAGAATATACTAGCGAAATCTAATGCTAGATGCTAATTTATGAAATTAGCATCTAGAATTATTTTTACAAAAAGAAGAATAATGTAAAAATCTAAATTATTCTTTGCTGTAATAGATCTCCTGCTTATGTAACAATCTTCTTCATGTGTAGTTATTGCTTGTCCTACTTACCTTTATTTCAGTTTTTTGTTATCAGTTGTGACATCATCTCTGAACTCTTGTACTTCTTCCTTTTTAAATGTTTTCTAAAGTTTTAAAATTTGTTGAAAAATGAATAGTACAGTAATATTGTTAAAAACAGTTAACTGTATAATTGTAACAACAAAATATTTTTAAACTTTTAGCAAATTTTTATTGTTATTTTGTTTCTAGTCATTAAATGAATCTCCAAACTGGGAATCAATATGGATTATTATTGGTCTCATATTAATAATTGTGTTTGTTTTTGTTATACTTGCTATATTATGGAGACCAAGAGCTATGGGTAAGTCCTAATTTAAGACCGAGAGCTATGGGTAAGTCCTAATTTAAGACCGAGAGCTATAGGTAATTCCTAATAAAGACCGAGAGCTATGGGTAATAATTTTTTTTGATAAGAAGTACTGCTCAATTTTTTTGATTATTATTTTAATTTTTTTTAATTATTATATCAATGTTTTTATTACAGGTATTGTTCCAATATCATTTCTTCGGTCAAAATATAAATCACTTGGTGCACCTTTGCTTGTAGTTCCATTACCAGGTGTTAATGATGCACCTGATGGATACTCAGCTGACACTCCTCATGTTTTATATGATGAATATACTCTTCCTATTCAAAGTGGAATTTTGGAAAATTTTAATGTTCGCACTCTCTATGATAAACTAGAGGATCAAACTTTACACATTTCTTCTCAAATAGCCAATCATCAATCTAATTTGCAAGGATTTTATGATAGAATTTGTCAACAAACTGAAGGGCTAAAAAAAATGTTAGATAATATTGATGGCTCTGTTGTAACAATGGGTAAAGAAAATAAACTTGAAGAAACAGGACAGTTTAAAGGTTTATTGAAATTTTTTTGAATGTCTTTTTTTAATTTTTTTTTTTGATTTTTTAAATAATTTTTTTTTACTTGAATTGTTTATTTGTTTTTAAAGAACACGACTCTTCAAAATATACACAAAGTGTTGCAACACGACAGGCAGAACTAATTAAATCTTTACAAGCTCTACTCGATAAGTATAATGGCAATATAAGACCAACTTCTGGTAGCTATGGTATATTGTATTTTTTATATTGATATATGTTATTAAGTGACCAGGGCCTGGGCTTGGCTAAAAATATGACTTTTTGCAAACCCAGCTCCGGTTCCGACAAAATTATGAGATTTAATAGGGATTGTAGCCGGGGCTAGAAAAAATTTATAATACTTAATATATTATAATTTTATGCTTATATTTACTATTTATTAAATACTGGCATACATTTTTAAACTCTAATTTACTTCCAACAAGATTTCAAGCAACCACTAATAAGTAATGAGTTATTTTAAAATAGATTTTAAAGAATTTAATATAGATTTTAATCAGTTAAAATACTAGAAAACATATAACTAAAGGCATAAAAAGTTGTAAGTTGTATAAAAAAAGGAAAAAAAGTTGGATAAGGTTTTTTTGATGTTTAAAGAAAAAAACTGGATTAATTATCATGCTTTGAAAAGTTTTTATAGCATGAAGAGACAAAAACTTATTGAATAAATAGCCAAGCGAGAATGAGTTTTGGTTTATTGTTATAGAGATAATAGCTCGTTTGAGCATTAACCATGATTGTATTAGTAGAAAAAAGCCAGAAATGCAACCTTATAACAATGGGAGAGTGACTCAAGCTTGGCAGATAAAGCAGGTCTAACATTTACAATGTGCTTTTAGACTTTGTCTGAGAGTAAGAGGGTTAATATTTGTGAATATAGGAATGCCAACAATATTGCAATATTTTTTGCAGTAAATAATTGAGTTCTTTTGTCTGCCAAAAGTTATGGATTTTAAGTCCAGAATTTAAACCCATAAGCCACTGCAAGCCTTTGGTTGTTACAGAAGAGAGATCAGATTTAAAATTGGCTGCTTCTTATGAGCAATTATAGAGTGAAGATTTTTTGTTAAGACAAGAGTATAAAGTTGAGTCATCAGCAAATAGAGTCACTTTAGATTTCATTAAGATTGTTACTGTAGATAAGAAATAATACAGGAGCAAACATAGAACCTTAAAGTTACTTGAAATAAAGAAGAGAGTAAGCTTTCAAGAATAACTTTACTACTGCAGTTAAAAAGAAATAATTTAATAACCTCAGAACCTTTACATAGAAACTTATAAGAAACTAATAACAGAGCGAAGAGTAATTGTAGGATACTTGGAGAGGTCAAAGTGTTTTATAGAGTTTTCAAAAATTGGAACCACTTATTTAGCACTTTATAAAAGTTTAGCAAAAATTGAAGAGAGTTCTGGAAAACACTTTTTAAGACTATAATGGAAATCTTGTGTGAAGCACAAACTGTAAAAGTGTTTGAAAGTTAATTTTAGTATTAGAAGCCAGAGCAATTTTGATGTTTAACAATGGGTTAATCTGTTTAACTGTCAGGAAGAATACGGCCATTATATTCGAGAGTCAAACAAGAGTTTTTGTAAGTTTCTTTGTAAATAGCTCTGTTTTACTTTATTTATTTATTTCTTTTACTCTTTACTCTGAGGAAAAGTAAAAAGATTAAAAAAAAGATTAGAAAAAGATTAGAGATTAAATGTTAGACTTTAGTTAATGACACTGTTGAAATCTAACCAAAAGTCTCTAGTACCTAACATCTGAGATAAGATACAAGATTTAGTAAACTGAGAATAACAGAGATTTACATCAAACAGGACTTTATTTATACATTAGGTTATTTACAATGTATTTACATTAGCTTATTGCAATAATAAAACGGACATTTGTTCTTAAGAGAGATCTTCTTATAAATAGAATGAAAAAAGTATGTATTAAAAAGTTTAATTTATGTTGAAAAATGTGGAGTAGAATGAGGCTTAACTTAAAACTGAAGAGAAGAAATAAAAACTGCCAAACTTTTATTCCAGAAGCAATAAAAGCTTCCAAGATGCACTTTTTGCACACATATTATGGATATAAATATATCTGTTTGCTATTAGATGCTGGCATACAATATCCTTTCATTGTTATATAAACTTTAGTATTTATATGGTGTAGTATTTGATTGAAGATGATCAGATTAATGTGTGGTGCGACTCATTAATCTGATCATCTTGTGGTTAGACAAGAAAAGAAGGCATAAACTGTGGCTAGACAAGAAAAGAAGGCATAATCTTAGGCAGATTAGAAAAAACATTGTATCAAACAACATTTGTTTGAAAAGGTTAAAGTAATTTAGGTATCAACATGTAGAGTGGTAGCAGCTTCAGTAGAAAATGGTTGTGGTAGAAGTAAGAAAATTTGAAGAGAGTGCCTTATATTGTATAAATGAGCTTTAGTTAGGAATGAAAATGCTCTAGATTGTTTATATTAGAGAAACAGCTTAAAAGGGAAGGCTAAAGCCTTATGATTATCATGATGATCATGATGATCATGATGATTATGATGATCATGATAAACATGATGATCATGATAAACATGATGATAGTGATCATGATGATAATGATGATCATCATCATAATTGTCATCATCATCTTCAAGCTTTCCGTTTTTATGTTGATAATGATGATGATGATGATGATGATGATGATGATGATGATGATGATGATGATGATGATGATGATGATGATGATGATGATGATGATGATGGTAATGATGATCATGTTGATCATAAGGATGTTTATATATACATATCTATACAAAATATAATATGAGTTTTAAGTTAAAAATATATACTTTAGGATGTATAAATGTTTATGCAGCCCCGGTCACATATTTTCAAATCTGGTCCCAGCCCTAGTAAAAAATCAACCCTGGTCGTTTACTAATGTATGTATATATATATGTGTGTGTAGATATGTGAATATATATATATATATAATATATATATATATATATATATATATATATATATATCTTATTGACTTGATTCATAGGTTTTACTAGTGTCTCTTTTTGAGTGGCTACACAACTCTTGTTACCTCCTATTTAGGGTATAGCTCTAAAATTCAGTTTAATGATTTTGAGACCAGCTAGTAGTAATGGTTACCAAACTCTGTCATAGCTCTTGTCGAATCCATTGTCGAATTCCATCAACAGCTGTAAAATATTATCATTCTTTCTCATTCATTTTTCCAGTAAAATAATTAAGACATAAGTTTTTTAAATTTCCTCATTTTTCAAGGAATGCTTTAGACTAGTGTTTTTTATCTCTTCCTGTTTCTTTCATTTTACCACTTGGATTCAGGCAAGTATAGAATTTTTTGTTTCTTCTCATAGATTTTATACAAACGAAATTCCTCTCAGTGATTTTTGCCATGTCTAGCTGTATTTCTAATTGCAATTTTTTATTCCACCTTTTTTCATTTTACTAATTCTTCTGAGAACAAATGTCTTTTTTCATCTCTTATGCATGGCTGCATAATTATGCATGGCTGCATAATTATGCATGGCTGCATAATTATGCATGGCTGCATAATTATGCATGGCTGCATAATTATGCATGGCTGCATAATTATGCATGGCTGCATAATTATGCATGGCTGCATAATTATGTATGGGCTAGATTATATTAACTCTCTCAAGAGCAAGGTTAAATTTTTACAAAAACTTTTCCAATTTAAGTTTTCCGGTTCATTTTTTAATTTTAATGAGTACACTTTTCCAGACGACCTTGACAAACAAATTATCTCTTTGTCACTCACACGAATTTTGTAGTTAATATTGTCTCTTATTCAGATTATTTTACATCCTGTGGTCCTAATCTTAATTTCCTACCTGCCAGAAATCTGTATTTACATTTAAAAATCTGTATTATACCTGCCAGAAATCCGTAATTTTATTTAAAAATCTGTATTATACCTGCCAGAAATCAAATCTGAACAACTCATTAGACTCATTGCAACTCATTGTCTCATTGCTCCAACTTTTGTTTAATTGTCTTATTACTAGTGTTAACAAGTTCTTTGAGTCTTAAACAAATTCTTTGCATCTCACCTTGAATCAGACAGCTTACTTTGTGACCATTTATATGGTTCTTCATATTATATGGATCTTTTTGTTTAACTCCTGATTTATTAAAGGTAAATAGCTGAAATGTTTTATGGTTTATTTTAGAAACAAGAAGTAAGGTTCTATACATTCTATATACCTAAGTCTTTTAAAAAATCTAGTATGATTGGTCTTCTTCATAAGCTTTCCAAATATGTCATCAGAAAAATGTTTTTAAAATATTTAAATTCCTTTCTCTGTAATATTAAAGTTAATCTTGATAGACAACATTTTTGTGTTTCCAGTAACCGCAAGGTTCCATCCAAGCTCCCAACAACAATAATATAATTCTTCATCTCTATAATAGAAAACTTTTATTAATCTTTTTCTTTTCTTTTTTTTTTACACTTACATTGGCGCTTTGGAATTCTCTTCTCTTGTTGTATTTTTCGATTCATATAACTTGCTTTTTTATTTTGCTTTCTTTAAAATTTTTGTTTTAACTTCTGGTATTTTACTGCAGCCTTTTTGTGTGTTTTTTTGTTTATCAACATTGGTCGAAGCAAAATAATAATCATCAGAGTACAAAGAAAGATTGTTGTGCTGCATAATTGATCTAAACAGTAAGCATCTTTAAAGAACATCATTTGAGTTATTAGAAATTAGGCTGCTGAAATTCATATTTTACGGCGTATAATGAATATTTTCACCATCTTTAAAAGTAGTATTATAGAGTATTTGTATTAAAAGAGTACATTGAGCTATTTTTTTTATTATTTTTTATTTATTAATAATCTTTTCGTTGAAGAATATCATAAAAACATTTCTTAAAATACAATTTTTTTTATTTTTTTTTATTTTAATTTACCTCCTCAAGGCCGAGAAGGCCACTACAGACGAGGAGGCTACTTATTTGTGGCTATAACCCTCTCTTAACTCTATAACTCCGAAACATGAACCTTGACGAACAAGGCCGCTGCGCGGAGAAACGAGTTGAGCGCGGTACTACCAGGGACGTGGTGGGGATCGAACTCGGAACCACTCGTTTATGAAGCGAGCGCTCTACCACTACACCACTACCGCATCAAATTAGATATTTGATGGTAATACAATGTAAAAAATAGGGTTTAAATAGTTTTCACTTTATTTTAAAAGTAAATGTATTTTAGGAGGTCAATAAAAATTATATAAGGAGATCTACTTTTTGTTTTGTTTTATTAGCTGGTAGTCTTTTGACCAAGTTTTGAACTTTTTTTTAGCTTTTTTTTTGGCAGCAGTTTATACCTTAGGAAATGTTGAAGCGAAGTTGTAAATATTGTAAATTTTCCCTCGTTAAGCGCTAACAACGTCAACAATTAGGCTGCTGAAATTCATATTTTACGCCATATAATGAATATTTTCACCATCTTTAAAAGTAGTATTTTAGTAAATGTAAAACAGTATTATTAGTCTAATAAAACAACTCTTCAAAGTTAAATATGTTAAATATGTTAAATATGTTATAATAGTATATGTATTTTGTTGTTAAAATAGTATGTGAATTTTTTTTTTTTTTTTTTCTATAAAAAATATAAGTTTCTTTGCCAAGATTACTACTTTGAAGTATGAGAGATGAGAGATTGGGGAAGAGTATTAAAAAAAAGTATTAAAAAAAATTACCTTATAAGCAGTAACTTCAGGAAGTCTACTTTTTTAACAATATCAAGGTAAATTGACCTAAGTGAAATTTATTACACAACTTATTTGTATTTAGGGAGCTGGAGCAGAGTTACAAACGAAAAAGATATCTCTTTACCAGTGCATGCAACCCCAATGCTATATCAAAACCAATCTGTTGATTTTCCAACTTATCAAAATGCTGATATTGATAGCTTTGATTTCTCATCCAATAATAACATGAAAGAAAAATTTACTGGAGCATTATCTTGGTCAGGAGGACTGTTAAATGATCCTTTAATGATAAATGCCAATAAGTTAAACAAAGATGGATCGCCGATGACATTTTCTGTTGGAGACTATAACAATCTCATAAATACAATTATGGCTGAAAAGATGATTTTAGAAAATGCATTGCAAGAAGAAGAAAATAAAATAATGAATGATTTTATTGAAAATAAAGTAAAATATTTTGTCTTTATTTTGTCTAATTTTTTAATAAAATATTAATTTTTGTGTTATATTAAATCATATTTATCATGATAACATGAGAATAGTATATATTAAATCATATTTATCATGATAACATGAGAATAGTATATATTAAATCATATTTATCATGATAACATGAGAATAGTATATAGTTTTCTTAATTTTAATATGAATGAAAGTTGTATGAAAAAGTGCAAAATTCATTAATATAATTTTTATTCTTAGTTTGAATTTATGATAAAATAAAATAAATTATTTCAAAGAGTTTCCTTGAGCAAAACAAGGACATTATCTGTTAGTAGTTATCAATTCCAATGATTTGTTTTTGGTTAACTGTGAATCTAATTGCAGAAATCTAATCAATTGACACAACTTGTGTTACAATTTGCTCTAAATGATTGAATATCTTTTTTACGTCCTATTGGATAGGCACAAAAATATCTGAAAAACTTTTTGTCTAATGCTTTAAATAAATATTTGTGAGAACTTAAACAAAAAGCACTTTTAAATAAGCAATAAATACATAAAATTTTCATTATACACATAATTAGAATAAACCGTTACTAAATAAATATTTGAAAAAAAAAGTTCAATTTTATAATTAGTATTAACTTTCTTTATACATAAAACGCATAGAGAAATAAATTCACAATGACAAAGTCTGACCAAAAACAACAACAAATGTTTAATTACAAAAGAATTACAAAAGATTGCAAGCGATTGCACACTATCGTGGCATTGAAGAATGCCAATAATTATTTTTTCATGCATAGTCATAAAATGTTATTATTGCTATGGTTCATTGAAACATTTAAATTTGCTTTTATGTTTTAAATTCAAGTAAGCAGTATTTTTATGTTTTAAATTCAATTGAATCTAGTTTTCTTGTTTTTTAAATTTTTAGTTTTTATTAAAAAAAAGTATTCTTGTTATTATAGGTATTTAATTTACGTTATAAATATTTATTTTACGTTATAAATAAGTTATATAAGCAACCAGTAAAGTAAGGAAATCTTATTTCCTCATTAAATAAATTTCTAGAACTAGTTGGTTATAATCAAAAAACATTTAACAAATTTAATTTTTCAGCCAAAAAGAAATAGAATTTGTGGGTGTTAAACCAAACAAATTAGTAATTTTTTTTAATTGTTTAGAAATTTGTAATTTTATTAATTTGTAAACAAGACTTTGTGCCAGAATGTCCAACTTATTTTTTAGAAATTTTAAAAAGTTGTATCATTCTTGAGACTAGATTTATTGGACACATACCCCATTAAATGTTAAATATTCATTGATAATAAACAGAAAAAACCCACAAAAAGTGGACTTACAGCCTCTTGGTTTTCGGCTGACAAATTCTTAAAAGGTTTTTTTCAGAAAGACATATTTGTAGTTATGCAAGCGCCTAGTTTTACCAATAATGGCAATTTTATTTCGAGTTTTAAATAATAAATTATAATTTTTTGTGTTTTTTCTATTATATTTTAATAGTATTTTTTGTATTTTTTCTATTAGATTTTAATAGTATTTTTTGTGTTTTTTCTATTAGATTTTAATACCGCCTTTGACGGGCCCCACAGGCCCCGTCAAAGGTGGTATTTCTAGTTATATCGCTAGTTGACACCTTGATATATATATATATATATATATATATATATATATATACATATATATATATATATATATATATATATATATATATATATATATATATATATATATATATATATATATATATATATATATATATATATGTATTTAAACATCTTTGCTTCCAACAAGGCTGCAAGCAACTGCTAATTAAAGTTGGAAGTTACTTGAAGAGAAAATATGAAGATTGTAGAGCAAGGTAACGATTGACAGATGACTTAAAAGATTGCAAATTGTATGAATCAGGAAAGTAAAATGAAGGAAGCGAATTCCAAAGAACTGTTGTTCGAGGAAAAAAACTAGAGGAAAAAGAGTTTTTAGAGCACTTAAGAACAGTCACAGAAAAAAGATGAGACTTAATTGAATGACAAGTAACATGAGAATGAATTTTAGTAGATAGCACAAAAGACGCAAGCGGTTTAGAGCAGTGCTCTAATTTTGTAGAAAAGAGAATGAGAAGCAACATTACGACAATGTCATAATTGTTGAAGGTTGGCTGCAAGAGCAGGTCCAACTATGTTTATAATGCGCTTTTGCACCTTGTTTAAAAGAGAAAGGGCATCATTAGAAGATCCGCCCCAGATATGGCAACAGTATTCCATACAAGGCAGATTTGAGATTTATAGAGATTTATAGAGAATAGAATCTGGAGTAAGGCAACCTTAGCAGATGCTAATTTTGCAGAGTAAGAAAGTGACGAGCTCGATAAAGAGAAGCGACTTTAGCAGATGCTAATTTTGTAATGGATTTGATATATGGTTTCCAAGAAAGATCGGAAGTAAGAGTTAATCCTAGAAGATGAAGGGTAGATGACTCATTGAGTACATTGTTGTTCATGAACAAAGGAAGGTCTAAATTATTGCAATAACAATTAACTGAAAAAATTGGGTTTTATCTGAAGTTCACCAGCCAGTGTGAGTTCCGTGCTGTAGCAGATGTGAAATCCTTTTCAAGCTGAAATGCCCCTCCAAGCAATCAGAGAGTGTTGGCTTCTTATCATGACAAGAATAAATGGTAGTATCATCAGCGAACAATGTCACCTTAGATGTGAAAATATCTGGAAGATTGTTAATGTAAATTAAAAAGAGTATAGGACTAAGGATTGAACCTTGAGGAACCCCTGAAGTTTTTTTTTGTACTTTACCTTTCCAAGGCCAAGAAGGCCACTACAGATGTAGGAGGCTACTTGTGGTTGTAACCCTCTCCCAACTCTTTAACTCCAAAACACAAACTTTGACAAACAAGGTCGCTGCGTGGAGAAACAAGTTGATTACAAAAGGTTACAGAATAAGAAAAAGAGTTAGAAGAGACAGAATAAGAAGAAGAGGACAACTTTCATACTACAATTGGAAAGGAAGGATTCAATAATCATAAAGACGTTTCCAGATACACTGTGAAAAGAAAGCTTATGGAGAAAATCAGCATGCCAAACTTTATCAAAAGCTTTAGAAATGTCAAAAGCCATAAACTCTCCACCTTTATCGAATGCAAGACAAAACCTATTGGTTATTACTGTTAGCAAATTAGCCATAGAACAAGAAGATCAAAATCCATATTGATGATCAGAAATTAAGTTATTAGATTCAAGATGAGAGATTAAGTGTTTGTTTAATTAAAGATGAGAGATTAAGTGTTTGTTTAATTAAAGATTCAAAAACCTTGCTTATGATAGGAAAAAGACTAATGGGACAGTAGTTAAACGAATCAGATCGTTCTCCAGAATTTTTAAAAATAGAAATAACAAATGCTGCTTTCCAGCAGGTTGGAAAACAAGACTCTTATAAGCACTTGTTGAATATTTTTGAAAGTATTGATGACAGCTTCGGAGAACACTTCTGCAAGACTATAACAGTTATGTTGTCAGGGCCACAAGCTGTAGAAGAGTCTCAGCAGGAAATCACTTTAAATACAGAAGCTGGAGAGATATAAATGTCAAGCAATCGATCAACCTGTTTGACGGCTATATCAGGTAGAACGCAACTAGTGGAATCAGGATATAATATTGATGAAAAGTTCTTACCAAACAATTCAGCTTTGTCTTTAGGTGAGGTGACAAAGTCTGAACTATACAAGAGAGGTGGAATTACAGATTTACCCTAATCATTGATACTATTAAAGATTCTCCAGAAGTCACTAGAGCCTAATTTTTGTGATGAAATACAAGATTTCATGACCTGAGAATAATGGGCTTTGGCATTAGACAAATCCTTTTTACAATGGTTTCTAGCAGTAATGAATAGATGTCTGTTTTCTAGAGAAATATTTTGCTGATAGATATGAAAGTAATGGTTTTGATTGGCAATTGCAGCAGCACAATGTGAGGAAAACCATGAAGAAGAGTGAGGCTTGACCTGGAATCGTCAAGATGGAATAAAGGACTCCATGCCAGCCTGAATCCACAAAATTATGTAAGAAGCACATTTTTAACAGGAAGATGAAAGATTTCTACCCAAAGGCCATCACAAGAAAATCACAGAAAGAATCCCAGTCAGCTTTGAGGTAGTTGTAAGAGGTACGATGATAGGGGGATTTAGATGATGAAGAAGAATGAGATAATAATTTTATGAGATCAAACTGTGATCTGAAGCACCTAAGGGTGAATGTGGAGAATCTGAGCACTGACTAGGATCAGAAACAAGACATATATCGAGTAGAGAATGTAAATGATTCGGATTGTCTGGAAAGTGAGGTGGAAAGTTAACTATTTGAGTTAGGAATTGAGAAAGGCAAAAGTTGTGGGCTTTAATGCCTGCAGAGTCTCTGACACTAGAGCCAAGCCATTCAGTGTGATGAGCATTAAAGTCACCGACAACAACAATATTGGCTGATGGATAAAGAGAGATGGCTTGGTCAATATGATCAGAAATAACATCAAGAAGAGTGTCGTCTTGAGATGCAGGAGAGCGATATAGAGCAAAGAGAAAGGCGATAGAGTGAAGGGCTGCTAAAGGAAAGCACATAAAAGAGTAGTCTGTGGATTCAAAACTACTTTGTCGACAAATGGGTGAATTCTTACAAATGTAAATGCCCAGGCCAAGCATGTGACTATTGGAGTCTTTACAAATTAAGTAAGGTAACCATCAACACTAAGATCACAAGATGAGACAGCCAAACTCAAATTAGTCTCATTAAGAACAAGTAGATCTGGTGAACTTTGCAAAAGATATACTCAACAGAAGAAAAGTTTCTTCGAAGTTAAGTTACTCAACAGAAGAAAAGTTACTTCGAAGAAAAGTTACCACAAATATTAGTGAATGATAGGTTTAGAGAACTTGATGATGATAATGGTTCATTTTTAAATTTGTTAAAGAACTTGGCTCGAAGCATAGATAGTACTCAGTACACTGTTTAATAGCCCAAGCAATTGCCTTATTACTATTAATAAACCCTAACCCATAACAAAGGGCTCCAATGCACACCAAAAGTACAAACAGGGACACCATCCATGCGCAACATGGTACTTTTAATACTTTGATATTTTTCAGCTGTTGATGGAATCAGCCTCTCTGAGAGCAACCACAGAGTTTGGGAGACCTGACTACCAGCCGGCCTCAAAAACCATAAAACTGAGTTTTCGAGCTGTACCCTCATTAGGAGATAATAGAATGATAAATTAATGTTACAAGCAAAACCCATGCATCAAGTAAAAAAGATTCAGCATTCAAAATCCTAAACTGCAAGCAATGTATTAAAAATACATCTGCACTAGCTTAATAGATGAAAAAGGGGTGCGAGGCTGCCTAGGAGCCCTTCTACAAGGCAGTAGCCGGATGCATTTAACATCTGCCCAAGATGAGCATTTTTATTGAGATGCCATCTCTAACCTTTACTCAACCAAGAGTCCCAAGGCAGTGGGCGTTTTATGTCAGAGTTGGCATATATGTATATATATATATATATATATATATATATATATATATATATATATATATATATATATGTATATATATATATATATATATATATATATATATATATATATATATATAATATATATATATGCACAATATAGTTTTAAATTATATTTTAAAAATTTTAAAAGAACATATAACATGTGTTTAATACATAATATATATTGTTAATCTAATGTTTTATAAACTATATAAAATTTAGAATGAAGAACGAAAAAATATCATGCAAAAGATGGCTATGCGGTTAGCTCAACAGTTGGCTGGTGTTATCTCTCCATATGAAATGCAAGCTATTGTAGACAAGCATAATGAAGAATTATTGTTATTTGAAGAAAGATTTAATAGTGATAAAGAAAAACAAAAAGAGATTTTGTTGAATGATTTGAAAGAAAACAGAGGCAAAAAGTTAAATGCTTTACAATGGAATCATCAGCAATTAGTATATATTTGTTTGTTCTTTTTTAAATAAACATTTTATAATTTGCTTAAGTCATAGCTTAAAACTACAAATG
>NC_061159.1:42191184-42271184 GCF_022113875.1 Hydra vulgaris | reverse complement strand
TAGTTGTGTCATCAGCAAATAGAGGTAAGACTATCAGGAAGATATAGATTAGGAACAACACAAGACCAAGGATAGAATCTTGTTCTATCTTTTTACCAAGGATAGAACCTTGGTCTATCCTTCTACCAAGGATAAAACTTTGTTCTATTCTTGGTCTAGGGATATTGTAAAGGATTTGCAATTTAAATAGAGACAAAAAATGTCAGGCCAAGTATCATTGCGATGAAAATCATGAAAAGAATTCCATTTAGCTATTAGATAGTATTAAGAAGTGTGACCGTAAATCTGATGTAGAAAAAGTAGATGAAAGTAAGAAATAAGATTGAAAGTGCAGTGTTGGAAAGAAAGAGAACCATAAATAAACAAAGGATATTTGTATATACAAGTATATTTGTATATTTATTTGTATATATATATATATATATATATATATATATAATATATATATATATATATATATATATATATATATATATATATATACATATATTTATTGATAAATGTTGTATACTGCTGGAAATACAACTCTTGTCTGTTTAAGAGTGATCAATATCTTTTTTTAAAAAAATAAATCAAATTATAATAAAATAATTTAAATGAAAAAAATACAACTTTATGATGGAACTAAAAGTTTCATGCCATTCGGCAATCATCAACCATATTATTCAAGTAAAAAATAAAACCGTTATAAAAAATACAGTTGTATGTGATCGAATATTTGCTAATCGCCGCAATCAAAGTTAGATAGTAAAAATTTTTTCCTATGCCTACAAGCAGAAACCAATTCACTTTTTTTGTTAAGTAGTAGTCAACTATCAAAAGTCATAATAAAATACTTTTCATTGATGCAAAGGTTACACTTTTTTGTAGATAGGTTAAAAGATTGGCATCTTTTAATTATGTTCCACTTATATATAGGCATGTTACCCGTGTCTTTAAATTTCCAGATTTCCTTGGAAATTTCCTGATTATAATACTAAATATATATATATATATATATATATATATATATATATATATATATATATATATATATATATATATATATATATATTTGATATATTTGTAAAGCAGAATAGTCAACAGATTTAAACTTGAGAATAGTCAGCAGATTCAAACTTATTTCATGAAAAATATTTATATGAATACCAAGACCAAGCATGTGACTATTATAGTCTAGACAGATTTATATCTATCCCAGCTTAGTAGGTGAATAAGGGGTGTGTACATCCATTCCAGTGCACATCTTGACAGATCGGTTTTTGGTTGCAGTAATGAATTAACACAGGTACACAAATTTTCCAATTTGTGTACTTGTGTTTCACAAATTAGTCAAATGCTACTACCAGATATTCCAAAATGATTTTCAATTAGACTGTTTTTCAGAATGACAAAGTCCACTGTTGTGCATTCAAATTTGTTATTGTCTTTCTGAAAAACAAAAACATTTCCTTTTTTTTGTGGTCAGTAAAACAACTTTTTTTAATTTAAAAGTGTTATATGCTGACTGAATGTAGAATATGTTTGTATTTTTAAAATGTTATTTTTTAATAAATGCTTATTAAACTTAAATTCATTTATTCAATCAATAAATTAGGCATTTAAAAAATGTTTTTTACCATTATCTTTACAGCTAGCAAATAACAAAGGCATGGATGAAAAAACTGCTCAAGCACTGATGGACCAGCTGAGATCTGATAATGGTGACATAATGGATAATTTAGAAAAATTAAAACAAAAAAATATTGAGGATGTGCAGGTCAGTAATGATATATTTAGCTCTGAAAGTTGTATCCATTGAAAATTATATAAAGTGAAAATTGCATTTAGTTAATTTCTTTTTTTTTTTTTTTTTAATTTCAGATATTTTATATTTTATTAGTTTAAAAGTTTTCTAAATTATAAATTAAATAATTTGAATCAATTATCAATTATAAATTAAATAATTTGAATCAACTAAAATAATATTTAAACAATTATAATAAATTACATAAATAAAAATACTAAATTAAATAGTTACAATGAATATTACACAAATTAAAATTATATAATTTAAATGACTTAAATATAAAAATTAAAATATTAAATTAATATTAAAATTAAATATATATTATAAAAAGTTATGTATATTATAATTATATATTTTTTATATGTTATAAAAAAGGAGAAAAAAAGGTTGTTCTTTAAAAATGTTTTTATTGTTTAATTTTTTTCAAAGTTTAGTATTTTTATTTCTTTGTTTTTACCTATCCACGACAATGATTTTATTTTATATTTATATTTCAATGATTTTATTTTGTTGACATATATGCAGACTGAAAAAATGGGTAATTATAAGTTATTCCAAAGAGTTTTTTTTTTTTTTTTTTGAAAAAAAAAATTTTTTTCATCTTATAGCAAGACCATTTTTCAAACATTTGGTAATTCTTACTATTTATCATGTGAGGATTGTTTTACAGACACATAATATATATTTGATAGTTAACTATTTCTATGCGATGATAAAATATAAAAAAAATTTTTTCTATTGGATTACTCTGCACCAAAAATCTAAAATTGATGACTTAAAGCCAAATTGGTTTAATTCAACCCTAAAATTTTTGTACAACAAATTTTTGCAAATGCTTTAGAGTACTAAAATAATTTATGCAAGTTCTTAATGAATGTATATACTAGATTTAAAATATACTTTTTTTTTTTTTTTTTTTTTTTTTTTGTTATTGAGAAAGCTTATTCTTGGACTATAGTGCCTTATAAACCTCAACATATTCCACAATATCAATGCTGCTGTCCAAGTTGCTATTGCTGGACAAGGCAACACCTTCAGCTCAAAAATTGCTCATAGATGAGACTATACCTGGTATTAGTTTTTCAACTGCCTAAGAATATAAAAATCCTGCTAAGACTTGAATCAATGTAACTTGCAAGGGTAGGTGGTTCTTCAACTCAGACAAACTTCTTAATTCTTTTAAACCCATTTTTATTTTTTTTCCTTTGAAAATCATAGCCTTTGGATTCAGAATATTGCAACAGTTTCATGGCAATATTCTAGGGTTATGATTGATGATCTCTTCTTTCATGCTATTAGGTATCATCTGTGTTGGCAAGAAAAAACATAACTGTTATAAGATCTAAGCGAACCAAATGTGTTTTTACCGTATGTGAAAAACTACTGCTGCTGTTCGTTCAATTCTCACCAGGTCCTCAAAAGGTTAAAAAGTGTTCAAAAGCTACTTTGTCTGATTGAGAACATGATCTTTAGGTGATATATGCTTTTAGCCAGCTGAACTGCGCTAGATTGTGAATGTGGATAGGTTTAATTTCAAGAACATGAGGGACAACTCAGCTAGTTTATAATAATCAGCTCTTTTTAATAAACTATAAGTTGAGATTGTTTTCTATTAATAATTTTCAACTTTTCTTTTTATCTTACCTCAAAAACAATTTATAAAAAAATTTCACAACTCTCAAAAACGCTTTTGACAATATATATCTAAATAATTTAATGCAGAGCAACAGGTTCAATAATTGGATATCTGATCATAACCATGGAAACCATAATCCACCAAGAATGCACTCCTTGCTGCATGGAAAAACTGCAGAGGTACACTGCACACTGTAACAAATAGTTTGTTTTTGTTATTACTCAACAATTTTCCCGGGGTTTTTTTTATTTTCTTTAAAATAAAATTTGATAGCACAATTTTTTTTAATTTATTTTCAAAGTATATAACACACTTTGTTCATTGCAAATTGTTGGTTTTGACAAGTTAAAGTCTTCAAGTAAGATATATAGAGTTATCTGATGTTGTTACTTAAAGGACAGAACACAAGTTGCCTTTTTTCTTAATTAGACCTATGCTTCTCCTTCAAGCAGAGGAAGTAATATCAGCTCAGGTTGGGAACTTAACTGAGGACATCGTTGTAGGCTTACCTACTAAGAAGTATTCCTTTCTATAGCTACTATTTATCCTCTTAATATTTTGTTTTTGATTTTCACTGTTTTCATTTGCTAAAGGGATTCAGACTGTGTTGTATGTTTTTACTTTTGGTTACAAAATTAATCTATAAAGAGCAGGATAAAATTAAAATTAATAAAAGTATTGAGATATGAAAAATATTAATCATTTTATGACTAACTAGAGTGATTCATAAAATAGCAATTACTGAAAGTAAACATAAGTAAAGGTTATTAATTATGTCACTTTCTTTAGGGTATAATGAATGGTCTATATGACATGTTAACCAAATACAACAGAATTAATCTGTTAAAGTATTTTTTAGTAACTTTGAGAAAACAATCAGAACAATTCATGAATAAAAACATGTTTAAGAAACTTGAGTACAAATGTGTATAAAGGTTCCGTAAAGAACTTTTATGCACATATTTTATAATAATAATAATACTTTCACCTTTTAAACAATGTAATATTTAGATAGTTACTAGAATATTTAGATAGTTACTAGAATATTTAGATAGTTACTAGAATATTTAGATAGTTACTAGAATATTTAGATAGTTACTAGAATATTTAGATAGTTACTAGAATATTTAGATAGTTACTTGAATATTTAGATAGTTACTAGAATATTTAGATAGTTACTTGAATATTTAGATAGTTACTAGAATATTTAGATAGTTACTAGAATACTTAGATAGTTACTAGAATATTGATTAATCTACTTGATTACTTCAACTATACAAAGATACAGAAAAAATATGGATTTATTCTGTATTTTTGCATACTATACCCCACATATTCCCACAATATGGATTTATTCTGTATTTTTGCATACTATATTCCCACTACATACCTACATATTTCCACATACACTTATATACCTACACCATAGCTCTACCTTTTTAACATATCTAAATAACAATTCAAAAGGTTTTTTTTTGTAATCAGAAATTTTCTTCAAAGGCAAAATACATACTATACTGTTAAAAATTCTGTTAAAATACATACTATACTGTTGAAAATTTTAGTTTTAAAATTAACTTTTACCCTTTAATAAGGAAAAGAAAGTGATAAGTGGGATGATAAGTGATTAGTGGGATGATAAGTGATAAGTGGGATGATAAGTGATTAGTGGGATGATAAGTGATAAGTGGGATGATAAGTGATAAGTGGGATGATAAAAGTGATTTTTAAGATTTGAGCTTGAAATACTTTTAACTCAATATAATCAAAAATTATATTTTGCACTATAAACTAGAGATCAGTTTGAAATATTTCAGAAAAATGGAATTAAAAAAAAAACATATCGAAATGTTAAGCATTTTAATACGCTAAAACATAATATAAAGTTTATTATTAGATTTTGATGCTATTAATGCTGGTTTTAAATAATTCATTAACAGTAAAATAAAATAAAACCATAAAATAATGAAAAATAAAAATACCGATGACAAAAAAAATTCTTTTTTTTAAGGCAAAGATAAATGCTCGTAAACAGCGACGCTTTCAAGAAGTTAAACGTAATCAAGAAGTTGAAACCTCTCATAGATTGCTTTCAGAGCAAAATATTCTTGCATCTCAAAGTTATCCTTTGATGGAAGGCGGAATAAATTTTGCAAATGTTAATCAAGAAGAATCTGAAGAGCAAAAAGTAAATAATACTAAATGCTTTATATCGGTAATATATTGGTATTATACTGGTATTATATTGGTATTAATTGGTATATCAATGTGCAAAAATTGCAATTAGATGACAATTCAAATAAACAAAGGAATACATTTTTTTGAATATTTATATTTTCTGATATTCTTAATTTTATAAGAATTTATAATTTTAGGCACTGTTAAAAGAGCAACAGCGTATGTTAGATGAAATTCAAGAGAGACACCAAGAAGAAGTAGAATCAATGGAAAATCGTTTAATTCAAGAACAAAAAGAAGCCGAAGTGAATGCAATAATAGAGTTCGAAGATTATCAAGAACGTGTGATACGTGAAGCAAAGAATAAACAAGCAGCAGAAGTGAATGCAAGAAGTAATCTTTCCTCAGAAGAAATGCAACAGGTTATTATTATTATGTGTGTATTTTTCAGTGTGTGTGGGTACATATAAGCCACATCAATGCTATTCCATAATATTTTGTTTACATCAAGTTTTCTTGAATGATTATTTGTAATTATTTGAAATTTATTCAAATTTATGTCCTCTTATGCTTAATAATTAACATTTTAATTCAACTGCAATAAAAAAATTAAGTGTATAGCTATATAAAATTTTTCCAATTGCTTTCAATCTTAACTATGTAAAAGCTTCTCTTTTTTTTTTTTAATATTCTTTTTTATTAAATCAAACTTGATGCTTTATGTAGTTCCTCAAGTTTTATGTAGTTCCTTATAATTTTTATGTAGTTCCTAATAATTTTTATGTAGTTCCTAATAATTTTTCATAGTTTTCTGGTATTTATATAGTTCCTGCCTAATGTTTTTCTTTTTAATGTTTGTTTTTTCTGATTTTTTTTTTTTTTAATGTATTTTCTGTTTTTTTTGTTGTTGTTTTTTTGTGTCCTGTTTTCATGTAGTTTCCAATACTTTGTACAGTTCCTGGCATTGTGTTCTCATTGTGTTGGTTACTGATGTTGTTTGTAGTTCCTAATATTTTATATAACTCCAATGTCTTATATAGTTTTTGATTGTTTAGTCTGATATTTTATGTAGTTCCTCATGTTTAGTACAGTTCCTGGTGTTTGATATGATTTTGGTAGTTTAGCATGGTTTTAGATATTTTATGAGGTTCCTGATACTTCATATAATTTCTGGTATATCATATTGTTTCTGACATCTCATTTAGTTCATGGTGTTTAATATAGTTCTTTGTATTTTCTATTAACTCCAAAAGCATTTAGAGTTAATAGAAAACTTCTCTTTTATTATTAGAATTTCCATTTTCTGACTATCAGAGAGGCTAACTCCAATAATAAATAATGTAAAATATTAGATTACTAACAGTGCCATGTTGCACATAATTGATACTCTATTTATTGCTTTTGATTCATATATAATTGTCAAAGCCTTAGAAGCAGTTCTTTATTATTGCAATAGGTTGGTTGGTTGCAATTGATTGGTTGGTTGCGATAGGTTGATTGGTTGTGATGGGTTAGTGGAATGAGGCAAGTGCATAGCTTATTGCTTTAGCTACCATGTACTATCTATGTTTGAGTCAAGTTCTTTTTGATAGTTCAAATCATGGCTGCCTTCTGCGTTCAAAAAAACTAGTCCCTACTACTTGATTGCAAAAGATTGGTCCCAAAATCTTCCAAAGGATTTGGAAAATTTTGTCCCAACATGATATATTATTGAAAAATTCTTCAATAATATATTATGTTGGGTCTCAAAAGAAGAAAAATTTCATAAATAATAATCATTTTATATAAAGAGTATATTAGATGTTATTAATATATTTTTTATTGATATATTATATAAGATTTTATTTCATAAAAAGTTTTTTTTTAAATAAAATAAAAAAATTAATTTTTTCAAAGTTTTTTATAATAATTTTTTTCCAGAGATGTTTTTATAAAGTATAATTATTATTTTTGAAATTTTTATATAACTTTACTTCTTTGAGACAATGAATGAATGACATTCATTCAACATGATATTCTTTTAAAGATTTTTTTTTTTGTGTGAAAGTATTAGGGTCAATTTCTTTACAATCAAGGAGCATGGTGTAGATATTGTTTGATTTTGATTTTTTCGGGGGATTTTATACTTTTCTGTCAAACTGCTTCACATGTAATCACTTGAGTTGCAACTTTGAAAAATATTTTTTGAATTACCTTAATAACTAGCCATGCTCTTGCAGCAAAGCCTAATCTGGCTTGGGTAATGATAGTATTTACATATGAAGGATATTTATAAAGTAATATTTATAAAGGATATTTTATATTTTAAAAAATATAATTCCAAAGAATTTTTTTCCTCTTGTTCTTTCTCTATTTGTCTGAAAAGTGTTTAAATTAAAGTTTTGAAAATTAAACTGAGCAAAAATCACTAATGCTGTACTGTTCTAAATCCGCAGTAGCAGACTGTAGCAACAGAGTAGCAGACTGTAGCAACAGAGTAGCAGACTGTAGCAACAGAGTCTACTGTAGCGTATACTGTCATACAGTATACGCTACAGCATAAGTAACTTTTATATATTTAGATTTTTTACTTTTTATAGCTTTTTGCAGCTCACAATCAGCAAATGGAGAATCTTTTGCAAGCACTTCAAGAAGATAAAACTAAGCAAAGTCAATCTTTACATGAAAAATTAGAAGAGAAAAGAAAAGCTAGACTCAATGCTTTAAGAAAGAAACAGGAAAATCAGCTGGCAAGAGAGTTGCTGGAACAAAAAAAAGAGTTAGCTGACACAGAACGAAAAGCAGTAAGAGCAATTTTATTTAAAAAAAAAGAATTTTTAGTTTAAAAAGTCAAACATGCATTTTTAAAAAGTTGAAAAATTATTAATAAATATTCTGATAATAAAAATAAAACTTTAGTTTTTCTTTTCTTTATTACTAGGTCATTGATGCTGAGCGTCAGGCAATATTGGATGCAATTAGAGATATTGGAAATGGTTCAATTGAAAGTATTATTAAAAAGGTTAAAATATTGATTCTCTCATAAAGTTTAGTTGTCAATTATTTCTTTGTTGTTAAAATAAATTATTAAATATGTAAAATATTTCTTTGTTGTTATATACTTGTTATTCTCTAATGGTTTGATAAATACTCTAAAGTTGAGGTTTTAAAAAATCATCTTTATTTTGACGTTTTTTTTTAAATTCAAATTCTGCTAAACAAAAAGGTTATTATAAAATAGTTCTCAAAAAAAAAAAACTTTCTCAAAAATTTTGCTTAAACAAAAATAAAACAATCTTTTTTTTTTTAACTATTCATTATAGGTTAAATAACAGATTTTCCCCTCAACTGTTGTCAACGGTGTTTCCTCTTCTACATTTTCGAAACTGAATGCAGCTAATTTGTCACTCATATCTGGTAACTTCAGTTCTAAAGCCTCTTGAACTTTCCATTTAATAAATGTTGACAACATTACTTTGTATCCTTTTGGAATGTCGTTGATTGCGGACATTCTAAACAACAGAATCGTTTTAAATTTGAGTTAAAATAAATAATAGTTAATAAAAAACTTATACTATAAACAAAAACTAATTTAAAAAATTACTGAATCATTATTATTTATTTTTATTATAAACAATGTATGGAATATTACAAACAATAAATCAAATAAATCTTACTTGATGTTTTCACAAGATTAAAAATATTCTGCAGTTTCAATTTTCTTATAATGATTTACTAATTTTTTATTATTTTATTTGTGCATTTTTGTATTTGCATTGAATTTCTACATGCACATTCCATCAATGAAATTAGTGCCTATTAACAACTTCAAACTGCTCATTCATTAGGTTAGTGCAAAAAGAACAACATAGTGCTTTTTTTATTTTATATTATATTATTGCTTCGATAATATTAAATCTTTATTAAAAAATCTTTTTTTCATATTTTATGAAAATAAAAAAAAAAGTTATTATTTGTTTTGCCCCGAACTCTTGGACGAGCGTTATTTTATAGGCTCGTTATAAGCTGAACGAGCGTTGTTTATCGCGCCTGGAACGTTTCAAAATACCATTTACGGGCGCGTTTCATGACTGGAGCGCGATCGCGCTCGATTCATCACAAGCCCTGAAACTGAAACTTTTTTTTTTAATTACACTACCGTGCATAATTATTTGAATGGTATTAACTTTTTTAAAAAATGCTACTTCTTGTTTAACTATTTTATGTTTATTTTTGCATTATTAGATCATTTAAATAAAATTTTTCAATCTTTTTAGAATGCTTAACATGTTGTTGTTTCTTTGTTTTACATATTGTAATATTGTCATAATTGACATATTGTCTGCATGACATAATATTAGGTAGTAGACTAACATTGGAACACTTGACTCAATTATGAAAGTTGAGGCTCAATTCCACCTTATGCCTCTGGTAGCACTGTGGTCAACCTCTGTCTTTGCCCAACCACTTTTTTTAACAAAGTTTGTATTTTGGAGTTTAGGGAGAAAAAAATGATGAGAGATGATGAGAAAGTCTCAAAGTAAAATTAGTTTAAAAAAATAGCTATTGCTTTAAAAAAAATAATAAAAAATGCTTTTAAAAAAAAAAATTGCCTGTAATGTAGCTTTCTCTGGAGTCTTAGTAAAGTGAATATTATGGGTATATATATATATATATATATATATATATATATATATATATATATATATATTGAAACTGCTTGAAAATACATTTGTGGAAAGTTTTTTTTTCTAAGATTTTGAAGATGATGGTAGCAATTTTTTTTTTTTTTGATTTTTATTTTTTAATGCAGAAGATTCAAATAAATTTTTTTTTTTTTTTCTGTGTAATAATTTTTGGGTTTGGAAAATTTTATTTTGAATGGATTTTTAGTGTGTCAATAAAAAATTAGACTAGGTAGGTAACCAATAGGTTATTTTCTTAAGTGCTTTAGATAGTATAGCAACAGATATAATTAAACAGAGTTGCAGTTCTCAAATGTTAACGCTGGTTTTACCTATGAATAATAATTTTTATTAATTATTAGGTATTGTTCATGGTGTTTATTATGAGATAAAAAAAAAATTTATTGTATCTTTGCTATCTTCTAGTTTAAAAAAAAAAGCATAGAGGTTATTTAAAAAGCAAAGGGGTTAAAAAAAAAAAATGCATAGAGGTAATTTTAGAAGCATAGAGGTTTAAAAAAGAAGCATAGAGGTTATTATTACGAGTAGATTTTTTGCTTTTTGGTGTGCTAAGTGTTAGATTTTTAGTTAACCCTTAAAAAAAATGTTTATTATATAATATTTAGATCTTAGATTTTCGACATGCTAAAGAAATGATGCAGCTAGATGCATTATTTGCTGAAGAACACAAAGTAAAAGTAGACGAGTTACTGGAAAGGTTGGATAGTAAGCATTTATGTGATATTGACGAGCTTAATGCAAAACATGAAAATGAGCTCAAAGAATTAATAGGTATATATATATAAAAAAATTTTTTGTAAAGAAATTGTAAATTATTTATATAATAGTCATTTTTGTTTTTAGCATTACTTAATTGTTCAAAATATGCTAGTAGTTAATTAGGCATAATTTGAATAACTTGACTCCAATCAAACCTTTTAATATTCTTTTAATCTTGAAAAAGTTTAAAAAGTAAAAATTTAAATTATAAAATAGTTTTTAATTAAAATTTAAACTTTGAACAGTTTTAAGCCAAATTTGTATAAATAGAACTAAATATCTTTAAACAAACCTTTTAATATTCTTTTAATCTTGAAAAAAATTTTTTTTTTAAAATATAAATTATTTTACTTAATCAAACCTTTTAATATTCTTTTGATCTTGAAAAAGTTTAAAAAGTAAAAATTTAAATTATAAAATAGTTTTTAATTAAAATTTAAACTTTGAACAGTTTTAAGCCAAATTTGTATAAATAGAACTAAATAGAACAAGAGATGAGGGCCATTTTTAGGTAATTTTTGTCTAATAAAGTACTAATAAAGACCATTAACCAAATAAAGTACTAATAAAGACCATTAACCAAATAAAGTACTAATAAAGACCATTAACCAAATAAACCAAATAAAACACCCTGTTAAGTTGTTAAGCTCAGTATTTCAAGGTTTTAAGAATTAAATATTTTTATCATTAACATTTATTTATGGTTTATTATTTTTATTAAGTGATTTTTTTTTTGTTTTTTTTTTTTTGTTTTTTTTTTGTTTTGTAGTAACAGATGATCAAGAAGAGAATGATCAACTTCGTGCTCAACTTTTAAATAATCAACAAATTGAATTAAAAATGTTGAAAAAAAATCATTCAGATCAGAAAATAGCTGCTAAGAAAAATGCTCTTGCAGATTGGGAATTAAGATATGCAAAAGGAAAACTCGACCTTAAAGAAAGACATTATACGGTAATTCTTAAAAGTTTTTATCTTAATAAAGCACTAAATTTCAAACTGGTGACTGTTTTTCCTAAATTTTTTTCATTTTTCATTTCTTTATGTTATTAACATTTTCGTTTACACTTTTTTGTTTAAAGTATTAATAAGATTTTATTTTAAGTTTTACAAGTCCATAATTTGACTTTGATTTAATTTGATAATATGATATTATTCGTTACTTTTATTAGGAGTATGCTGACTATTTATCAGAATTTTTGACAGAGGGTCGAGAATCATCATTAAAAAAAGCTCAAGAAGCTGCTCGGGAGTTAAAAGACATTCAACAAAAACTAGAGGAGCAAAGAAGACTAGATGAAGAAAAACTAAAGAAAGAAATGGAAGGTTATTTATTTTGTTATTTACTTATTTTGTATCATAATCAGAAATAAGTAAATATTGGAACCAAGTGATTGGATATTATGATGGTGATGATGATCACGATTGTAATGATAATAACCATGATAATTATGATGATGATCAATTATGATGATGATCATCATAATGATCATGACTGGTCATGAAGTTCATCATAAAAATTAACATGATTATTATGATGATCATGATGATCATACTCATGATCATAATCAAAATCATGAACATGATGATCATCATGTTCATGATTGTCATTTTCATGATCATCATGTTTATTATAATTACAATGTAATGATCATGATTTTGATGATATGGTGAGGCGATTTATTGAAGATGATATAGTATTGAGGTGATGTGATACACTTATGATATAATGACATAGTATTGAGGTGATGTGATTCACTTATGATATAATGACATAGTATTATAAGTACATAGTAAAAGTGATGATTTTGTAATATTTATTATACACAATTTATCAAATTAAATTTTTCAACTTGGTACTTGTTTTCTATTTTAAAGAATTTGAAGCAAGAGAAAATGATCGTGTACAGCAAGAATTACTGCAGTGTGATATTGAAATCGAGAAAGAAGCAGAAGAGGAGCGCAAAAAAAATGAAAAAGCAATTGAGGCCTTGAATGAACGCAAAGAACTTCTTGTAAAGCAAAAAAAAAAGAAAGCTAAAGAGGAAGTTTCAAAGCTCATAAAAGAAGGAGCATCAAAAGAAGAACAAGAAGCCCTTCTAAAACAGCATAATGAAGGTGATGCTTAAATATTTTCCAGTTTTTTGTGTACTTAGTAGAAATTCAGTGATAATTAAATAATTAAAACAACAAAGTAATAATATAATTTAACAACAACAAATATATAATTTAACAACAACAACAACAATAATGGTAACAATGGCAACAGTGATGGTAATAAAGCATAGTTTTAAGTATGAACAGAGCGAACGTTTAGACAACTTAATGTGCTTTTGTTTACTTCTAAATAATTTATTACTATAAACAAATAAAATTTGGTAGCGTTGTAGGTGATGGACTTGAACTAATGTATTTAAAATCTGTTTTAATAATTAGCTTCAAAGAGGTAAATTGTACCATATTGTGGGGGTAGTTTTAACCACCTAGAAGAGTACTTTTGACCATATGATTATAAGCAAAATAATTAATTTAATAAACGTTTTATTTTTTTTATGTTTTGTTGAACATATAAAATTTCTTTTCTCACAAATTGTGTAAAATTAATTCTTAATAACTATTTTACAATCCGTTTTGTGATTTTGTATCTAAACATAAATAAATAATTTTATCGTTTAAGATTAAAAAATAGATTGTCTATGGATTTTCAACATAACAAAATAACCTTTTATATCAATAGTTTTTTTAAAATAAATATGTGTGTAAGTTCTTCCCTTAATCAAGGGTTGATATTTGTTTCCAGGAATAGTTTGTTAACAGACAAAAACATTTATAAAAGTTCCATGTAGTATCTTTAAGTATGTTGGGAAATATTTGATAAGTTCAAATGTTACCCATGGTTGAATATTTCTTCTACATTCAAATAAAAAGCAAAAAAAGATGGCACATTAAAATCATTAAATTATTTTCAAAGATAAAAAAACTGTCTTGTTAGTTTAGTTTTTTATTTTTGTTACAATTTTTTAATAAAAGAATGCATAAAATTGCTAATGATAAAACTTATTTAGTATTAATGAGTCAAAAAGCAGTTAAAAATCAAAATAGTAGATATATGTATTAATGATCAAAATTAATTATCAAAAAGAAAGCTAAAAAATTATAATTTTCATACAATTGCTTCAAAAATGTCTAAAATCAAATGCTGCTTTCTGACCAAATAACCTTCCATTATTCATCCAAGTAATTAAAAAAACTGCTGAACAAAAAACAGTTATGTATTTTGCATTTTAACAAAAATACAGATAAAAATATTTACTTAGGAAAGGAAAGGAAAGTGGTTACATGTTAGAAAATATTGACTGCAAAATTAACTTACAAGGTTTTTAGTTCAACAATTTTTTTGGTTAAAAAATAAGTCAACAATAATTTCAAATTATCATCTTTCCAATTAATGTTGAAATTTTTTATTTAAAGATTTTCATTTTGAACTTTATTTAAATAACATTTATTTTTTTGCACTTTTGTTTATGTTAAATACTGCAGATTTCAGTTAATGAATTCTTGATTCAGTTAATGATGGTAATTCATATATTTCTTTTTAAATTTTATTTTCAATGGTTAAATGAACTTAAACAAATGCAGCCAAAACATTTTTTATGAAATTAAATATTTACATTAAATTAAATTGTTTGAAACATTTAGATAAAATTAAAATTAGTTCAATATCTTATTTATATGACCAAAAAATAGATATCTATATTTGCATTGTATTTTACAATATATATTTATATATATTTATATTTATATATATTATATATATTTATGTTTATTTATTATTTTACAACACAGCTTTTAGTTTGACAACTTTTTTGGTTAAAAAAAGTTAACAATAATTTGAAATCAGCATCTTTCAAATAAATTTTGAAAGGATAAAATACATTTTATATCCAATGATTTTTCTTTTTAAATCAATCTTGTGAATTTTGGTTCTAAAAAATAGTAATAATTTGAATAGTCAATTATTAGTAATGATTTGGGCAACAGTTAGACAATTTGTTTATTTGTTTGTTTTCATTTTAAATTTATTCAAGTAACATTTAATTATGTGCACTTTTGTTTATGTTAAATTCTGCAGACTTATTCAAGATTTAGTTAATGATGTTAGTTCATATTTTTCTTTGTAAAAAAATTTTTTTTAATGGTTAATGTCTAACTTTAAGTCGGACCTGGTGTTGGAACGTAACATAGCATGGGCTCTGGTACTAATTATAGGTCTCAATGATTCGGCCTGTTACAATTATAAAAGACTTTATAGAACTAGATAGGCCTTTTGGGTGAGCCCTCAATATCAATTGCCAAATAATATTTTGAAATGGTACTGAAATTATTTTAATTACCTTTTATCTTATGTTAATATTAAAAAAATAATAATCAGAAACTTGTGTAAACTAATAAAATAAAAATAAAAATATTAATTTATTTTAAATTAGCTGTTGTTATGAAACCACATTTTGCTGTTGTTATGAAACCACATTAAGTGTGGAGATATTTTTTTTATTAAGTGTGGAGGTTTAAGTGTGGAGATATTTTTTTATTTAAATCCATAGTCCATAGTTAACTTACAATAATAAATAAGATTACAAAATTTTAAATTATTTATTATACAATCATTCTGTTTTATACAACCATTCTGTTTTATACAACCATTCTGTTTTTGCAAAATAAAATTTAAATTCAAGCATCGCATGCGTTAAAATTTAAATTCAAGTATTGCTATGCTAAAAGTAATCAAGTCCTGCAGATAACCAGCTGTTATCTGCAGATAACCAGCTGTTATCTGCAGATAACCAGTTGTTATCAAAGCTGTTATCTGCAGTTAACAAAAGCTATTATTATCAAAGCTGTTATCTGCAGATAACCAGCAATCAAATGTCTTGAAGCAAAAATACATAAAATTTAATACTCAGGAATTAAATTTTGGCCATTTGCATAAAATATGATGATCTTCAATAATTCTTATTTTCAATAAGAAATATTTCATATCAAAAAAGTATTTATTAAATTCTTTTTACCTTTCCAAACCTAATCAGCAAATTTGGGTGACAACTAGTAATTCGATTAAAAAAGCGCCACTTATTGCACTGTCAGGTGTAAAAACATTCAAGTTTTTTAATTTTATGTGAAAACTGTTGCATGGTAACTTTTAACAGATTTTTTATTATAAATTTTAAACTACTAGTTTAGGAATGGCATAAAAATGGTAGATGTAAAAATGGTAGATGGTTGAAGTAGATGGAAAATGGTTGTATTAACTGAAATGTGATACAATAATTTGATAAAATTAGCATATGTGTGATTTTTTTGGTACCAACGGCTGTTCAAAATAATTTACCCTAATAAGTTTTTAAATTTTATAATTTCCAAACATATTTTCATAGCTGTGAATATTTTTGATGTTTAAAAGAATATGAGAATAAAATATCAAAATTTTAATTTAGACTCTATTTATACTTAATGACTTCTATTCATTTTTTTTTATTTGAAAGGTAACCTTGGTAACCTTGACCATATTCTTTAACACTTTTATAAATATGTTATTAAGTGTATAAATATGTTATTAAGTGTATAAATATGTTATTAAGTGTATAAATATGTTATTAGTTAGTTTTTTATTGGGTTTATAAAATATATCTTGCACATATAAACAAAATTGAAGTGTGTTTATGCACGTATGAATTATGTATGTGTATTAATAATTAGGAATTGCAAAAGTTATAAATAAGATGGATGCAGATAGACTTCGCATGCAGGGACAACTTGAAAATCGTTTGCAAAAAATACGTAAAGGAAGACGAGATTCAAAGGTAAAGGAAGTTTTGAACAGGTCTGAGCAAATTAAAGAGGAATTAAAAGAAAAAATTGAGGACGAAGTAGACAAATTAAATACAGAAGTTGCAGAAAAAATAAAAGAAACTTTAAATATCAAAGCTTTAGAAGAATCTTCCAATGAAAATTCTCCCAATGAAAATTTTCCATTAACACCTCAGGTACCTCCTGAAATATTTCTTTATTGGTTGCGTTTTTTTTTTTTTTTAATAATAATTTAAAAGTGTTTTGTACACGCCGTTTTCAGTTTTTATTATTTTTTGCATATATATAGAAAGTAGTATAACACTCAGTGGCGTAGGAAGGTCAAGAAAGGTGGGAGAAGGGGTAACTGAAATGAAATTAGGAGGGGCTAAGGCAGCCAGAATCAGAGTTTGAGTGGAAAAAATAGAAGTTTTCTGAAAGTTAGAGGAGCGCTATCGACCCCTTGTGCCTACGCCACTGATAATACTGTGGTTGTGGTTTGTGCGAGCACAAAAGGTTGTTTATGAGGATGAGTATGGGGAGATGTTTTTATATTTGTTATATTTTTATAAAAAATTCTTTGTCATAGATTTTTTTATATAAATCTATTAGCAAGATGTCAATAACATTATACTCATAGATTTTGTTAAATTCAATAGCTTCCAACATCATACATGATGACTATGCCATTAAGTGATGATGCCATTATTAATCTCCTTCTACAATCACCTCTATATGATAAAATACGTCACATAAAAGAAATTGTATCTAAAAATAGTGTGCAGGACTCACATAATCCAAAAGGTAAAATGTTTATTTCAAGAGAATAAATATGTATTAGTTTTTTTTAAAAAACTAATACATATTTATTCTCTTTTTTTAGTTAAAAGTAGTACCCTGTACTTTAGTCCAAATTAGTTACAAGATTAAAACTCTCTATTGTATTTTCAACAAAACCAAATTGGTTTTTTAAAGTTTAAACTCTCTATTGTATTTTATCTCTAATTTAAATGCCATTTTATGCAATATAGGATTCAAGACGTATTTAGATTTTACCTCCCCTCCCCCAGAAAAGCAAAAATGCGTTTTTCATAAATAACTAAAATTAAAAAAAAAAAAATTTTAAAACAATTCTTTAAATCTTTTTTTTTGTTGTAGTACCAGATCCCTTGTCAAACGAGGAACTTGTGCCGGTTGATTTAGCTTCTATCAATGCCCGTGAATTTGTTATTTATAAATTTTCGTGTTTTGTTCGCGATCTCTTAGTTGTTCATTGCTCACACCATCCGGTTGACGTTCTACTCGCAGAATCATTGCCTAGCAACAATCTAATAACTAATAATGTGTACAAAAATGTTTTTCACTATGACGTTCAAAACCAAATTTTGTATTTAAAGCGCAGTAAACTAGGCAACGTTGGGGACTTTATTTTGACATTAATACACTCTCTCTGTCATATTCATGTGAGAGATATTCGCAACGACTCTGATCCGAAATTTCTCTCCGAATTCCATAAAGCTCTTAGTGTGGTGTGTTCTGATCTCTTTTTATCACGGTACCAAAAATCAAATGCTCTCAACAAAGCACTAAACAAAGTTTTTGAAAATGAATATTCTGAAGGTCAAGTTTTGGAGAAATTGTTTGGCGATTCACACGACGAAATTGCGAGAGAAAATGTTGTAAATGATCTGCTAAACGTTAAACTTGTGCGTAGCAAATATGATAGTGAAAATTTTAACGAAAAAGTGATATATCAACGACTTTGCAAATACAGAGATTTTATTGTCGATAACAAAGTACGCAGTCTTTTAGGGCCAATTGAAGAAAAGTTTCACGATTTAAAAGTTCAAGGGAGCAAAACAGAGATTGATCGTAGAATAGAACAATTAAATTTACAGGCAAGTGAAAATTTATAAATTGTGCAAATTATTTATAAAATGAATCATTATTTCTTCTTTATTTATTTTATTTATATTATTTGGTGTTTATTATTTCTAGGACACTAATGTCGCTCGAAACAAAACATTCTTATCTCGAAATGTATTGCTCAAAAACACGCGAATTATGGCAACTGCACGAACGCCTGTTGCTTTGTTAAATTCGGTTTCTTCTCAAAATAGAGGTCAACCAGATGGTGCTGATGAAGACTTTATTGAAACATATTTGACTAGCCAAATTGACGAGTTACAGGAAAAGCTTGACGAAATTGATTATGAGTTTGCTCATCTTTCGCGTGAAGCTGTTGATCTTGCACATCTAATAAAGGCATTGGAAGGTCAGGTTATAAATGAAAACGAAGCTGTGCGTAATTTAGCTCCCAATTGCAGTGAACGGACTCATCTTACTGAAATTCTACGAGTATCAAATAGTAAATTAAGTGCAGCAAGATCTCAGTTCACACTTGTCACAGTTACAAAGACTGAGAGACTAGATAAGCTGAACAAAATAAAGAAAGAACTTGAAGAAAAAAAAGTTGCTCTTGAAGAACATCAAAGAAAATCTTCAATAAAACAATAGTTTTCCTGCAGTTGGGAACTCGTTATTATCGTTGGGATCGTTCTATTTTCCTGCAGTTGGGAACTCGTTATTATCGTTGGGATCGTTATTTTACTGTTGTTATATACTTTAGTGTGTAAGCTATATTTTTCTTCCGGAAATGTTTGTTTTCCATAATTATTTAAAAAGTAAAATTTTTGTATTTTAAATTATGTTATTTAGTATTAATATAATTAGTATATATAGTCCAATTTATTTCATATTGATAATAGATTTTGTTAGAGTAATGCAGAAGATGTTTTAATAGAAATTTGTTTACCGTCACGATGACGTAAACATAGTGTCTGATTTCGAATATCATGAAGGAAAAGATATTATTTGAAATATAGAGATTCGCATTAATATATTTAAGCAGGGATTGTCACCGATATTTGAATACGGAATCTCTATTAATTATGATTTAAAAAAAGCATTTTTTTTTATCTCTGTTTAATGATGCAATAACGAGATATTTGTTTTTCAAATTATTTGCTATAATAGTAGCAACAATAAAGTTAATAGATGAATTAGGGATTTTCATACAGGGTTGTTTTGGCGCAAGAGATTTCGGTGCCATCTTTATAGAGGATAAATGAGTCAAACCGTTACAACAAAATATTATATAAACTAACTATATTTTTTTAATAAAAAAACAATGAATGATACTTTGAATAAAAAAAACGATTGTATAAAATATCTAATAAAATATAAACTAACCATGGCTTATCTACAAGAGGCGCTCTACATGAGTTACGCATTAAAATAAATAAATTTAAACTGTATCCTTACCTAACTCAAAAACTAAAAACAAAAGCAGAAAAGCGTTTTGTATTCGTAACTTTCTTGAATCCTACAAGCATCACACTTTCAAATGCCCCTTGGACTAGTGACGATTCGATGTACCACTCTAGCTATATTTTAAAAGTATGCTTTAAATAAAAGAAAAGGCAGTTCAGGACAACAACAAAAAGGATATTCTATTTTGACGAGCAGAAAAACTTGGAGTGTTAAAGTTATAACGGATTTTAGTTCACCTGATACGTTGTTTGTAAGAGGACTTATGAAAAAATCTTGCGGAGAACAAATTTGTCCTCCTAAACAAAATTAATTTTATTTAAAAATAACATTTTTAAATAAAATTAATTTTGTTCACAGAAATTCTATTGTGAATGTCCTATAGGTGTGAGTGGGCTATGTTGCATAAATATAGAGAATGTTCATAAAACTAAAGAAAAATTATTTTCCCTTTCATGTACTGGAAAGCTTCGAAAATGGCATTGTTGGAGTAAAAAGGGTTCAATTCCTATGAAATAAGATTGACTGCTAAGTAGTCATAGAAGCAATTCATAAATACGTACCAAAAACTTGGATGGTTGTATCATACTTGCAAATATAGGTTTGCAAAATACAGTGTATTTCTTCAACAGAAAATAAGAAAGTATAATGGGTTTGGAAAAAGATACAATAATGGAATAACTGATGTATTACGTTTTTAATAATGATTTTGTAATTTATAAAACAATAACAAATAAGATTGAACTTTTTTACTCGCACTCGTTTCAATCGGCTTCGGAAATACCGTCGATTACAAATATGTCTTGTGGTAATACTTAAATATCCAAACCATCATAAAATCAAGATTCAGGTAACTTAGAAATATTTCGAAAAATGTGTCGCTGTTAAAAAATTTGAAAATATAAAATACAGTCGGAACCAGTGACAAAAAGAAATGAGACAGAGCGGGTTAGCAAAAAAAAAAAACTTAAAGCTTTACATTAGGCGTCTAAGAAAAATTATATATTAGCTTTTAAAATTACAAGGCAGCCCATTTATTTGCTAATCAGATGTCAATAAATATATTGAAATAGAGAAAAATCTGTTAAATCACATAGGCAATTGATGAATGGGATGTATATTTTAGTAATACAGTAGATCATTGCAGCGGAGATCTACTTTATTTAAAATCATAATTGTTAATAAAAATACAAAAAAATGCAGTCTAATGTCTACAAAAAATAAGCTAAAAAAATTTAAAGTTTCTTCTTGTAAAGTCACAACAACCCACAATCACCTGCGGTGACTTTTATTTTAGTTGTCAAGGTGCTTCAGGAAGAACTAAGGGTCTCACCACAATGCACCGTGGAAAAGGAATTTAACGAGGAAGTTCACACCTTCCTTACCAATGTCGCTTATCTAGCCAGAGCCAACACTGAAGCTCAGACCTTTTGATTCTGAGAAAGAACTCCAATCACTGCACTACGGCTGTTATGAAGTTATTTCGTATTTTACTAATAATTGTTACAAATTGTTCCTTATATGGACTAATTTCATGCATAATGCCTAATTTTTGTTCTACTTTTAACTATACATTTATTGATAAAATAAAAAGAAAAAAAATTACGATGGAATCTACTTTGATAATGGTAATGATTTTATTTAATTTAACAATTGCTTTGTCAAAATAATCAAAAACATGAAAATTGAAATTGAAATTGAAATTTTTTATTGAAATTGAAGTAAAATGCTGAATATTTATAATTAAAAAAAAAAAAAAAAGAGAGAGATTAGGTGATTTGAAATCAGCAGAAAAAATTAATTAAGAAAAATTAGTTAAACTACACAAAATCCAAAAAAGTTGATTTTGGGCCCCCCTAGTATTTACTTTCTTTTCTCAATTTCATACTCATTTCTCATTTCTTTTCTCATTTCATTCTCAACCAGTTTTTTTACACTATTCTATTGTTTCCTTTTTTTCTCAAAGTCTTCGTTAATAATCACACCTGTTCCGCGAAGTTTTTTTTAACTTTTGTAGGATTAACTTTTTATCGTTGAAATTTCAAAGTTTGATGACAATCGTTTCTGACCTTTTTTTAATCGACTTGAGGGGTTTGCACTTTTGATGATGATACCTTTGCTGATTTTAAGATTATTGGAAAAAAAATCCTTAACTATTTTTTCACATTCATCTTGTCAATTTTCTTGATACCATCAATCTAAAAAGAAAATAAAGCAAACGCCAAAAGTTAGAGCTAAACATTAGCAGTTAAAAATTTAAGATTTTTTTTTTGTATGACTTTTAAAGGCCCTTATTTCGTTTTTAAAGGCCGTTTTCCACAAGACGAAATATTCCCGCGAAACGCAATGACGGAATGCCGTTTTGATTTCCTTTTGCGCTACTTTTTTTCATTGTTATCAATAAAAATGGCAGCATTTACTAAAACTAAAAAGCCATTATTAATTTTTTAGCATACTTTCTACATTGAAGCACGTAGAAAATTCTTTCCATGCATTATTTTTCGCATTTCTGTATTTGTTCCTAAGATGTGATATCGTTTTGTAATATAATAATTTAATATAAGGTTTTTTTATTATAAAAAAGTATAAGAAAATAAATGCTCAACTCTGATATGAACATTTCTGTTGAAAAACTGTTACTGCAAGAACGAACTGCAAGTTTAACTCCAGGCAGAGTTTTTCACAAAAAGGTTTATTTTCGTGTGGCCACTTTAACCCCATCTCTGGGCAAGTTTTACGACATCGGTTAGGAAGGAGGCGTGAACTTCCAAATATATGCTCATCCGCGGTACTCTGTGATAAAACTGTTAGGATTTCTTGGGGCACCTTAACAAAGTTAAAAAAAAAAAAAAAAGATAAATCTTCTTAAGTAGTGTAACTTTCGGAATTGACAATCTGCAAATTCTCATTTGTAAATTCTCGATCTAAGTCGTGCTCCTTATTTGATGAATTTAGTAATGCTTGCCAATGTGAGTTCATAGAAAATCAAGTGTCAGAGTGAGTTCATAGAAAATCAATAAGAACGCCAGGTTAAGAACTTTGTTTTTTTGCCACTTTAAAAACAACGTTCTTTTGCCTTTTTACTTTTAAAATCACGTGATATAATATTCAAAACTTGACTTTTCGTTGCAGCGAAATGCTGTATCAGCATATTGTCAAAAATATTTTATCTGCGCACGCTTATCGGCTTAAAAATTCGCTTTGCGCCATTATTTTAATATAAAGGCGGATTTCCACGGAACAAATTTATTCGCTCGAAGCGAATTCTTTCGTCAATAAGCATGCGCAGATAAAACATTTCTGTTAATTTTAACAGAAATGTTTTATCTGCGCATGCTTATCGACGAAAAAATTCGCTTCGCGCGAAATTTATTCCGTGGAAATCTGCCATCAACGTTTCCATCACTTCCGTTCTTTTACAAAAGTAGTAATAAACAAGACCGTCATTAAAAAACTAAGAATATAATACTAATAAAAACTATAGTAATTGGAAATTTAATGACTAGAAAACAACCTACTATTGACAAAATATATCTGTGAAAATACTTTTTTAAAAATATTTTATTAAATGGTAACATTGATTAGAGGCATATTTTTTGTGTGATCAACGCTAACTATTCAAAATTATGCACACTATTAGGGTAATATAATGCTTTAATTGATTTTGTTATTAAATCAAAAATACTTTCAAAAATAATTGGCCTATAAAATGACCTTAATTTTTGAAACAAATTATCTCTAAAAATAAAAATCTCAAAAAAATATTTTTGTTAATATTGTTAAGCTGTGGTTCTACTTTATGAAATAAACAAATAAAAAGTTATTGTATTTTAAGTCATTGGTTGAACGATGGAAGAACGTTTTTGCCTTTCGTTTTCACCTCAAACGTTTTTGCCGGCATAAAACCTCAGATCTTTTTTCTTTAGTCGTTTTTTATCGATTATCGATATTACTTGCTCAGATATTGAAGTGTCTACTATCAATTGATCTTTCTCTATAAAGCAATGCATTATGGTATTTGTATGTACAGAAAAATCAAAAACTCGAGATTCAAAGTTTTTTTAATTTTTCATTATTACGTGGCTTGCTCGTACATAGGTAATAGTTTTCTCTCATAATTTTCTCTATAAATCTTATTATCTCCGTAGGAGAATAACTGCATTGTAATATAAACAAATATTTCAACACAATTGTAGTTGAACATCGTTAGAGAAGCTTGTTTGAAGTATATTTTACAAGTATACATCAGTAAAAGAATAATTAACTCTATAAATATTCCTACTGGATCTAGCTTTTTAAAAAGCCCTTAGCATTCTACTAAATGCAACATTTTGTATAATTTTAAGCAAGGAATTTAACAGCGACGAATACAAAATAGTCCCTAAAGATGTAATTTAATGGTCAAAAGACAACATCTTTGTTTCCGATAACACATCAACATATATTTACTTATATAGTATCAGACTATATTTTGAAAGAAGAGCTGTTAAACATAAAATAGCTGGTTGTCAGTTATTCAAAGACTATGTAAAAAAAATTAGAGTTAAACCAAATATTTTATTAAATAGGATTAAACCAAGGAAAGACAATCGCTGTGTTAATTATTGAAATTAAATTTGGCCAAAATCATTTTGTGAAATATTTACTAACAAGTAAATGAAAAAATGTTGAAAAGTTTAAGCCTAGTTATAATGCAAAAATTTCTACACTGTCTGGACCATTTAATTAAAACTAATTTTACTGAGGAAAATTCAAGCTTGCCATAATGTTAATCAATTTTAAGAAAATAATTACATCAGAAACTAAAGATCAATACAAAAACAATAATGGATTGAAGAACAAAATAAAAACTTACTGTATCAAATTTTGGTACGGTTATAAACCATAGAAATAATACTCCTTTAACTTCATGGTTCAAAAAGCTTCTAAGAAACTGTGATAGTAGTTTACAATCACAAGCTTGTTAGTGGAGTATTGATTTAAAGTAAAAGTTAACTGTGACACTAAAAAATGTGATCTTGTTATAAATCCTAAATGCCATGACTGGTTCTAACCCTGATGGGTTGTATATTGACTAAGACGGTAATGCGGTAGTGATGTAGTGGTAGAGCGCTCGCTTCATAAACGAGTGGTTCCGATCCCCACCACGTCCCTGGTAGTACCGCGCTCAACTCGTTTCTCCGCGCAGCGGCCTTGTTCATCAAGGTTCGTGTTTCGGAGTTATAGAGTTGAGAGAGGGTTATAACCACAAATAAGTAGCCTCCTCGTCTGTAGTGGCCTTCTCGACCTTGAGGAGGTGAATTTAATAAAAAAAAAAAAAGAAAGCTGCAAAATAATTGAAGTAAAGTGCTCTTTTTTAAAAAGAAATCTTTGTGTACATAAAGCTTGTACCAATAAAACTTTTTGTATGAAAATAGTAATAGACAACAAAAACTAAAAATCAAACAGTTAATTTTATCATCTATATCATGTAAAGGTATCAAAGCTTTTACAGAAAAGAGCAAAATTGACTTTGTTCTTTACAAAAATGAGAACTTTTTTTGTGAAATCAATTTAATTTGTAATTAGCGTAAATAATTGTTTTATATATAAACTATTATTGTGTTACGTCAGAAGGAATGTTGTAGGCGCGTCGTTTATTATATTGTATATAACGTTTATACTGTTTGTTATACTCTCGGGGGTATTTGCAAATGTATATATATTGAGTAAAGATATTCAGAAAGACAGTAAGAAAAAAATATATAGATTTATTATTACAAGCTATTTCGGCAATGAGTATCGTGATAAAGTTTGCGGATCTGGTGTCACAGTACGATGGTTCGGGTGATTTTTCAGAATGGATACAGAAATTGGAATTGGCAGCAAAACTTCAAAAAGTTGACGAGCTGCATGTGGTGCTCCCCTTATTTCTTTCTGGCGGGTCGTTTGCCGTTTTTAGTCTAAGACCTTGGGCGTTGCCAAGGTCTTAGTGACGAGATAAAAGAAGACTACAATGAAGTGAAAACTGCACTGACTTCTGCCTTCTCTGCTTCTCCGCAAACAGCATACAAAGAGTTCGTAAATTGCCGTCTTAAAGAGAACGAGTCCATTGACGTATATCTCGCAGAATTAACAAGACTGAGCAAGCTAATATCATCTCACGTTAGCGAAGAGTGATAAGGTGCACATTTATTCTTGAATTACCTGACAAAGCAAGAAAACAGCTGCAAACTGCATGGTCAATATCAACAATGTCGCTGTACCAGATTGCTGAAAAATCAAGAAGTTTGGTAATCTTACGTTGCAAAGAATCGTGTTTGTCAGTTGCGTGAATTCTGTTGCCATTAGTTCAAGATAGGTTCCTCAAGGACGCGGAAAAAGAACCATATCAGTCGAAACTGCAGTAAAGAAATTGAGAAGAGGTGCGGAATTGTGTGTGGAATGGACAATCAACTGGCCCAGCACTGCTATAAAAAGTGTACGAACTCAAAAAACATGGAAGAGAAGCCACCCGTTTTTGTGCGAGCGGCTTCCCAAAAAATTTAAAACCGCCAACTCTCTGCGTATATGTCAATGGAAGAAAAATAAAAGCATTGTTAAATACTGGATGCTCCAAATCAATTTTAGGTTGGGATATTGTAAACATAAAAAATATCAAACACGCAAGAGAAAAGGTTGTTATGATGAATGGAAAGTCAATTAATCTATAAACGATACACCACCGAAATGGAATGCCTGGTTGCCAACGTTGTTCCCGAATATCAAATGCTACTTGTAATGGATGCAATACGATTGCTCGGAGGTGTTCATATCGGGAGAGACGACAAAACCATAAACTTCAAAGTAAGACAACTAACTGTCGGTGCTACTGCACTCTCTCAAGAAAAAACGAATGAAGAATCCTCGCCTTCTATTCAAAAGCTGATAGATAAAGACTTTGTAACAGAATTCAAAAATGGCAGTTGGAGCGTGTCTTGGAAATGGCTGATGGAACCACCAACTTTAACAAACAAAATTCCAAACTATCAAATCTCTGATAACGTTAAAAGTGAGTACGCAATGGAAATAAGTGAATGGATAGGGATGGCTGAAACCATTTGAATGGAAATGTTATGGCATCGTTCCGTTTATGGCAGTAATTCAACGAAACAAATTAAAAGTACGTCCTGTGATGGACTACCGGGAGCTGAATCAATTTGTAACCAGTCATAATGCAGATGGCGATGTTTGCAGTACCAAACTTTGCAACAGGAGAAAGTTGAGAGAAAATCTTGAGATAATCGATTTAAAGAAAGCGTACCTGCAGATTTGTGTTGACGAAGCATTATGGAAATATCAAGTTGTGGAATATGAAGAACAGCATTGCTGTCTAACAAGATTGGGTTTTAGTTTAAATGTGGCGCCCAGAATGATGACAAAAATCTTAAAAAGATATTATTCTTAGACAAAGTTGTCGAGTCTGAGACGAATTCATTTATTTATTACATCATTGTCAATAATAACATAGTGTCAAGTTGCAGAGTTCAAGAACTCTTGAAAAAATATGGCAAGGATTCTAAGTTGCCAGAAAAACTTGTCGGTGGGCGTGTGCTTGAATTGCGAGTGTACAAACAATGCAACCAAGTCCGTTGAAAACGTAACAACATACCCAAAGTTCTTGAAAAATGACACGTTGGCAAATCTATTATTGGTGCGGACAGCTGACCGGACATTTTCCAATAGCAAATTGGTTGCGCCCTTCGTGCAGTTATCTAAAAAGGGTTTCGAGTAGTTGTGGATGGGACTCTTTGGTGAACGATTGTGTTGTCAAATTAGTAAGCAGTTTAAATGAAAGACTTACAAAGGAAGATCCCGTTTATGGGTCATGGAACGTCAAAAAAACTTCTGAAGCAACAGTGTGGTGCGATGCAAGCAGTTTAGCTGTTGGCATAGTTTTGGAAATGGCTGGGAAAATAGTAGAAGACTGTTCATGGCTGAGGAAACAAGATGATGAGGCTCACATTATTCTTGCAGAGTTAGAAGGTGTGATAAAAGGAATTAATCTAGCAACAAAATGGGAATTTGAATATATTACCATAAAGTGTGACTCGGTTACTGTTTTCGGCTGGTTGAACTCCTTAATTATCGGTGACAAACCGTTCAAGTACACGGTCTTGGAGAACCACTTGTCCGTTGTCGGTTGTTGTTATTTGAAGACCTTGTGAAGGAGTACGGTATATAGTTCAAACTTTTCCTGGTAAAGTCAGGAGAAAATAAAGCCGATGCTCTTTCGAGGGTACCATAGAATTGGCTGCATTCAAACCATTCTGAAATGACAGCAAATGTCGTACCGCCTGATGTGAAGTCGTTTCATAATCTTCATCACTTTGGAGTAAATCGAACCCTTTATTTGATGAAACAGATATATACGAAGGAGAAAGTTTGTAGAAAAGACGTTGAATCAGTCGTAAAAAGGTGTTTATCGGTGGATTCTGCGCCAATTAGATGGGAAGAAGAAATCTTGAAGAAGAGCTTGTACCGTTTAGCTATTGACGTTACCCACTATAAATAAGAGATTTATTTGTCTATCATTGACTGTGGAAAAAGGAGCAAGTTTGCAATTTGGAGGAAGCTACAGAACGAGAAAGAAACAACAGTGTACTTCCATTTAGAAGAAATATTCCGAGAAAGAGGATCTTCATGGCAAGTTCTATTTGACAACAGCAAAACCTTTCGCTCAAAACTCGTTGGTGAATTATGTGCAGAATGAGTGTCCATCCTGTTTCGTTACGCTTACAGTCCATCTGGAAATGGAATTGTTGAACGTCATCATCGCACAATCAAGCGTGTGGCAGCCAGAAGTGGCAAAGATCCGTTAAAAATGGTATAATGGTATAACGTGGCTCCCAGAAAAATGGCAAGGAAACAAAGCTATATTTTCCTATGAGTGAAAACCACACACAATTTCTGTCAAAACTAACGAGAAAGTTTTCCACAACTATACACAAGGACAAGAAGTATTTGTTAAACCACCTGACTCAAAATTTACGAGCATATGGAAAGAGGAAGAGTCTCAAATGAAGGACAAAGAGTTTTGGGAGAAATCATGTTGTGGGCGTGTCGTATGTTATATTTTATATAACGTTTATGCTGTTTATTATACCCTCGAGGTATTTGCAAATCTATATATATTGAGTAAAGATATTCAGAAAGACAGTAAGAAAAAACAAATATAGATTTATTATAAAATTTGAAAATGAAAACTGGTTCAATAAGATTTTACCTTGTTTAAATACATTTTATTTTCAGTTTATGATTAAAAAAATATTTGAAAGAATGTAAAAGTATGTTAAAACTATTATAAGAAATTAATATTTTTTTTTTGTTCTTCTACATCTTCTTTGTTGGGAATTGCATAAAACAGTAAATTTTTATGTTTTACTTAGTTGCTAAAGCACTTAGGTACAAACATGTAAAATCCTGACTTTTTTTTTGTTTTTTAGTTGAAAAACATTGTTTGGTGCACTTGTTGTTATCTTTTCATCGAAATCTTAAATGGTGCAAATTTTACTCCAATAATATAGTTTTTAAAATTTGAACTAAAAAATTTAAAAGGTGTGAAATAAAATACACCAAAATCTATTGGGACAATCTCAGTTCTTTCAATATTTGATATTTTACTCGACTTATTTTTGTTGTTTACTTCTGCGTACATACAAATACCATAATGCATTGCTTTAAGGGGAAAGGTCAAATCTAAGATTGCTTCTTCTTGAACGACTTTTTAACTCTACGAGTTTTTCATTTATTATACATATAGTTTTCGATTGTAGTTCTGGCTCCATATTTTTATTTTCGTTAAAGATTCTTTTCCGATTGTCAATGCGATAATTACTTTCGTTTATTTTTTTGATAACTATATCTTTTTGGAAGTTTATATCTTCATTTATTTCATCGTTTACTTTTTCCATTTTCATTATATTTAGTGCGTTTTTCTGCATATCATTTTCAACTTTATCGAATCTATCTGTTATTATTTTCGTGTTGGCAGATGTTATTTTCGCAAAAATAATTTCAAGAAATCGTTCAGTCTTTAAAACAAATACATTATGATCTTCAAGCATTTTTTTCATTGACTTCTCAATATTTTTAATTGATACTTCCTTTAGTTTAGAGTATGACCAACTTTATTAATATTAATTCGAGTAATAAGAATTTGCGGCCGTGCGCAGTGGTTAGAGCGCTTGCTTTATAAGCAGGAGACCCAGGTTCGAAACGAACTCTGGACATATTTTTGCGTCACGGTAAGGAAGGAGGCGTGAACTTCCTGTTTAAATGCACTTCCGCGGTGCTCTGTGACAAGACGTTTAAGTCTTCTTAGGGCACCTAAATAATAATTAAAAAAAAAAAAATTAAAAAAAATGATAAAAAAGGTCGTTTTTATTTTTTTACACAAAGTTTTTTTTCTTTTTTTTAAACACTAACAAAAAAAAGGCTTGTGTATCAATTTACGTAAGTAATAACCCCTTAATTTTTTTTAACTTTTAAAATTACAATGGGATACCCTTTCCAAAAATAATAAAAAACCTTGCGGAAACACTGGAAACATATAAATTTTTCATCTGAAGCAAATCTAGTTTATAACTCGTTCTTTAAAACATTTTTTGAAGTTTATGACGCAAACTTTCCTATATGCGAAATAAGTCAAAAAAAAAAAAGCATTAAGTCGCCGTGCCAAAGAACTTAGAAAATTGTCCAAAGTTAAACAAAAATTGGATATTAGGTATCTAAAGTCAAAAAGTGATAAAAATAAGGCGATTTATAAAATCAATATTTAAAAATCACGTTAAAATTTTTGAAAGTCAAAGAAAAAACTTAAAAAAAAAATACTACTTAAACCTACTAGAGAAGTTTAAACATAACTCAAAGCGCACGTGGCAAGTTTTAAATGAAATCACTGGCAACCATAAGATTAAATCATGCAACTTACCAAAAGTTATTAGAAACAATGATGATTTCATATATAATCCAAAAGATATAGCTAATCAGATAAATTATTAAAAACTATTTTGTATCTGTTGATCCTAATTTATCAAAAATTATTCCACCAACAAAACGAATTATATTGGCGTTCCCAAAACTTCTGTACTTGATAATTTTGAAATTTCAATGAAAGAATTTGAATGTGCTTATAAAATGCTAAAAACAAATAAAGCGAGAGGTCAGGACAAAATAAATAGTAACATTATTATATTATCTTACGAGATCATAAAAACTATACCATTCAAAGTGTTTAGTTACTCAATAAAACAAGGAATATTTCCTGACCAACTAAAGATCGCTAAAGTTACACCAATATATAAAGGTGCTGAATTATCAAATGTAACTAATTATCGACCAATATCTGTACTCTCTGGCTTTTCAAAGGTTTTTGAAAGGATTCTTTACAACGAAATATATAAATATCTTTCTAAAAATATTAAATGCCAGTCAATATGGATTCAAAAAAATAATAATTCCACGGAATACGTCATACTTCATGTAACTAGTAATATTGCAGATTCTTTTGAGAAATCACAATTTACTCTTGGAGTTTTCATTGATCTATCAAAAAGATACAATAGATCATGAGATTTTTATAGAAAAACTTAAAAATTATGGAATCAGTGGAAATTTATTAAATTTGCTAAAAAGCTATCTAAGTAATCGTAAATAGTTTGTTCAAATTGACGTATCCTCCTCAACAAGTTTACTAGATATAACATGTGGTTTTCCCCAATAGTCTATACTAGGGCCACTACTTTTTCTCATTTATGTTAATGATTTGCAAAATGCTTCAAATTTGAAGACAGTAATGTTTCCTGATGATACAAATCTTTTTCTATCCGGTAAAAATATCATTACACTATTTAATGAAATTAACATAAAACTAATTAAAATTCCAAATTGGTTTAAGTCAAATAAACTATCAATTAACTTGGAAAAAATTAAATGGACTTTATTTCATTCAAAATCCCAAAAAAAACTTTTACCAAATGATATGCCTCAAATATATATTGACAATGTTCAAATAAAAAAATTAAAAGTTATACATTTCCTTGGTGTTTTCATTGATGAAAATCTAACTTGGAAAAACCATATCGAAATTTTGCGCAATAAAGTTTCAAAAAATATTGAAATAATGTATAAAGCGAGAAATTTTGTAAATAGACATTCATTAATTCAACTTTATCACTCAATTAGATCCTCTATATCGGCAACAGAAGCATATAGCACGTTTAATAAACTTTAAAAATCGTTATACTCATGCCGGACCTCTTTTATTGGAAATGAATGTTCTTAATATAAACCAGCAAAATGTTTTTAATGTTCGTTTATTTATGTACAAATATAAGATAAACCTAACCCATATTTCCTTTCAAAATTTATATGCAATAAAACAAAAAAACAAATATGAATTAAGAAATGAATCTTATTCATCAACATTATTCTCATACAAGTTTCGGAAGATCATTTTTAACATATCGCGGAGCTCTTCTGTGGAACAAAATAGTTTTGAAAAATTTTGATTTTTCCCAAAGTTGGAGTTTTCTTACTTTTAAAATTAAGCTTAAAAAAGTTATCTTGTCAATTGATAATATCTTTGAGTTCTTTTGAGTTTATACCTTTTAAAAAAGTGTGTGATTCCTGAATATATTATTTTGAAATATTTAGTTTTATATATATTCTTTATGTTGTTAAACATTACTTTATGTTTTGAAATATCTGGTTAGATTTAAATTTTATTTCTAAACGTCATTTATTGGAATTATTTAAGTGGTTATATTTTTACTGCATCGTTAAACGGTTCTTAGAGACAGGATCTTACGATCCTCTTTGAGTTTCCGTGTTCTGATATTTAATGTACAACGATATTTATACCATAGTATATTGTAATAAGAACAAATATATATATATATATATATATATATATATATATATATATATATATATATATATATATATATATATATATATATATATATATATATATATATATATATATATATATATATATATATATATATATATATAAAAACCTTTTATGTATTGAGATTAATGTATTTAAAGTAGGCCCCAAATTCTGGAATGAGTGATTTCAGCTTATGATTTTTAGACTAAGGAAAGGTTTTCCTCAGTTTTTTTTAATTCTTTTTTTTTGAAAGTTCTACCTATACTTCCCAATATAAAACAAACACTAAAGTTATAAAGGATAAAATTGTCTCATTACCTTTAAACTCAGTTTAAACGGAAAGAGGCGTGAACTTCCTGGTTAAATGCACTTTCGAGGTGCTCTGTGACAAGACCGTTAGGTCTTCTTGCAGCACCTAAATAACAACAAAAAAATAATAATAATAAAAATAAAATAAAGTTCAAAAATCACAAAATCCCAATAATAACTTTTCAAGTGCTAAAAGGTTAAACGCTTGACCGACCATTACTCAGCACCTATAAATATTTAGAAAAAAAATCTACAGGCTTCTTTATTATTTTTTTAGCATTGCTATGCAAAAAAATTGAGTGTGGTTGAATGATCACAATTTTGTGGATTGCCTAGTTTTCTCAGAAAAGGGCTCTTAACGTCACTCTTATCATAACAATTTGAGACAAACTCGTTTGATTTAGACGAAATAAATTGTTTTATGTAATAAAATACACTTTAAGAATTTAAAATATTTTTTTTTTCTAAATTAACTGCAAAAAAATGCGTTTTTCTTACTTTCACTGTAAGAAAAACGCGTTCAATCAATACGATGTTCACCACGCAAATCTCAATTATCTCTGGGTTTACCTTGACTATAGAAATATAAAATAGATGGAAGTTCAACTACATTAAAACTTTGCTTGTACCTTTTGTTTTGTAAACAAACAAACAAAAAACGATATCAAGACTGTACTTAAACGGTTAATTTTTATACGTTGACGCCAATAGGTACGTTTATAATAATTTAAAAAACGTAGTTTTTGACGGTTCTCCAATAATATTCAAGTATAAACTTAAACAATGGCGACAACAAAACTATAATCAACAACTTTTTTTATAAACTTTATATTAATGAATGGAGTATTACAAGAATTAATGGAATTATGATATACTGCTAATGAAGCTTTAAGCTTTAGTAATTTAGAAAACATTTTTTTTTTAATTTTTTCAAAAATTGTTTTAGTTGTTTTTTTAATCAAATGTCGTATTAGGATTTGAAGCAAAAAAGAAACTAAAATATGGCATATGTTAGTTAAAGCTTCTTTTTTTGCGTCGAATCATAACACAAAAGGATATGATATGTTTTTAAAATGAAATGGTTCTATTTAATTATCAAGTTTTAATAAACCTTTCGTTGAATAATTACATTTACTAATGGTTAAAACTATGTAGCATACCCTTAGAATAATTCTTTTGTTAATGTTTTAGTAAAAATTATTTAAGTGAATTTTGTTGTTTTTTGTCCTGTGAAACTTAGGAGACAATTTAAAACTGTTATGATGTTTGTAGCTTGATGAACTTCCATCTGTTTTATACTACCGTGCCTTGAAATTGCTGGAGCAAAGAAAGAAGATAACATTTGTCATTATTATTTTCAAAAAACATTTTCTCTTCACAGTTAAATTTTTACCAAAATATTTGACAAGAGTTAGTGTATCAGACAAACAAATGAAGGTCGACTTCTGTTGGTTTTCAAAATGCTAAACACATTAGTTTTGCATATTGATGTTTGATCTAATTTTCAGACATGAAACAAACTCCAAACATTTATACCTTTATACTTATATCAAATAAGGATGATTTGCAATAAAATGCGATGTTTGGAGCCTGGAAACAAAAAAAGCCTTAAAATTTTGGTGACACTTTCCCTAAACGTTCGAGTAACAAATTGATAAAAAAATTTTTTTTTTTCTAGTCTCAGCTAAATTTATATTCATTAATAAATTTTAAAATTCATAAAAAAAATCTCTTTGCGTCCAAAAATTATGGCTTTATAAAATTTGAAATCCATCAAATAAGGGGGTTCAAACTTTATATGTTCAAATTTTTTGAACGCAAAGAGTAATCTCTTTGTGTTCTCTTTGTTGTCAAAGAGTAATCTCTTTTTTGTCATGCTTTGTGTGAATTTTAAAATTTTTCGACAAATACAGATTTATTTGAGAATAGTAAAAAAATTATTTTATCAACTTGATGCTATCGCGTTTAGGGAAGGTGTCGCAAAATTTTAGAGCTTATTTGATTCTAGGCCCAAATCATTGCGCTTTTTTGCAATGCATTCTTATTTGATAATTTAAATAAATAAACGTTTGAAGTTTGCTCAATTTCTGAAAGTTAGCTATCTCAAACATCAAAAAATGTTGCATCCGCCTCTGCAAGGAGTTATATATTTTTAACTTTGTACTTTCAATAATTTAAAAAAAAAAAAATTTTAAACTTTCGAATTTTAGTCGAATCTATATTCTTTTACATTTCTACTATTATTAATTAAAATTTGATGATCCAAATATTCATATTACTAAATAGGAATGTCAAAAACCAGTTATTTATGTAGGAGTGTACGGTACAAATCTTAATTAAAAACAAGTTTTGAACTTCACTCTTCTCCATAAATAACCGGATTTTGACAAGTCTATTGTAAAGTTTTTATGCACTCACATTAGAGGTGTTCAAATTTTACAAATTTTTTTTGGAACATGTATGCAAGCTAAAAAGATGTGTAATCGTGAGTGATTTTAAGATAATATTTTAATTTTTCAAAAAAAAAAAAATTTCACCTTGCTACACCCAACCAAAGTTTTTCAAAATTTGTAACTTTTTACAAGATTGAAATTTTCTCGAGGTCTAAGATACATACAAACATGTATACGGTTTATTTGTTAGCTTACTATGTCTAGAGCATGCTTGAAAAAAAATTGGCTACAATTTGATTTCGGAAACCGTGAGAGAATGGATGGGGAGGGAAGTCAATTTTTTTTTTTTTTTTCAAATTCAAGTTGAAACTGTATAAATATGAAAACGTAAAAATTTTTAAATTGATAAAAAATAATAAAACCTTCGCCATAATACCGCAGCTCAATGAGTCAAGATTTTATAGTTAGGTGTTGCAGCAGTTATATAGATCTAAAGAGTTTTGTACAATCTCCTTATAGCTAGCAAAATAAATATAAAAAACATATTGATGTCTCTTTACCAAAACAGGGAGGGGCATGTATGGATAATTTTTTCCCGTACCTTTTCCTCCCCCTTCCCCTTCTTTTGTACTTCAGAAAAGTAAATAATAGCGTTGAAAAAAATATTAACTTAAAATATAGACTTAGGTTTCTGCATTATTGAAGACCTCGTTTTCAGCCTCTATAGTCTCAACCACATCATCTTCATCAACAATATCCAAGCTACTGTCAAAATCACTAGTACTAGATAGTGATAACTTGTCCTCCGTCTCCTCAAGACATTCATATTCGTACGCAAGGCTTAGCTTCTAAGCAGGTGTAAGCTGTTCAGCTGCCTCTTTATTTGCTGCTTTGAAAGTGCGTGAAATTGATTTCTTTATTTTATTCTTGACTATTAACATTTTCTGCAGTTTCTTCTTGTCATATATCTGTAAAAAACCTCCTGAATCGCTTTTACGGCTCTTTCTGCTGCATCATTAACAACTGCCAAGCTTTTAACAAATAGTTGAAAAGCAATGAAATCTGGATCTATATTCCATGTAGACGAAAGATAAAAAAGCCACTTAACATGTCTTTCAGTGTGTTCAAGCATATCAAACACTAACCATTACTCAGCTCCTACATAATTAACGAGTGAAGGTGGCTCGGTGAGTTTGAGAAATTTGGTCTTTTGTGAAATAAAACCGGAATTATTCTTTCTTTCAAAATCATACTTGTTTGTTCGAGGATACTGTACTAGCTTTCTAGCCATTTCTTCCTTTGTAATGGCTAGGGCAAAAATAACAGTGCGATCTAAGTACCAGCTGTGTTTTCCCCACCTTTTGAAGATTGAAGCTGCAGTTACATCAAACTTCTCCAAGTGGGCCATCTGCCAGATAAAGTACTGGTCCTGCAATGTTAAAATTTCAATACAATTTGGGTACACTATTTTATCAAATAATAATGCTAAAATTTAACTATGATTATTTGTATCAAAGGTTAAAAAAACTAACTTGGATTGCAGCTGTATCTGATTTTTCAACTCTCAGAAATTGAGGAGCATAGAAAATTGAAATAAAAATTGCCATTTTTTCCACCTCATTAATCTTCTCCTGGCTCAATTTTACGATTTACTTTGTCGAATTAAGAAGAAGCATAATCTTTAGATAGTAGATACTCTTTGCCATAAAACGAGCTTGATGTACTGCTCCAGGCTTGTGTATGTTGAGAGGCTTGAATGTCGGTTCCAAGAACATGAGAGCTAGCTAAGCAAGTTCCTGGTAGTCTGCTCTCTTCTCGTGTCTCTAAAAAAGTTTAATGCGGATATTTAATTTCATTTATTATTTTTTTGTATTCAAACTTGAAGATTTAAATGGTTAGAAAAGTTTACATTAGAGTTTTTGAAGACTCCTTCATTCACAATCGTCATTAAACATTTTCTTACTTTTTCTGCTTTTTCATTAAACCAAGAATCATAAATAGATTGCCATTTGAAGTGAGTGATGACACAGTTTTTCACATCAATATCATTCCACTTACTTTTCAAGCCTTTAAAGAGTGCATCAGGCTTGGTCGGGACGCGGGAGCGATCGCTCTCGAATACTGACCACGGAAATTATATTTAGTTACGAAAAACTGGCCATGTTTTTTAGTCGTTTTGGAACATTTAAGTTTATGTACGAAACAAAAAATTTTTGTTTTACGGACATACATGGAAACATAAACAACTTGAATGTTCTCAAAATATCTTGGTGCGAAAGAATAAAAAGAATATTCGCGAACACTAAAAACCCCCCAAATTAACGAACAAACTAATTCAATTGGTTCAAAAAATACGCTGACTAAGCGAAATAAAGTTTTAGAGTATTCTGTTGAAATGTATTAGAAATTGTATTATTCACGATTTGTTACGTTTTGAGATTTCTAGCGTAAATTGTTTTAAGAATATATATTATTTGTTTACAAAAATAAATGTTTTAAATATATATTCATTAAATTGTCAAAATTTTAAAAGTTTATTATAAATTATAGATTTTATTAGTATATTCTTATTTTTTATTTAAAAAGTATTCTTTATGTAAATGTAATTGTGTGTATCTGTTTTTTATCGTAATATATCTTTTAAAGCGATTTTTATGATTTAAACAAAAGACTTACTAAAATATTTGCGTTTTCAATGAAGTTATAATCGTCCAAATTAATAAAATTAATTATGTAACAAACATATAAGAAGTTTCTGGTTACTAAACACAAACAATGCATACGAAGTAACTCGCGGATGAACAAGCACCGCGTACGACAGAACACAAATATTTATAGCAAATTACTAGATACAAAGAAAAGTTTTTAGATATTGGTTTATTAACTCTAACTATTTTCGCTTAAGTTGCCATTCTTAAAACTCGTTATACTTTTTTCTGCTTTAAATACTAATTAAAATTAAAAAGCCCTCTCACTAAACATCATCAGCGATATTGTGAAGCAGTTTCGCTTCCTCCCCTTTTAGTTGATTTCTATCTTGTTAATTTAATTTCTATAGTAATTCAATGATTTAATTATTTCATTTGTTTATCTTACTAAGAAGAATTGCTTCAAATATGTTAAACTTTTCAAACTACGCGAAACATAAAATAGGTATTAAAAAAATAAACTTTTTTATTTATAAAATAATTTAGCTTAAATAAAACTAAAACTTGCAAACTTTGTTAATAAAGAATATTTGTTTCCTTTTTAAACAATCGTAAGTTGTTACTTTATATATAAAACATCGCTTAATTTTATAAAAAAAATTATAAAAGGGCGATGTTTCGAAAATATTTGTTCTAAACATAATTTATTTAGCTTTAACTTTTTTTTTTTTTTTTATAATTGTCATTCATCGGTCCAATTAATCTTAATCGCTTTTTTTTTTGGCTTTTAAAAATGTTCTCAATACGACTAAAAAATCTGGCCATCTTTTCGCAACTAAATATTCTTTACGTGGTCAGCAATCGAGAGCGATCGCTCCCGCTTCCCGACCAAGTCTGGTGCATTGTCAGGTCCTGTGGTTTTGTCTATGGTAACTGCTAACCAATAATGTTTTAATATGACTTCTAAAACATGATGTTTACAAGCAAGCATCAACAATGCTTTACCAACATCGTTTCACAGTCTGAAAAATTCATAACTAAATTGTTTATTGTAATTAGCTTTTAGAGTCTTTCTTTTAAATTATATTGAAAAACAGTTCACCTTTATATAGCACCACGAATCATTCCAGTATTGCTACCAGTAGTATCGAAGCAGACTATCCTTACATGATCAGCAATTTCAAACTTTTTCAAAATTTCTTTGATAGCCTTGAACTGATTTAGCCCTGTACCAGAACGAACTCCTGGAGCGCCAAGTAGATGATCAGTACCTCCAGATCTCACAAGAACACAAATCCTATCAACTACTACATCGCCGTGATTTGAAAAGAATGATGTAAGAAAAGCAGTTGTTTTCAATTAAAATACTAGTTAAAATTAAATATATGCAAACCTTGATTAACTTTCGGTCAAAGTGTAGCTGAATTTTCACCTTACCCTGTTCGATCTTTTTTTTTTATAAAAATCTTAATATTTTTAGCATCTTTTTAAATAATATTGTTTTTCATTCGAAAAGCTGAAGTATAAGAAAGGGGCAACTTATTTGGATCATCTCCAGCTGCGGTGACAAACTTTGTCAGAGTTGCTTTAATTTTATGACCTTTTATATCCATGCCTATAGCTGTTCTCATAGTTTCTTTAATAACTTCTCGGTTGATGACAATTGTTTGTTCTTGATTTTTAAAACTCCTTATTAAACAGTTCATGTAATTATTTTCTGATTCAGACTCTAAACTTGGTTCTGAAGAAATTGTTTTAGATGTACACCATCAGTAGAGCACACTTTAAAACTTCTAGACTGAACAAATGATTTTTCGCAAAAACTTGTTGATGTTATAACTTTACTCTGAATCCTGCTATTTCTCTTCTGTTCTATCTCGGCTCTATGCTTGTCAATAGGCCTAAGCGTCATTTTTCTTTCTCCCATTTGATCCTTCAGAAATAGCAAGTCCTCAGACTTGTCGGAATGAAGCCTATCTTTGTCTGCTTTGATTGCTTTGATAAGACTTTTCTTTGTTTTACTGAGCCAAAACAGTCCTTGAAAATATTTACATCAAATAAAAAATTTACAATTCAAGTAAATATTTTTGAGGTTTATTTAGTTTAAACTGGAGGAGTGAATTTCAAAGGAGATTATGAATAACTTTTTGAATAAAAAGTAGTTAGGACCTCTTACAGTCTTTAAAAAGTCAGTGCGAGATTGCACACATCTTGCCCTACTGTTATGTTGGTTTTTCTGTAAAGAAATATAACAAAATAATATATTTTGTTATATTTCTTTACAGGGTGACAGTTCCAATCATAGGGAAACCAGATCTTAGCGATGGAAACCAAAGTGCTCCTAGCACACATTCCTTTTTGCAAGTAGTATCCAAAGAAGTACACTGGACACTTTTTCCTCAATGCTATTGAAGTGTTATTTACTTATAATATCTATTATATATCTATTTACTTATAAATAGATATGTTTTTCTGTAGGTTTTTTGTTCATTTTAAACCAATTAAAGTATAAATAAAAATTGAACCTGAAAATTAAAGTATAAATAAAAGTTGAACTTGTTGCTGAGAGAACAGCATATAAGACGCTTATTTTGATAACGAGGCCCATTCTTTTCTTTAAGATAAAGAAGTTGCTTAGTCCCTTCAGCCCTAGTCAGTAGTTTCATGAAACACATATTAGCTGGTTTACCCACCAAAATGTGCTCTTTGGTGCGAGCACTTACTCTTTTTCTCTTAATAGAATTCTTTTGCATTTATTAATTTCGGAATCTAAAAATACCTGTCCTAGGTCCTCATAGTTTAAAAATTGTATTAAATACATTCAAAAAATATTAGTTTAACATTATTTTTAAAAATAACTAAACATAAACAACTTTATGAATGTACTTTTAATAAAAAAACTAGCATTAAACTAACTTTAAACCAAAAGCAATGAAAACTTTAGATACTGATTTTTGATAAATAAAAAAAGTATAGATAAAGTATAAATATTCAATAATTGTTAAAAATTGTCTAACTGCATATTTATATGTACCAAACGCAGTCTTTTTAAATTGTCAATATAAACAAAATCTATCATGAGGTTTTGTAAAACAAATAGCATTTTTAAAATATAAAATTTATCATAAGTCAATCGGTTTTTTGAACCAAAAATCATCTGGCCTTTTGCATGTTTTTCTCTTGTCCTAATAATAATGATACTTAGCGGTTTTATTATTTGTATACTTTAAAATTCGTGGTTTATATTATACTTTATATAGATTGTAAAAGAATCTTATTTTTTATTACTTTATCTAAATGTATTTTCATTATTCATAATTTACTTTTCTATTTCATTCTACATCACAATATTTTTACGATAAAATTAAATAAAAATTATTATGCGATTTTATAACCATATTGTAACAAAGTGATTTGCTAAACGAAAACTTTTTTTTTTGCTCTTACCCCCCCCCCCCCCGTCCATACTATCATGGTATACGAAATCAAGTTGTAGCAAAGTGATCCCATAAAGCTAGGGTGCCAATTTTTTTCAAGCTTGCTCTAGACATAGTAAGCTAACAAATAAGTTGCATACATGTTTTATATGTATCTTAGATCTCGAGAAAATGTCAATCTTGTAAAAAGTTTCAAATTTTGAAAAACTTTGATTGGGTGTAGCAAGATGAAATTTTTTTTTTTTTTGAAAAATTAAAATAATCTTAAAATTTTTTTTTTTGTTCTTTATTGCAATATTTAATACAATATTCTCAAATAAATCAATAAGAAAAATTGCATGCAAAGAAACCGTTAAAGAATAAAGATAAAGAACGCGAATACTCAAAGAAGACCATACAGGTCTTGTCACCGAGAACCGCTGTTGAAGAACTTTGAACTTAATTTAGATTTTAGAAAAAACAAAAATAAATAAATACAAATTTTAAACTTTTCTTTAGCTATGGTCTTTATGGCTTGAATTAAAATACTAATTCTTTTGAATCGCATGACTCAAGCGAAAACAATAATATCATCATATTCTTGATAAACGAATACATCTCGCATCTTACTCGCATCTATACGATCACTGAATTACACTAATCTTAATTGTTAATTAATTAATAAGCGAAAATAATAAGAATATGACTGCACTAGGTACATCCAAATGCACTTCAAGGTTGTCCAAAAGATTGTGTAGAAGAGTTTAGAAAGCCAAATGATGGTGTCTCTGTGTGTGAAGCCAAAATTATTAAATGTTGGTGCAATTTACGTTTACGCTTCCACCGACAAAAGTGCTAAACCACTGTCAAAGGATGGTTAACTTCCAGAAGTATCATACATACAATATTTGCAGATACATCCATTCACATAGATCAAATTTTTTTTTTTTTTTTTTTTTATAATAATAATAATATATATATTTAAAAATTTTTTTTTTTATTACAAAATTAAATTCAATATTAAAAGTATATACCGTTCGTAAGACAAATTATTTACAATTATTACGAATTAAAATAAAAATTAAAGTAAACATGTAAATAATAATAGACTACTGTACAAATAATGTCAGAGCAACTTTTTACAAAATTCATATAATGGTGTTTAAATATAGTTTCTCACAAACGTTAAATTAATATTGTATAAAAGTAAAATACAAATAAGTGATGACAAAACTGGGTATAATTAAAAGTATATAAATATATTTCCAATTGAGAAAATTACTTTTTTTAATTTTTTTTTGAACATATAATAATTCCATTCATGAGAACAATCAAAATTTTTTTAAATTATTTGATTCCATATAAAAGCTCCACGAAACGAAATGCAAAATTTACTAAAGTTTGTTTGAAATTTTGGTTGTTTAAGAAAATTATCATTTCTTAAATAATATTTATTTTTTTCTTTTAAAGAATATAAATCAAAAAAGGAAGCTGGAGATGAATTGGTTTTACATTTAAACATAAAACAAAGAACATTATAAACATTTATTTGATGTATATTAAAAACATTCATGTTAAATAAGATTGGCCTTGAGTAAAACGATTTTTGAAATTTATAAGACGTGCAATATGCTTCTGCTGACAATAAAGTGGCTTTAATTTATTCTTATGGGTACTACCCTATGCAATATTAGCGTAATTAATATGACAGTGTATAAAAGAGTAATATAGTTGTGTTAATGAATGTTTGTTTAAAACGCTTCTTGCTTTATATAAAACATCAATGCTTTTTGCAATTTTGTTGCATAAATGTCCGATGTGATTCTTCCATGATAAATTTTCATCTACAATGATACCTAGAAAATTTGTGAAAATTACTCTTTTTATTTGAATATTATCAATATGAAGAAGAGGCATATTACTTGGAAGTAAATGTTTTTTAAATCGTGGATGAAAGAAAATCCATTTAGTTTTATGAATGTTGAGTGAAAGTTTATTTGACTTAAACCAGTCAGATATTCTTGTTAGTTCAATGCTCATATCATAAAAAAGTTTATTGATGTTATTATTAGATAGGAATAGGTTTGTATCATCAGCAAACATTATAGTTGTTAATTTTAAGACTTCATGGAAATCGTTAACATAAATTAGAAATAATTAAGGCCCTAGTTTAGATCCCTGTGGAACTCCACAAGTTATATTTAGATAATCTTGTGAAGAAGATCCGTCAACATAGACAAATTGTTTGGGATGTTTTAAATACCTTTTTAGTAGTTTTAAAACATTACCGGCGATACCATAATGTTCAAGTTTTTTAGACAGTATTTCATGGTAAATTATCTCAAAAGCCTTAGATAAGTCTATAAAGACGCCTTAAGTAAAACCTGACTTTTCGAATGAATCAGTTATACTACGAGTAAGATGAATTATTGCATGTTCAGTTGAGTTATTTCTTTTAAAACCGTATTGATTTATGTAAAGTATATTATTAACAGCAAGATGATTAAATATTTGGTTGAACATAAATCTTTCTAAAATTTTTTGAAAAAACAGAGATGGTAGATTTTGGTCGATAATTACTGACATTTAAAGGTTCACCTCCTTTATAGGTGTTATTTTGGCTATATTTAATTGATCGGTGAAATTTTCTTGATTTATAGAACATTTAAAAACTTTAAAAAGAATATCTTTTATGATATCGTATGAATCTATGACCAAGACCGGCGCGATAGGGGTGTGTAGGGGTGTGTGACCCCCCCCCCCATCAATGATTTTTAGTCGGCAAACTGGACCCTAAGTCGGCAAATTGGACCGGTTTAGACTAGTCAGTCGGCAAATGTCGACCCTTTCGATATAGGTTAGACAGTCGGTAAATGTCGTCATGACAGTCGACAAATTTTGGAAAACGAGGACCTTTTTTTTTTTTTTTTTTTTTTGTATTGCCCCCCCCCCCCCCCGCCACGTGACACCTACTCGCGCCGGCCCTGTCTATGACTATATTACAATTTATACCATCAGGACCAACTGCTTTATTAGTTTTAAGCATTTTAAAAGCACTTTCAAATTCTGAAAAAGATACTTCAAATTTATTTAAACTAGAGATTAATGGAAACACGTAATTATTTATTGGATTAATCATATTTGGAACATTTTTAGCTAAATTTTGGCCAACAGACACGAAATACTTATTTAATTCTCTTGCTATTTGTTTGGGTTCATATAAAAATACGCCTTCAACTTTTATAGTGTAAGGCACAGAGCATAATTTTAATTTACTATTTCCAGTAATTTGGTTTATAATTTGCCATGTACGTTTTGAATTATGTTTATATTTTTCTAGTAAATAATAGCAATATCGTTTTTTAATTTTTTCTTTGACTTTCAAACATTTTAGCATAATTTTTATAAATAATTTTATTTTCTGGTGTTGGTTTTTTTAAGTACTTAAATACAGTTTTTTAAGTACTATATACAGTTTTTGCTTTATTTTTGAGGATTTCCTAAGATCTTTATTGACCCATGGTGATTTTAAACTTTTATTGGTTATAATAAATTCACGTTTTGGAAAATTTACATCATATATTTCATAGAAAGTTTGAAAGAACGTATCGTATACTTCATTAGCTTCAAATGAACTTTTTATATGATTCCAATTTATTAAAGATAATTGATCCTTAAACGATGCTAGATTTGCATCGGTGAAAAAGCGTTTGATAATGACTTTTATATGTTGTTGTATTAATTTGTTGTCAATATTAATAGAGAAAAAAATAGGGAAGTGGTCGGAAACGTCACTTTTTATTATACCTTTTTTAAGAGTTTCCCAGCCGGCACAACTCAGAAAATAGTTACGCTTGGTTTCTGTTGCGTTTTTAAAACCTTCTAAAACAAAAAGAATAACACGTATCAAAAATGGTTTTTATTCCGTGAAATTAACTATTACTATTTACCATAGGTATTGTGGTTTATCCTCCTCCAGCTAATTGCCATAAGGAGGCCACATTACTAAGGACCGCAAAGACAAGTTCAGCTAATAAATAGCGTCATTACCTGCTCTACGGACCAAGAGTAAAGTGAGTTTAGGAAGAACGAAGAATGTTAGAGTAAAGGACAGAAGAAGTCGTGTTAGAAAGATAGCATACAGAAAGCGGACAGGATTGTCTAGTTATATATTATATGTAAACAATATTATGACATAAAGAACTATTTACCTATTATACATACTATTTACATAGATTACTATTTACCATAAATACCAGTTAAAGTATTAATGGTTTCACCGTTATGGAAACGTAGTATTATATTGTAATACCTTTCCGTAAGGAATGTGAAACCACTGATAAACCCATGCGACATTTAAATTTGACTTTAAAACCTCAAAAAACACGTGTTAAACTCTAGTCAAACTGCCCGTAATATACACGTGCTTTTGGTTTACGCCTGGATCGTGAAAAACACGTGCCTATATAGGTTTTATTTCCGAAAAAGAAACTAGATGTGCCGGTAGGGTTCATTAAAGATATCGGTTGTTATAATGCTGTCAATTATAGTAGCTGAAGTTGAGGTTACTCTAGTAGGTTAGCTAATTAGTGGAATTGCTCCATGTTCGAATAAGTTATCGTAAAACTTTTTAATGTTGCTATTAACGTGATATTCAAAACAATTTAAATTCACGTCACCAATTAGATAATTTGGTTTCTTTTCCTTAAAACTATTTTTTTTAATATTATTACACAAAAATGCAATAAAACTTTCAATAAGGCCAGATGGTGGGCGATAACAGCAGCTTATAAGTATGTTTTTAGAATTATTGGTTAAAAGTTCAATTGTTAAAATTTCTTTATTGTCATCAGAAATACTCATCTCAGGCCTAATATAAAACCTCAAATTTTACGTTATATAAAAAAGTACGCCACCTCCACGTTTATTTGGTTTACGCGCTAGTGGAATCATATTAAAACCTGAAGATAGAGATTTAAATGAGGTTTAGCGTCATCAAATTCACACCACGTTTCAGTTAAGCAAATTATACTAAATGTATTTGTAGTTTCCACACAAATTTTCGAAAGACTTTTAATGTTAAAATGAATAACATTTAAATGATCCCGAGAAAGAAATTCTTTTATTTTTTTTGTTATAGAAGTAGGAACAATTGTTTCGCAAAGCTCCCACATCACTAAAATAGTTTAAATCCGGATCTGAACTAGTGTCAAGCACCAAGTCGTTAGATTGAAAAATGTTAAATGATAGCGATTCAAAATTGTTTTGATAATTTTAGAATCCATTTTTAAAATTTAAATAACTAGAAATAAAAGAACTCATTTAAAAATCGCGCGTAATAAGTTTGTTGTAAATAACTTTAGCAAATTTACCTTTGGCTCTTAATTCCTTTGCTTCTTTAAACAACTTTTTCCTCATTTCCGTTGTTCTTTCGCTAAAATCTTCATTAGCATACAGTTTTTCATTCCAAAGTTTTAGTTTGAGAAATTTTTCAAATACTGCGTTTCTTTCTTTGTAATTAAGAAACTTTTCTATTATTGTTCTGTTCTTTTTAACTCCTTTTTCGTTTCTTCCTGTTCGATGTGCCCTTTCAATCTCTAAATCATTAGTAAAACCAAACTTGGATTTTAAGATTTCTTGAATTTTTCTCTCGCTATCTTCCCATGATCCTCTTCTCGCTTTCTTCGACTCCATTAAACCTAAGATTATTCCTACGACTTCGATCTTGAAGTTCAGATCTTGAAGTTGCTTGTCTTTCATATCATTGTTTTTGTCATTAAACTTCATGTTATCTGTTAGTTCGACATTTGGAATTGCGTGTTTTTTCAGTTCTTTTAATTCAGCTAGAGTTGTTTCATATTTCTCACTTACAAAGTCGACTGCCTTTCTTAATTCCATCATTTCATTTTTAAGATTTTTATTTTCTTCTCGTATATTATTAAGTTTAATTTCCATTTTATCGAATTTATCATTAAAAAGTTTTATTAATGTGTTTTCATGCATCTCTAGAAAATCCTTTATACTGGTTGCTGAAAATTTCGCCATTTTTTTTTTTCTTTGAAAAAAAAAATACGTCCGTTTACGACCGCGGTTGACGAGTTATTGATGAAACGTTGTTTTTATATCATTATGGTTACAAATGCGACGTCGCCAAATATCACTCACGATTAGACATTTTTTTAGCTTGCATACATGTTCCAAAAAAAAAAAAATTTGAAATTTGAACACCCCTAACTCACACTGATTTTTAAGAGCGACTATGTCCTGATATGCGTATGACAAAAGTAATACTTGCAAACAATATTTTGGGTATATGGCGCGTATATCTTTTTAAATGGATAACATACGATTGTTTGTTGTTTTGCGTTTAAGCACATGGAGCAAAGGCAATAAAAAAGTTTAATTTTTATTTATAAATTTATTTTATTTATAAACACCACTATTTTATTTTATTTATAAACACCACTATTTTATTTTATTTATAAACACCACTATTTTATTTTATTTATAAACACCACTATTTTATTTTATTTATAAACACATTTTTATTTTATTTATTTTATTTTATTTATAAACTATTTATTATTTTATTTATAAACTATAAAGTTTATAAACTATAGACTATTTTAATAACTTTGAACTATAAACTATATTTATAAACTATAAAGTTTATTTATAAACTATTTATAAACTATTTTATTTATAAACTATTTATAAATAAATTTATCTTATTTATAAACACAAATTATAAAACTATTAATAAAATACCACAGCAGCAAAATAATATTACAAAAAGAATAAACTTATATAGCTTATGTAACCCGAAAAAATAACCTAGGCTTAATGCCTTTAAATAATCTTTAAATCTTTAAATTTATTCATTTAAAAAGATATACGGGCTATGTACCCAAAACGTTATTTTCAAGTATTACAATAGTAATACTTGAAAATAACGTTTTGGGTACATAGCCCGTATAGCAGATGACAATAGACATAGCAGATGACAATAGTCATCTGCTCTTTTGACTTTTGAACTGTCCGAGGAATAACGTAACAACATGACTTTTTAAAGCCAAATCTTTCCGATGCCGTTGAAATGTTCATCCTTAAATATAAAAAATTATTTGCGCGGCATCAATAAAATAACTTTTTTATTTTAAATGTTATGGAACCGTATGAGGTTCTAAATGATAATACTGCAAAAAACCAAACAATTAAAAAAGATAGTTCAAAATTTGGAAATTTAGAAACTTATTACTTTGTAAATGATGATGGTTTAAAAGGAAATATTGACACAAGTTTACTTGATGATAAAAGTGATCAAGATATATATTTTCTCAAGCGTACTAAAAAGAAAAGATCACAAGAAACCTTACTGTCAAAGTATTTTTTAAGTAATTTTTTAAAAATACATTAGAATGATTACTAATATTGTACTCATGTTTAATCTTGAAAAAATTCTGAAGAATATTTTTTCACCAAAAAATTTTCAGTCTATCAAATTTGCAGTGTGCTGGTTTATCAGAAATCTCTTTTTTAATAAATAGTGTAGTGACATTTAAACAAAATTTTCTCGTTATACTTTTTTTTAAATCACTTGGAAATTACTTTGAAGTAGTATAAGAATTTTAGATTTTCTTTATTTGTTCCTTCAATAGAGAAGCATAGTGCCCATACCAAATCTACTAGGCTGTTCATAAAGAGATTGTGTGTTCAAGCTTTTGATACAAAATTTATGGTAGATTCTTTTAAAAACTCTTCAATTGGAGCCTGGAATTTCCTCTAAAAAAGTTTAATACTCCTCAGTATTGTGAACTAAATAAAAAAAGTTTTAAAAACAAACTAAAATTCTTCTTAAATTAGGGACAATTGTCTATAATTAAGTGAATTTAATTACATAACTAGAGGTTATTTACATCTATTATGATATGTATATATTATAATAAAACTAACTTTCCATTGGTGTTATTATAATATATACATACATGTATATATATTCTGTTCTGTTTTTTACTTTGTTTTTGGTTTGTTTTCATTTTTTTTTCTTATTTCTTTTTTTTTTCAACTTTAATTTTTTGTCTTTTTCTTTTATGAGCTTCTATTATATACAAGGTCACTCTCCTCTTTTTGGCCAAGCTATATAAGAGTGAACCTTCCAGTTTGTATCATGTTTTTTAGTTCTTTCATATGATATTTACTGGTAAATATATTGCTGTTGTTGTTGTTGTTGTTGTTGTTGTTGTTGTTGTTGTTGTTGTTTTTATTGTTGTTGCTTATAATGTAGTGCTTATAATGTAAGTTGTGTTAAAAACCAATAGTTTAGTCCATTTAGTAGTATATCAAGTTGTTCTACATAAATAACCAGTTTTTTAGGCTATTTTTTTGCTCTATATTAAATATATTATTTAAATTTCAAAAAAAATATTTATTACCACACCAAGATATTTCATTTTTCACAGAGTTCAAGTACTTTCCATTAAAATGCTCAAGCTTGAGTTGATCGCATTTTTGTTTTCTTAGATAGTGTAATAAGGATTAACATTGAATTATTCTGATTTAATTAAAGACCATTTTGACTTGATGACTTTGTTAGCTTCTCTGATTCTTTCTAAAATTTATTCAGTGTTTTAATGTAGCTTTCTTCTATGCATACTTAAGAGTTTTCTAGGGTTTCTGAACACTGTTTAACAGTAAAAGTAAAACAGCTGTTTTTTAAGAAAAATCAAAAGCAGCAAACAGCTGTTTTTTAAATGACTGTGTTTACTGTTTTTTTCAATTTTCTTGAATTAAAGTTAAAGCGACTAAAAAATAAAATCCTAAACCTTTTTTATATGTTCGCTGTAATGAATAGGTACTATTTCCATGTTATAATGAGTTTTAACAGCATAAAGATTCATTCAAAGCTTAAAATGTTTAAATTTTTTTATTCAAACCTTTTCAGATAAAAGTTTTAAACAAGGTTTACTTTTATATGTCATATAGTTTAGATTGTCCTTGGTTTAAAATTTAAAAAAAATATATATCAAAATTGCTAATATAAAAGATTCTTTAACAAAATGTTTATCAAAAAAATTTGACTTTCATTTTAAATTTTGTATATAAAATAATTTAACATATAGTTTTTGGATAAGTAACTTTAATAAATAACTTTAGTTTAGTAGTCAGCACTTTTTTTATTAAAAAAAAAACTGAGCAAAAAGGTTAGTACTAGGTTAGCACATATTAGGGAATTTCTTATTTTAATTGTTCTTTTTTACTGATCTAGTACTAAAATTTTCTTGAAAGTTTATTAATTTATAAATAGAGTTTCTAGAACAAGTTTCTTATTTACATTAACTTAAAAATAATTGTGTAGTTACCAATTATGAACTGTTTTTTTGATGGTGGGTAAATTTGAAGTATTTAAACTCCCCTCTAACGAAGGTGATGTAATGAAACTTCTGTACAAAGATTTTTATGAAAAGAAAAAAAAAAAGATTGACACCATTAAATTAAAGGTAGACAATAAAGGAAAGTTTAGCATGACTATTGATAAGGTTACTACGTTATAAGTACAAAGATATTTTGTTAATATTTAAGATAAAATGTTTAAAGCAAGATTAATTTGAATTTTGAGATTAAAGATTTAAGCAACACCTTAATAGATTATGATAAAAATGAATATAGTTTTTTTGATGGTGGAACTAATTATGAAGTTATAAATGATGAGTATGAAGATGATAATGACTACATAAATTACAAGTGATTTGGATATTACTCATAAATTACAAGTGATGAGGATATTACTCATAAATTTGTAATTTATGAGTAAGACTTGTCACCAGATTTAAATGGTTCAGCCTGATCTAAAATTATATACAGGACAGGATTTAAATCCTTCTTTTTGATTTTTTTCTTTTTTGCCAATTTTTTCAATTTTTTGCCAACCTCAAACACTTTTAGGTCGACATTGCCGAATGCCGACCCTAATTCCGAGGGTGTACACACAACCCTCAGAATTAGGAAAAATGTATATATATATGTATGTATGTATATATATGTATATATATGTATATATATATATATATATATATATATATATATATATATATATATATATATATATATATATATATATATATATATATAAAGAGAGATTTAAATATTGCTAAAAATTGATTTAATATTATAAAAATACATATTATAATTAGTTTTAGGTAATTATTTAGAGGCATTATTTTAGGCTTGTACAGCGTTTTCGTGAGCAACCACCACAACCCAAAAATGAGCGCTTAAAAGATATTGAACATTTCTGGTGGCTTTCTTCTCCTGATGATTCTATAAAAGAATTGTTTCAAAATTGTGATAACTCTCTTATTTCATCTGATGTAAATAAAAGATCTTTTGAAAAGGTAATATGTTTTTAAATTGAAGTTTGTTTTATTTCAATTTTATAAATCATTAATCTGTTGTAATTATTTGTGAAGTATTAATTCATATACATTTTATCAAAACATTTTTCTTTTTTTCTTTTAACGTTTTGTAATTTAAAAAGAATTAAAGAATTGAAACAGTTAAAAATATAGCAAAATTATATAAATATATAAATAAAAATATAATTACAAATCATTATTTTATCTAAACAATTATTACAAGTGGTTAAAGTTACCAAATTACACAGTTTTGTCGATTTAATAATCAGAAGTAAATGGTCATATGTATTTGTAAGAAAGATATCTGATTTTAGTGGTGTACTCGGTCACCAGGAAGAGTGGCTAAAAGTAATCATTTAGCTAATGTTGGTTGCCCCCTGAAATTTTGAGTTTAAATTTAGTCCATGGCCATTTTTTTTAGTTAGTTTTTCATATGAAAAAACTTTAACAAAAAAATTTTGACATAGAATAAAGCTACCATAAACCGGACACTCTTCACAAAAAGCTGAATAAATTTTTTTGAATAAAGATTTACTTTAAAAAAAGTTATTTTTTTTGATTAGAGCAATTATGCAGTGTAAAACAATTTTTTAAAAAGTTTTATGTTTTAATTGAAAATAAGATTTTATTTTTTTAAAAAAGTGTCTGCTTTTAAGAAAATTATTCCTATAGGCAGACAGTTGCAAAATATTTGAAAAAAAATTATATAAGTTGTTAAATTCAAAGTTTTTTTTACAGTTTTAAATTATATGCAAGAAAAGGTCATTTCACAACTTTTTACAATAACTGCTTAGGCCATATGAATTTTAAATCTTTTTATAAAATGAAAAGCAAAAAAAAAACAAAAAAACATTTTTATATTTAGGTTTGTAAATTTTGATCTCTAAAAATAAGGTTTTAGTAAAAAACGTGGTATATGCGGTTTGCTGAAACTTTTGACTGGTTATTCTGATTAACTTGAAAACATCTTCAATCGTATTTTTGATTTCAAGAACCCTGAATTAAACACCTAGATAGTCATTTTAGTTTTAAAAACTCATAACTTCAAAAGTTTACAAAGATTATTATTTTTGCTATATTTTTCTGTACTATCTTGCGTTGTTACAAAAAGTTTTTTTGGTTGGTATAAATAAAATAATTAAACTACGGAAAAAATGCTATAGATAATAACCCTGAGATCATTTCTAAGTTAAACTCTTTTCTGGATAAGCTATTTGATATGGCAAAGTGTATTGTTTCTTGTGAGGAGGCAAGATGTATATCTTGTATTTTCAAAGCTAGTGTTTCTTGTCAATGCAAGAGGGGGAGAAAATATTCCCATAATAAAACTTCAGTTTATGAAGTCAAAGAGAAAAATTTGGAACAAAAAGTAGTATGTAAATGGATGCTCGAGATTTCAAGGAAGCCAGCAGATATGAAAATATAATAAATGAAAGAAAAATGGAAAAAAGAAGTCACAAATAGAATACCTATGTTTTTATCCTTAAGAAAACAATTTTAAAGTACCAATTAATAATATTAAGAATACTGACAATGAAGATGCTGTTTCCAAAGATAATTTTGAGTACACAAGTAGAACAGTTTCTAAAAACTCATTAAATATGGAAAAAGTTGCATTAGTATCATCAAGTGGTATCAAATAGAGCAACTGCTGCAATTTTAACATTAACACTGAAAGCAGCTAAAGAGGCAGACTTTCTTAAAAAGAATCCGACTGACAGTGAAATAGTGACAGATAATAAGAAAATTGAATTTTCTAAATTGAAGATGATAAAACTATTAAAATCTGAAAATGATATTATTGTTAAAAAATATAAAGTTCTATGTGTAATGTTTGATGTAAGAAAGAATAAGACAAAATTTTCTTTGATGGAGATGAAGAATTTTACAGCAGAGTTTACAAGAAGTTCATTATTTTATTTGCACAAACCCAGGTGGTTTGTGCAAATAAAATCTGTTTCATTTTATAAATGACAAAAATAATAGATCCGAGTTTTTTACCCCAGCAGAGCACATAGCAAAAAAATATATAAATAGATTATAGAAGGTTTGATAGAATCAACTCTGGTTGCTGTTAGCTGTGATTCTACCAATCTTAATGCTGATAAATGATAAAGAATAAAGACAGGTAAATATATGATGAAAAATGCCATGCATATATTTCAACAATTATTTTTTAGGCTGGAAAAGAGGTATCATTTATTTTTTAGAAAAAAACTTTAAACCAAACTTATTTGGACAGTTTGTGCCTTCCACAAAAATGAGTTACCTTTGAGGCACTTAAATTTGGTTATTGACAGGAAAATATTTTCAAGCAACAAGTTTTCTGGCAATATTGATAAAACTGTCCCTATTGCCAATGATTTTAAAATTAAGATATTAAAATTAATTTAATAGATATTGATAAAAATACTTTAAAAACTTTGTCTTGTGATCAAAGTTCTATATGCTGAAAAATAAAAGCTATAAAAAATAAAATTTAAACAATTTAAAAGAAATTCAAGTTGTTCCCCGCAAATAATAAGCTGGTTAAAACTTAGCAAGTAGACATGCAGAATCTAGTGTTAACAGCATGGACTAAATGGAAGCAATGTTGAAAATTTGAAACACTTGATACAGTTCTGTGTAGGTGAATATTTTGTATTATGGTTTGAAATAAAGGTATGAAAATTTTATATTCAGTTTAATAATTATTTTTTCATGTGTATGAAAAATTTATTAATAAAAAATGTTCATTTAAAATATAAATAGACACAAACTTAAATATTCATCAAACATTTTTGCCCTGTTTTTTGCTCTGCCTGGAATGCTCACAGTGAATGCTCAAGCAAAACCATTTAGCAAAGATAAATAGGAGAGAATGTTCGTATTGACAAGACAATACTTTCAATAAAAAATTTATGTTCTTTAAAAAGTATTGCTGTTAAGATCAAGAAAAATTCTGAAAATTAACACCAATGGTGTAACTAATATGGAGTTGACCTTTGCTCACATGCAAGATTGGTAAATAAGAACTTATTAAGTTCTTAGAAGTAATGATGGAAGTTCCAGAATTTCATTACATGGGCAATCCATAGAAAGTATTGTATAGGAAGTTACAAGTGCTTGTAGCATGTTTTACAGGCTAGAAAGATTAGATGGGTTTATGAAGACAACAATAGCTTACAAAGATTTTTTTTTTTTTTTTTTGCAACAAAAGTTGCAAAAAAAAAAAAAAAAAAAAAGTTTAAAAAAAAGTTTTTTTTTAAAATTGTAATTTTTAACCATTCATTCTTTGATTAAAAGTCAAGTTTAAAAAAACAAACAACTTTTAAACAATTCTTAGTAAAAATAGAAACAGAAAAAAAAAAAGCAATTAAATCTCGGGAAGATTTTTTATTTCATTTTCATAATTTAAAGTAACTTGAAAATAATAATCTTTTAATAAAAGATTTTTAGAAAGACTTTTTATGATAAATTTAAATGCTTGAAACTATTTTAAAAATAGTTTCAAATACATACCTACTAAAAAAAAAGTTAAATATAACATTTAATTTAAACATAATGCGTTTATTTTAAATTATAATTTTTGATTTTATTTAAAGTATGCTCTCTATAATAACTAATTCATAATAACATAAAGTACAAGCCTCATCAGTGTTACTCCAATATGTTCCTTTTCTATACGGAATGGGTAAAACAGAAGGATTAACACATAAGAAACCAACTGGACAAGGTATACAAAACGTAGATCCAGCTTCACTGAAAGAGTCTAAAAATTGAGAAGAACTTATTATGGATAAAATATTAAAATTTTCAATTTACAAAATAAAAAATAATCAACAATGAATATTCAAACAAATAATAATAGTACTAAATAATAAACCCTCAATAATAACATGTCAAAAGTAAAATATAATAAGAAATAAAGAATATAAATAAAAGAAGAAGAAAGACAATATTGCAAAAAAAGCCCTATATAACCCTGTTTCTGTCAAAAGAAACAATGTATTTAAATATTTTTTTTTAATTGTCAGAATATATGAGAAGAATTTAAAACTCTAAAGTTTTCTTTTGATTGTTTATAAACACATATGTTATATAAAATATTTGTTAATTTTTTGTTAATTATTGCTTGATGATGCAATCAATTGTATATACCAGGTCCCAAGAGGAATCTGTCCTTAAATCTTTTTTTTTTTTTTTGTGGCTGATGGTATTCAGAAGCTTTGAAAATGTGAGTGGCATGATTTGCATTAAGAATAAAATTCAGTCCTTGGAGTTTAAAAATTGACTTAAAAATACTAATTTTTCCCTAAAATTAATGCATCAGCCACTTAACATTATTGGGGCACTGGATACAAAAACTGGAAGAAACAATCTTTTTGTTACTATCAAACCTGGAGTCCTTTTTATAAGATTCCTCATTCCTGGTATAAAATGTTTGGTTAATTTTGTGATAAATATTTTATTAATTAATATTACTAATTTTTATCAAAAGAAAGACTTAAAAAACAAAACAACAAAGAAAGTCAGGTATTTTATAAACTCAATAAGTTTTAACTTCTTAAAGATTTTATTTAAAGTTTTTAAAAGTTTTGATTTTATTTAAAGTTTTTATTTTACGCCTTTGCGTAAAATAAAAACTTTAAAAAAGATCAACGATTAAAAGTTATTTGTAATGTAACGATTTTTTTTATTGTTAAAACATCAAAAAACCTGTTGTCAAGTATAATAAAAAGTTGTAAAGTATAATAAAAAAAAAAAAGCATTGTCAGTTGGAAGTTCAAGTCTATTTAAAAAACATGCAATATTTAATTGGAACTATTTTATTAAGAAAAAACAAAAATCAGCGATAAAATATTTTAAATAACTAATAACTAATGTTAAATAAACTTAATAACATGACAAAGATTTCGATTGCATAACATGGTTATATTATAACCATGTTATGCAATCGAAATCATGGTTATATTATAACCATAAATTGTATTTAAAAAATTTGATCGGACACTGTCCAACCCAAACCAATTTTTGATCAGACATTTTGTCCAGGACTTTATAAAAAATTAAACTGAGCCTTGTATGTATAATATATATGTATAATATATATATGTATAATATATATTTTTATTTTTTTATATTTATGTTTGTAAATTTATTTGGTGCTACTTTTCTTAATGCTATAAAAACACGATAGATGTAAGAAAAGTTGTCTACCATTATGGATTTTACAAAAAAATATCTACAAATAAATGTTAGAAATGGGATTGCGAGCAATATTTTTTTATGTATTAGGATATTAGAAAAGACGTTAATAATTTTTTTTTTCTTAAAAAATTCATCTAATGTGGGCGCAGGGCATTTAAAAAATGTCGGTTTTACGGAAATCTCTAAAAAAAACTAGAATAACTAACTTATTATATTATTATTTTCAATGTGCCTAACACTACTAGTATAAAATGAGGTAAATCATAAAACATAGTCATCAAAGTTTGTGAGCTTGGGGCTTATATCCTTCTTTCCATTGTTGTTAAAAGCCATAAAAATTGGTCAAAAATAGGAAATGGTGTATGATTTTTTATTTGTTATAAAGTTCCAATAGCTTATTTATAGGATAATTACTAAGATAATAGTTTCCTGATGATTTGCATTTTAAATGTGTTCTATTTATTTATGATCACTTTAGCATCCTAAGTATTGTAACAAAAATGATGTAATTAACAAATTTATAACATATATAAAGGTAGTCTTTTTACCTACTACAAAAAGCTACCAATATTTCTAAACAAACATAACATCAATTTCATTGCGATAAATAGCTAAATCTACTCAAGCTCAAACAATATTAAAATGCTTTAAATTGCACGGTATTTATGTTTGTAAAGACTTATTTTATCATAATAAAATGGGCTCTATTAAAAAAAAAAAGTTAAGCTTGTAAAAATTATTTCAAAAAATCCTTAAGTCCTTAAATATATAACAAATGAAAATATTTTTATTCGGTACATTTTTTTAAACAAAGTTTTAAATTTTTTCTCTAAATGATATGTTTTCTTGAAATTTTTTTTTGTATTATTTATTCAAAAAATATATAAAATACCACAAAAAAAATAAATAAATAAAAAAAAAAAAAGTATTAGAAATAAGTATTAGATGGGATAAAATATTTTTAGTTGAAAATTTCATTGAAAAAGTTTGCAACTGTTAAAGAGGTAATTCAATATTATCTCTTTTTACAAATAATGATGCAAAAATGAAGGTCTTAGTAGATTGTCCTAACAAAAGTTCTTCTTTTATACCTAATTGTCCAGTTGATCAGTCTGACTACTGCATACTGTCTAATTGGAAAACATCCTCATAATATGTTTGAGGAAATATTAAAAAATAAAACAGAAAGAAAAGATAAAACAGAAAGAAAAGTTAGAAGATATTGCTTTTTTAAAAAACCAGCTTGGTGAAAAAAGTAAAGAATTAGAAGTAGAAATAAAATATATGAGTGTTCTGTATGAAGAAGTAAATGAAGTACATCAAAGTTAAATCTATCAGCTGAGTTATATAAAAATGATTTCGATTAGCCAAGTTCTGCTAGTTACACCGAATAAGGCAAGGAAACAGATATTGATTTTGATCAATTTTGATGTATGTTGATGTTTTGGATCCAAATTCAAAAGTTAAGGTTTTTTATTTTTATTTTTGTTTTATTAGCAAATTCTTTTTGTTCCACTAGAGTTTTAAAAATTCAACAACTTTTATCTACTATTTAGAGCAACGGTCAATGGACTTGATGTTGTTAATCATTTCTCTGAGAATGCAATTTAATTAGTTCAAGATCTAATAAACAGAGCATATTTTGAGGAGAAATGGCAGAGCACCTTTATCTTTACAAATAACTATAAGAAAATCAGGAAAGGCAGGAAAAAAACAGATTACAAAAATGTCACTAGAACAAATAAAGTCCAAATTCTTATGTTTTTTTTTAATAATAATTTCTTAAGAAAGAATACAGAATTTCATAAATTTACAAGGATTGCTGTATTTTAATTTAAAACAAACTAAATTGAAAATATAATGTACTTTTATGACAAATTAAAAATAAATCGAAAATATGTACTTTTATGATAAATAAAAAGTAAATCAAAAATATAATGTACTTTTATGAGTTTTAAGAATATTTAAAAAATATTTTGTACTTACATACTGTGCTAAATATTTTCAATTTTAGTGTGTTTTGAAACAACTTTTTTAAGTTAAAAACTTTTTTTGAGAATAGAGCCCATTTTATTTTGATTAAATAAGTCTTTACAAACATAAATATAAACAAAAAAAGCAAAAATATTTAGATCACCCCTCAAGCTGAAAATAATTTTTCCTATCTTTATAGTGAGTTATAAATTACTTAATAGAGACACAACACAATCTTACTCAATATACGACTGTGATTACAAACATCATAAATTCTACAGATTTCTTTACGAGATAAATGCAATTTTTAATAACTGCAATTTTCGATTTCAACCCTGTTGGACCGTGTTGAAGTGCTTCAGCATTTTATTATTGGTTTTTTGTATATAACCGGAATTGTCTTCTTTATGTTTGTCAAACTGTTATCTTGTGTTTTGAACATTATATCCAAAAATAGTGTTGCTTCAAACAAGAATAAGAAAGTTTAGGAATCAAATTTAGTAAGGTTTGAAAAAGCTAAAACTTCCAGAAGATATACTACTGTTGTTAAAAGTATTAGTGAAATGAATAAGTTGCCAACAGAACAGCGTATCATTGATCGATTTAAAAGTTTGTCATCAAATGTGAAAAGTAGAAAGGAGAGAATTACAATTGTGGCTAAAGAAACTAAATTGCTATGGAGAAAGCTAAATATTCCTATTCAACAATGGAAATCGGCAGCAGAAAGAAAAATAGAAAATGTATTGAAAAAACTTGACTAAGATAGTCGAAAACCTGGAACTCAAAATTTTACACGATTGTTTGACATAACCGATTAGAATGGTTGTGTCAAGAAGATAAAGAATTTTATTGTCTTTAAAAGTTAACAAATGGAAGAGCTGGATATTGTACCACAATTAAAGATGCTGAAAGTATTCATCCAAGAAAATTAGTGATGATAAAGAAACAGATGTCCATCAGTCAAGGACAAGATTTTGTTGAATCATCTAGTGAAGGAGATCCTTCAGAAAGCAAAGAGCAGTGTTCCAGCAGTGATATTGAAGCTGAAGGTCCGTCATCATCATTTAAAAAACAAAAAACAAATTCAGCAGTAAATTTAGCAATTTCTGCAAAGATTAGTACCAAAAAAGCAAGTAAAGTATGTAAAGTATGTAAAACTATATCAGAAAGTGGTATTTCTATTTATACTCCAATGCAAAGTGGTATCTACAAAAGTGTTATGAAAGAAGGGGAAAAGTTGAAAGTAAATTATATGGAAAACCTAAAAAATGAAAAGTGGTCTTTGCACTTTGATGGAAAACACATAAAGAAAATGGAATATCAAGTAGTTGTTTTGAAAAATGAAAATAGAGAGGTTTGGCCACGAATGAGCTGTGGCCATGAATGAGCTGTGGCCAGCCATAAAAATGATCGTATCTGACACAACATCTACAAATGCAGAATTAAGAAATGGTGTAGTTACACGGTTACAGAAACATTTTAAAACCATTGGACTAGAAAAGCCTGTTTTTATTGGATGCCAACACCATATTCTAGATACTCTACATGTCACGAATGATCATTTTGAAGGATCAACAATGTCACCATATCTCCATTACCCTTTTGTGACAAGGTTGCAGCAAGATTACAAGAACTTGAAATTATTATTTTGTAATATTGGAAATCCTTTGACGAAAGTGAAGCAAACTCGCTGGAGAGATGACATGGGTTTCCTGAATCACTTAATAGCATGTTATAGAAAGTTTAAAAGCACAGGTAACTTTCCAAAAGTTAATTTCAAATCACTTCCTGCTATAAGCAATGCAAGATGGAATTCGAGAGCCATTTTTATTCTACTTGCTTACATTTTAATACCAGAATATCATGAATCAGAATCTACTCAAGCAGCATGTGACTTCATCTGTGGTTCATGGGGTGATATATGGTTTGGGGGTCACTACTTCAATCCTGCAGATTTTGTTAATCTATTAGAAGCATGCAATGAGCATCCCAAAGCATTGAAATCATTGAAAAGGTTTTGGTCCACTGAGCCAACACCAATACCAACACAACGATCAAATATATGTGCAGAACATGCTGTGAAAGTGATGCTAGACTTGATGCCGTTATGCCATAGCATAGAAAAACTAAATATTAAATACTTATTGTCAAATACACAGTAGACAAATTTTAATTATACATGTTTATTGGTTTCTGTAAAGTAGTGGAAGATGTGTTGCAAAACTACATTTTTTTAATTTTTTTATAAATAGTTTTTAATTGGGGGTGAACTTTTTTGACATAGTAAAAATGCTTGTTATTTTTTAGATTTTTGAACAAAAACTCCACTAAATTTAGTATGGGGATATAGGGTTGCAAAATTGTCATATCCCTAATATATATATATATATATATATATATATATATATATATATATATATATATATATATATATATATATGTATATATATATATATATGTATATATATATATATATATATATATATATATATATATATACATACATATATATATATATATATATATATATATATATATATATATATATATATATATATATATATATATATATATATATATATATATATATATATATATATATATATATATATATATATTAGGGTGGGTTGTACCTTTAAAATTTTGGATATGGGAGCATGCGCAATATTTTTTTTTATGTATTAAGATATTAAAAGAGACGTGAATAATTTTTTTTTTCTTAAAAAGTTAATCTAGTGTGGGCGCGTTTGAAAAATGTAGTTTTTTGAAAAACTCATCATATTAGCATTTTTTGGCCTTTTTTATATTAGCCAAAGGTAAGGCAATTATCAAAAAACAATCAGACATTATAGACATAAATATAAAACATAATATTTGGTGCTACTTTTCTTAATGCTATAAAAATACGGTAGATGCAGGGTTGGTCAGGAAGCGGGTGCGATCCTACTAGATAATTGACCATGGAAATATTATTTAGTTTCGAAAAACCGGCCAGATTTTTTAGTCGTTTTGAGAACATTTCAAAAACAAACAAAAAAGCCCAATTTGATTAACTGGACCAACAAGAGACAGTTAAAAAAGAAAAATAGCTTTTAACGCGAAAAAACGCGAAGAGCAATTATTTTTGAAACGTCACTCTTTTATAACTTTTTTTATAAAATAAAGCGACATTTTTAATATAAAGTAACAACTATAAAGAAACAAATGTTCTTTGATTTATCAAAGAGTATATTTAAATTTTATTTATATACTTATGTTTTATTTTCAGTGCTGGATTGAGGAGGTGAGGTGGGGGTAGTAGGGCTATAGCCTTGGGACTCACAATGTTAGGGGAAATATTCAAGAGGACCATTCGGTATTTTTTAAGTCATTTTTATGCTGTGTCACATAAAAAAGCCCGCCAAAATAATGCAGCCCCCGGCACTGAAAAGTCCAACAAGATTTATCCAGATGATTTATTTATAAATAAAAAAGTTTTTTCAATAACTGTTTTATGCTTCGCGTAGTTTAAAAAGTTTAACACATTTGAAACAATTCTTCTTAATAAGATAAACAAATGAAGTAATTAAAATCATTGAGTTACTGTAGAAATTCAATTAGCTAGATAGAAATTAACAAAAAACGTTAAATTACTTTGTGAGGAGGAAGCGGAACTGCTTCACAATACCGCTGATGATGTTTAGTGAGTGGGCTTTATAATTTTAATTAGTATTTAAAACAGAAAAAAGTAACTTTAAGTATAACGAGTTTGTAAGAATAACTGAAGTAAAAATAATAGTAGTAAACCAATTTCTAAGAACTTAAAAACTTTTCTTTCTTGGGAGAAAGAATCAGTTATCGGGTACACTGAGGAAAATGGGTTAGTGGTTAAAATTATTTGTATTAGCTTTGACGATTATTAATAATTTCATTGAAAACACAGTTATTATTGAAAGTATTTTTGTTTACAAAATCAATAGCACAAATTGCTTTAAAAGATTACATTTGAATAAAATGTACATAAATAAAATTACATAGATAAAAATACATTACATACATAAAAATACATTACATACATAAAAAATACATCCCTTATAAATAAAAAATAAGAATATACTAATAAAATCTAAAATTAACAAGTTAAAAAATAAAAATTTAAAACATTTATTATTGCAAACAAATGTTAGTTTAAAACATTTATAGCTTTGTAGATGTGGCTCCAAGAATTAAAATAATAGTTGGTTTGATAGTATACTCTTAAAATAATTTATGCTAGAAATCTCAACATAAACGTAACAAAATTCAAATAATACAGTTTGTTAAAATATTCAACAGAATACTCAGGACATTCGTTTTTTTTTAATACTCTAGAAATTTCGGTTAGTATTTTTTGAACCAATAGAATTAGTTGTTCGTAGATTTGGTGGGTTTTTTGTGTTCGCGAATATTCTTTTTTTATTTTTCCGCACTAAGATGTTTGAGAACATTCAAGTTTATGTATGTTTCCATTTAGTCCCTAAAACAAAATATTTAAAACTTTACGACAAAATGAACTTATTATTTTGCGGACAAACAAGGAAACATACATAAACTTAAATGTTCTCAAAATGACTAAAAAATCTGGCCGGTTTTTTGCAACTAAATATTATTTCTGTGGTCAGTTATTGAGTGCAATCGCACCCGCTTCCCGACCAAGCCTGTAGATGTAAGAAAAGTTGTCTACCATTATGGATTTTACAAAAAAATATCTACATATAAATGTTAAAAACGAGATTGCGAGCAATATTTTTTTTATGTATTAGGATATTAGAAAAGATGTGAATAGTTTTTTTTTTCTTAAAAAGTTCATCTAATGTGGGCGCAGGGCATTTAAAAAATGTCAGTTTTACGAAAATCTCTAAAAAAAATTAGAATAACATTAATAATGTTTCAATGTGCCTAATACTACTAGTATAAAATGAGGTAAATCATAAAACATAGTCATCAAAGTTTGTGAGCTTGGGGCTTATATCCCTCTTTCGATTGTTGTTAAAAACCATAAAAATTGGTTTTTAACAACACCATTTCCTGTTTTTGTGGTTTTTAACATTTATTGTTAAAAACTACAAAAACAGGAAATGGTGTATGATTTTTTATTTGTTATAAAGTTCCAATAGCTTATTTGTAGGATAATTACTAAGATAATAGTTTCCTGACGATTTGCATTTCAAATGTGTTCTATTTATTTATGATCACTTTAGCATCCTAAATATTGTAACAAAAATGATGTAATTAACAAATTTATAACATATATAAAAATAGTCTTTTTACCTACTACAAAAAGCTACCAATATTTCTAAACAAACTTAACATCAATTTCATTGTGATAAATAGCTAAATCTACTCAAGCTCAGACAATATTAAAATGCCCTAAATTACACAAGCTATTGGGTAATGGACTCAAACTTTTTTTATCAGAGCTGCCTACACTAAGAGATTGTATACAAATATTTATTAAAATAAAAAGTATTTGGATGTCACAGGCTTGGTCGGGAAGCAGGAGCAATATCTTTCGATTGCTGCCATTGAAATAATATTTAGTTGCAAAAAGCTGGCCAGATTTTTTAGTCATTTTGAGAACATTTCAAAAATCAAAAAAAAAAAATGTTAAAAAATAAATAAATCAGAGACAATTACAAAAAAAAAAAAAAAAAATAGGAAGAGAAAATATCTTTTAATGCAAAAAAACTTAAAGCAAAATAAATTACGTTTAGAACAAATATTTTCGAAACAACGCTTTTTTATATATTTTTATAAAATTAAGCAACGTTTTTTATGTAAAGTAACATAACTTCCTTGTTTAAAAACAAGGAAGTTATGTTACTGTTTATTTATGTGATTGTTTAAAAAGGAAACAAATGTTCTTTATTTAACAAAGTTTGCAAGTTTTAGTTTTATCTAAGCTAAATTATTTTATAAATAAAAAAGTTAATTTTTTTGATACCTATTTTATGTTTTGCGTAGTTTGAAAAGTTTAACATATTTGAAACAATTCTTCTTAGTAAGGTAAACAAATGAAATAATTAAATCATTGAATTACTATAGAAATTAAATTAACTAGATAGAAATCAACTAAAAAGATTAAAAATACTTTTTGACGAGGAAGCGAAACTGCTTCACAATATCGCTAATGATGTTTCATGAGTGGGATCTGAGATCTGGTAATTTCAATTTAATTGTGAAAAATATCATTTCATGCATTTTTTAAAAATTAACCATTGATATATTTATAAACTAGGTGACAAAATAATAGCAGCTGATTCTGAAAAAGATAATCAGATTTGATCATCAGATTTTATGACAATGGGAATTACATTTGATGTAATTCCCTTCCCAAGGAAGGGAATTACATCGAATCTCAAATGGTAAAGTCACATAACAAATTGTCATCAAAGTATTTTTCAATGCTTGGAAAGTTAAAAAAAATTTTAATTACATCAACAAAAAAATTTTTAAGATATTTTATGTAACATTTATAAGACCCCATCTTTAATTTATGATACAAGCATGGTGCCCATGTCTTAAAAGTGATAATAATGCAATTGAAAAAGTTCAATATTGTGCCACTAAATATCAGCCCAACACAAGGGGTCAAAGTTTCAAAATCAGAAAAGAAATTGTTAAAAACTGCAATCTTCATCATCAGTTCTTAACCAATAGAGTCTCATCAATGTGGAACAAACTATGTAATTTTATCATCAAAACAAAAGCTTAAACTTATTTAAAACTCGTATTGATAAATATCAATATCTAGTATCTATAGCTATCTTTATTTAAATATCTGATTTGTAATTTATAATTTAAATTATTTACCTAGAAAAACTAAGCAATGTGTATACTGTAAACGTATAAACATTGTTTAGTTTGTATATACATTTGCAGTTTATACATTGAAATTAATAGTAATTAAATAATTATTAATTTCACTTGTAGTTTTTGAACTACTATGGCTTTCTATTATGGGCAAATTCATGTGAAAACATCCAGGACATGCAACCCTAAGTCTCAGATTTTGCTGATTTTTGCACCTCTCTAAGATTTTGTTATGAACATTCCCAAAATTTTATCATCTAGTTCCAAACGGTTTCAAAGATATGATTATTAGTTAGAGTTGCTACAAAGAATTGGAGAGTGGTCTTTTCTTAAACAGAAAAAATAAAAACATGGTTGAATTTACTTAAATTTGTTACTTATAAAATAGGAATAATGAAAAATCAATGGAAACAAAAGTTTACTCTTAAGTGCATGACAAAAAGTTACAGTTATTATTTTCTAATTTTTAAAACCAGTTTAGGTTTTAAAAATTAGAAAATTTTAAATTAATTATTGGAAGAAAAAATTTCCAACTCACCTGTTTATTAAGACTACTTTCCCCTCTCCCTCTTCCTTTTCCCAATCCCCCTTTCCCCCATTTATTACATCTGTATAAAAATTCCCAACCATCCTTTTATTCTCATAAATTTAAAAAAAAATTCAAATATACAATATTAGTACATAAATTCAATAAGGAAATTTAGAATCATAATCTGACTTTTTTATTTAATAGATCTAAATATTTTATTAAATTTTTATTATTATACTAAACAAGTTTTGACTTCCTAAATTAATTTTAACGAATAATTAACAGTTATTTTTTTAAAAACCAGTGACCTACAATTGGTATTGTACAGTGACCTACAATAGGTTAAGACTAAAAATTGATAAAAAACATTGATATTTAATAAAGTTGTTTATCATCACTTTCTGCATTTCATTATTTTGTCACTTTCTATATTATACGTTTCACAACACATTTTATATGATGGAGAATTTATTATTTTATTTAATTTGGCATTTAATAGTTTGTAAAATTGAGCCTAAAAGGTAAAAATAGTTTTCACTGCGATAAGCGAGGGGTTATTGCTAATTCTTTTTCAATTGTATTAAGAGTTGTGGAGGAAGTTATAAATAACGTAAGAGAAATGATTATAAAACATACTGGCTTGCACTCAAAATTTAGTCTAATAAACTCTTTTAACTTTTTCAATCAATAGACAAATCAAGTTTTTATCCAGATGTGATAATTGAGGGGAGAAAAGGAAGGGAGAAAAAGGGGGTATTAATAGACAGGAAGATAGGAAATTTTATTTTCATTTCTATAAGTGAGTTTATAATTTATAATTTGTAAGACTTTAACCAGTCTCAAAAATTATAAAATATAAACTAAAAATTATTATTGTTTTAGTTTTGAGATACATTTTCTTTGTTCATAACAAGTAAAATCAAGGATTTGGAGTCCCAAAAGGAATCTGGCTTTATATCTCTATTGCTTCCTGGTCTCTGGTATCTGAAGCTCTAAACATGTTGGTTGAATTATGATCTGCAAAAAGAAAAAAGTTCATAAGATTTAATAACTTATTTGACTTAATAAAATTGTTGTTTTTATGGCCTGAGTTCTGGATTCTTTGCCATCATTATACCTCTGGAGAACATTCTGACCCCTCCAATTCATTCTTCCATTCATTCTTCTTTCAGTTATCAGCAAATTCTTTAAATCTTTGATCAACAAATTTCTCACCTCTCATCTTGAGTCAAATAACTTACTTTTAGACAATCAATACGGTTTTCAATCCTCTCACTCTACGCTTGACTTGCTAATTGCTGTGACTGATAGATTTTATTGTGCAGAAAGACTAGGGTTATTGCTCTTGACATACCTAAAGCTTTTGACAAAGTTTGGTATGTTGATCTTCTCCTTAACCTTGCTTCATATGGTGTATCTGGGAACGTTTTTGAGATTATCAAATTGTTTCTTTCTAAATGCTTTATTTAAGTCATCCTTGAACGCCAACACTCTTCTTCATTTCCAGTAACTTCTGGAGTACCGCAAGGTTCTATCTTTGGTCCTGTTTTGTTTCTTGTTTACATTAATGATCTTGCTGACAACCTTACACATAAAATAGCTCTATTTGCTGATGACTTAACTTTATACTCCTGTCTTGACAAGAAGTCTTCTCTTTTCAATTGCTCAAAACAGATAGCTGATCTTAAATCTGATCTCATTTCTGTGACAGTGGCTCACAGTGGCTTGTAAATTTTATTTACTGCATACAACTATCACAATACTGTTGATATTCCAATATTAATGAATGGTAACCCTCTCACTCTTTTAAAAAAAAAGGTCCAAAATCAGTGATTTTACTGTGTACATACTTTTTAGATGAAATAAAGACAATATATATATATATATATATATATATATATATATATATATATATATATATATATATATATATATATATATATATATATATATATATACTCTTGCATGTTTCTTGCATGGCATCAAAAAAAGTTTCCCATAAACTGTAGTTTTAAAGAGCGCGTTAATAAACCAGACCAGAAAAAGTTTTAAAAATTAAATTTTTTTTTTTTAATTGATAGACTGCCTGGCCAAACCAAACCCTCAGTCGATGTAGCAGCACTCTCTTGCGAGTCAGGCTATTTGTCAGTCGTTGTAGCAGCACTCCCTTGCGAGTCAGGCTATTTGTCAGTCGATGTAGCAGCATTCCCTTGCGAGTCAGGCTATTTGTCAGTCGATGTAGCAGCACTCCGTTGCGAGTCAGGCTATTTGTCAGTCGATGTAGCAGCACTCCGTTGCGAGTCAGGCTATAAGATAGTCGATGTAGCAACATTTACGCATGTTTTAAAAATGTTTTTTATTAAATCAATAACAAAAACACCACTAATTAAAAAAAACTTTCTAGTCGTTATAATTGCGGTTTTTTAAAAATTTTTTAAAAAACAATTAAATTTAATGTACTTCCGCATAAATTAATTGCTTTGACATTTCGATGACAATCAAAAACAGCTTAAGAGACAAGGTAATTAAAATTGTAGTCGAAAGAGACTTTTTTTTACATTAAACGACTCTTTCGACTACACTATAAGGATATATATATATATATATATATATATATATATATATATATATATATATATATATATATATATATATATATATATATATATATATATATATATATATATATATATATATATATATATATTAGGGTGTCCCTTATATAAGTGAAATTTTTTTTCAAATTTTCAAAATGCATACCCCTATTTTTTTTTAACTATCTAACCTTACTTAAATGCAAAAATTTATCCTTGTATGACATTATTAAAGTATGCTGTCAAATCTCTAAAGTATTTGAAAATTGCTGTTTTTAACCCTTTCAGTTGTGTAGCTAAATCAATTGAAACGTTTGTATTTTATAAGATATTTATTAAAAGAATATAAAATTACAGAATAAGCTGGATGTTTTCTTTTAATGACCAAATAATGTAACAAAATCTATATATGAGATGCAATTAAAATATATCTCAAATATAGATTTATTTAACGTTATGGGTCAGTTAACACTTTTTTTAAAGTTGCACTTTTATAAGTTAAAAAAATACCCAATTGAGACGTAAATTCCATAATTTATTTTTTGCAACAAATTTCTAAAAAGAAAAAAATTTGAAGTAGAAAAGACTTATTCAAATACAAAGTTTCAACTTCCTATGCCAAAACTAACGCATGCCGACAGAACTCTGAAGATTTTGAAAGTTGATGTTTTTAAACCTTCTTGTCAAGTAGCTAAATCAATTGAAACAATTATATCTTATTAAATATTTATTAAAAGAATATAAAATTACAGATCAAGAAGGATATTTTTTTTTAAAGGTCTTCTTTTTACAGATACATTATTCTAGCATCTTGCACACAACATAGCAATAATTGCTTTTGTTTTTCCTTTGAATTGATCAAACCATGAAAGTCTTTAATAAGTTTTACTGCTCTTTTAGCTGCATTTTTTCATTGCCTCTATATAAACAACATCTTCATCCCATGTTGAAACAGGTCTCTGGAGGAAGTTCTCATTAATTTTTAATCAACAAAATAAATTTATGCTTTTGACAGACACAAAATCAAGTGCTTGTTTATCCTTGGCGTTAATTTTGATATGGGATTGCAAAAAACATATCCTTAAAGAGTAAATAGCTCTAGCCATCCACCTCGCTTGATGGATTGCTCTAAAAAGTCTAATTTTAATTTTTTTTTTAATTATCAACTTCAAAGAAATTAACAATTAGTTCCCGATTATCATCTCATAAAATAGTTTTTTGCAGTTCTTAATTATAAAATGTCAACAATTCTTCAAATGTTTTATTACTAAAATGTTGTTTGACGATATTGGTGTATGTTTCACTAGCAGCCAGAAAAATAGTTTTTTAAAAATAGTCTCTAAATTTTTTGAACATTGGGATATAAGCGCTACTTGTGACTTGGTGGATTTTTGTTTCAAATACACATTTTAAAACCATTTTGTAAGTGTGATGGCGGCAAGCATAAAGTAGTAATTCCCTGTCTAGTTATTGTTTCAAAGTACACTAGCTCCTTTAAATGGCCCTGTATTATAATTCTTTTTGCCTAAAATGTGATAAAGGTCTATCTTCTTCTTTTTGTTGTAGTTTCAGAACTTACTATTTGTGATGTTCTTGCATTTGTATAAAATCTTGTGTAAGTAAGAAGTAAAAAAACTCACTAAGCACATTTGCTAAAGTCTTTTTTTTTTTTTCCTTTTTTTAATTTTTTCTGTCTTGTCCTTTCTTCTTCTTTGGCTAATTTTTTATCTACAAAAAATTAACAGAAAAAGAATCCTGGATGCCTTGGTTCTTTTTGTTTATGTATTTTTATCCGTTTCAAGGCATCAGTATGTTCTATATCAAATAAATTATCTAAATTGTTTCGAAAGTTCTCCTCACGGTGCTTGTAAATATCTTGTTTTTTTTTTGGATTTTTTTTTTTTTGCAATTCTCTCTAAACATGGCGAAGATCAACAAGTTTTATTACACAGTTAGGTATAGCTCTGGTATGGATTCTAGCTTTTTTCCAAAATACACTCTTGGTTTTAATACTCGCGAATATTAAAAAAAAAGTACAGCAAGAACTTGATGACAGTACTTTGCGCCTGGTATTTGAAAATTCATGTCACCAACTGAGATAAATTTTTTTATTATTGCTTTCGAATTTTACTGCCATTTCTTAAAAACAAAACGATATGTATTTGTCATGAAAATAACTGGATTTTTCTAAAGTTATGGATTTGCTTAAAGTGGTTTTTACAATGTTGCAAAATTGATATTAACTATCTTTTAACAATTGTTGTAGATAATTATTATCCATTTGCTATTATCAATTGGTATCGAATTATCAAGAAAATAGTTATCTATTTTTATTTATCAATTTTTAGTTATTTTAAAAACCGCGCATTTTTTAAAAAAAGCAATAAAATGCTCAAGTTGTTATATTTTTATGTGTTATATTTTAAGTATATTACTTTTGTGAAATGTAGATGCTTTGCAATTTGGTCTGTTTTTTGAGCTTGGGTATAAGATATTTCTATGTAAAATATTTACAAAACACAAAGAATAAAATCTTTTTTAGATTAACAAGTTTTATAATTTTGAAAATTTTATGTTAATTTTTAATTGTATATTATTTTTGTCAAGTGTTTTAAAAAAACAAAGATTTTTTTATGTAAAGATTGCATATAAAATTTCAAAAAAGATAGGAAAATTTTTATGTATAAAGATTGCATTTAAAACATTTTATAAAATGTTATAAATGCATAAGCTTTGTTAGGTTATAATAATTTATCTAAAAATTAAAATTACAATTGATCTGATGTTCAGTAAAATAATAATAAATTAATTTGCTTGGTATAATACTTATAAAACACACACACAAATCACCTATTTGGCAATATTGGTTGAAAAATACGGTATACAATTAAACCATTTTAAAATATAGCATAATTTTTTAATTTATTGATTTATAAAGTCAAAAGTGCCCTAGCAAGGTTGTGGTGAGTGATACTCGTGTCTTAAAAGCACTTATTTACACATAGTGGCAGAATTTATGACCTCGAAATCAGTAGTTCTTTATTTTTATTGCTAACTATTTATTTAAATAGTTCAAACTTAAGAAAAAAATTTTCTGTACTTTTTGTTTTTCATTAACTTCAATGTCATTAAAGAGATCCCAAACTCCCAACACATGTTGTGTTCATATTAAAGATAATGTTAAAAAAAAGGTTTGAACCAAGTTTTTTTGATTAAAAATAAATAATGAATGCATACCGAGAAAAACTAATGTTGTTGTTTTAGCCGAAGCTCGCCTTCTCCATTTTTTCAATAACTCGGTGTCTTCAAATTATACGTCTCACTTTTTTTGATTATTTGTTTAGTTTTTTTTCTTTATATTTTTAACATTTAAAAAGTTATTAAAAACCTCAAATTCGGAGGTTTTTAATATCTTTTTAAAAACACAATAATTTATAGCAACTGGTTTGTAGTTATAAATTGTTATTGCACCATATATTTAATGTTTATAAATTATGAACATTTATCATCTCAATCAAGATTCTGATGAAAAATTGTTTTACACTAATTACCTGTATAAAATTAGTAACAACATTTTTATTTGGTTAGATGGTATTTCGTTTCAATTTGCTTTGCATAAAGTTCGGAGAGTCAAATGAAAAAAATTAGTTTGAATAATCATGTCAAAATATATTTAAAACAAATTGTTTTAATGACAGGGGTTCTCAAGTTTTTTATAACAAATGTAGGTAAAAAATAAATAACTAAATAAAAAGTTCATCATTAAACATCGTTTCTTCATTGTATTGCAACTGTAAATATTGAAATATTAAGTTGAACTAAATTTACTTATTATTTAGAACAGCTAAGCAATAAAAATAAAATGCCACTAAAATTATGCGATATTGTGTTGTTTATTTAATAATTGTTGTTGGTAATGTTGTTTATGTTGATTATTTTCATTAATATCAAAATAGTCTCAGATTAATCTGTTAGCTGCTTTGCTCATTGTTGATTTATTTCTAATTTAATTTTATCTCAAAGTTTAATTTTATGTTAAAAAAGAAAAGTTTTTATTTCATCGCACGCTCTATTTATAAAAGAGTAGAACAAAAGAGAAAGAAAAGTTTTGCGTAGTTAAACTTTGAATGAATAAGAGTTATATAGAATATATATATATATTTTTGCGTCACTCATTCTTTTTTTAGATGAGAGAAATAAAAGTTTAATAGTAACTTTTCTTTGAATAAATAAGGATTGGAAAAGAAAATTGCTTGAAAATTTGTATTTGTTAATTGTGTTTTTAAAAGTTTTTAATTTTGCATGTTAAAAGACAAATGCCAAATACGACAATAATAAATATAAAATACCTAATATAATATGTTTTTTAACGCGGGTTATGATATTTTGACAATTTAAATTACCATCAATGGGGCCGCCATCCATAAAGGGCGTCATCCAAATAGGGGGAGGAGGGGTCAAGATAAAAAGGACAAAAAAGGATGAGGGGAGGAGGGGAGGTTGTCATAAAAGGACGTCTTTTATAGATTTTTTTTATTTTAGTTTAATTAACATGGAAAACTATGGAAACATGTGTTTTTAAGAAGATAATGTATGAGAATATATTTAATTTTATTTTTCAAAGGTGTAGCAGCAGATTCAAACAACATTGCGAGATGAAATAAATTTTTTGGAGGTTAAAAATAGGGGAGGGGGTCAGGATTTTATGACGTCCTTTTCAAGGGGGGTATAGAGAAAAAGTACAAGCGGTGACAAAGAGGGGGGAGGGGGTCAAAAATTGACTCAAAAATGGTAACGTCCTTTATGGATGGCCCCTATCCTGAATTATTGCCATTATTTAATGTGTTAATTATTGCGTTATTTAATGATAATTTGTCTGTATTTTTGTTAAAATAGATTTTTGTTAAATTAGTTGTATAAAACAGGTAAAAATATACGAACTTCATGTTTTTTATTTGACGGTTATAAAATATTGAACAGTAAACTAATAATCAAAATTTATAATGCCGACTTGTGTTGCTATTAATTGTACTTTTAATTATATGCCAAACCAGGATCTCATATATCCTTTCACAAATTTTCATATATAATACTACTGTCAACTGTATTTTTTAGTGTATTCTTGTACTTTTTTTTCATAACCTTAACAGGTTCTAATTGGTATGGAGTTGTTGACATTTTAAAAACTTCATTATCAAAAATCAAATGTAAAATAAAATGATATTTCCTTTTTATCCGTATCCAATTCAGCAAATTTAGTAATTTTAATTAAATCAGCATAATCAAAAAATTTTTATAATAAAAAAAGTTAACAATTCAAAGATAACAATTCATCAAATATCTCCAATTAATATTGTCAGTTTATGAAAGAATTATTAATAAATACTTTTTTTCGACAAGAAAATAAAAAAAATTGTCATAGCGTAAAAATAACCAGAGAAGTTAGAAAATAGTTCCCATTGTTTAAATAAAAATAAGAGTCAGAATATATAATACTGCGCTCTCTTGCACAAAAACGAGAGACCGTATATAAAACATTCTATATAATGTAAAATACTCGTATGAAAATCATAAGATTGGTAAGTAAAGTTTTAATATTTGTTTTAATTTAAAAATTATAGATATATAAGTAAGATATATAAATCTAAAAATCATTAAGATATCTGTAAAAAATAAGTTGCTCCTATAAAATATTTGCTGTATGTTAAAAAAATAATAATTTGCTCTATGTTAAAAAAATAAATATGTTAAAAAAACTTTTTGAATTAAAGTAAAAAAATGCAGCTTTGTGCAGTTACACTTTTCATTTGTTAAAAATCTACCGTGGCGTCAAATACTAAACTTTTATGAATTAAACGCGCTTTTATGAATTAAACGCACTAAAACTTTTATGAATTAAATGCGCTTTAAAGAAATCGCTAAAGGCTGTAGATTGCGACGTATAATTTGAAGACTTCGAGTTATTGAAAAAAATGAAGGCGATTTTCGGCTAAAACAACAACATTAGTTTACCTCGGTATGCATTCATTATTTATTTTTAATCAAAAAAACTTGGTTCAATCCTTTTTTTGAACATTATCTTAAATATGAACACAACGTGTGTTGGGAGTTTGGGATCCCTTTAAATCAAGAAGATATTGTAAAGGGCTGTAAATATTCTTTATTTTTATTGCTAACTATATATTTAAATAGTTCAAGCTTAACAAAAAAATTTTCTTAACTTTTTGTTTTTCATTAATTTTAATGTCTTTCAGTAATTTCAATAATGTCATTAAATCAAGAAGATATTGTAAAGGACTGAAAATATTCAATCAAGTCTTTTTATATACAGTTTTACAGTTTTCAGTAACTTTTAGGCTAATTTAATAGACATTTAATATGCCCCTTTCCTTTTAGGGATGGGGGTGTAAACAATGTTCCAACCTTAATGTAACAACCTTAAACAAAGTTTGCTACAGCAATGATTGTCAATATGCTTAGCAAATAACAGGATAATTCAATTTTAGAAATTTTTGAAAACAAATTATCATAGTTGCTATAAAAAACACCAAACAAAATACCAAAAAAAGTGGTTTTAAAAGGGGGTTTTCTAAAATGTTTATAATCTGCTTTGCAATATTTTACTATAAAATTGTTAATAACAACTGTCTAAATAAGACAAAATTTTACCCATTATTTATAAAATAACTTATCTTTTTTTAAAAGTTGTTGAAAATATTTGGCAAATCTTCATCCCTAGAAATTTTTGACAGAAAATAATGCAATGTACTTTTTAGGAAAAAATCTTTAAAATGAACCATACAAACTTCAATTAAGAGTAAACAATGGGCAAGTCAAAAAAATATTTTGATTCTAAACAGAATCTTGATAGTATTAACGGCTGAATATACAATTTTTAAAATTCGCGACCTTGTTAATAGATTAATTAATGATAGAGAATTATCCTTTACAGATAAAATATAAACATTTTTCCTTGAACAGGGGGTAACAATTGCTGTGTTTCTTACAGCTATTGGAGCAATTATTGTATCTATAGTTAAAAGTCTTTTAAAACTAGGCAGTGTTTCTAATCCAAACACTCCAAAATCCAAAAAGATGGATTAATTTGGCTGGCTGGAAAAGCTGGCTCCGTTCTTCCTGGAATAATCTGAGCTATTATCAGTTGGATTTTTTAGGTAGCAGCAAATGTGGTTGGTTTTTTAGCAATAAACCTTTTGGCTTTTTTTACTAGCAGTAGGTCAAATAATAATAAAATTTTTTTATACCTGTCTAAAATAAAGGTGTAAAAAATTTTTTTTTACCTGTAATAAAAATTATACCTATAGAAGCCATTATCCTCTTTTTTATCTGGGGTGGATGCTCTATTGATAATGGTTAATAGGTTAAAATATAAACAAAAAATGTACTCCTAAAGGTTTTACAATAAATATAAAAACTAAACATTTATGATATCTATTATATAATGGATTTTATAATTAATTAATAATAAGCTAAATATAAATAAATATAAATAATAAGTTAATACTAATTTAAATAGGAACTATTTATAGCCAATTTTAGCATTTGAATATTAATAGATTATATAAGTGAAACAATTATCATTAAAACAATTAAAATCATATAGTTCAATTTAAATCATGATTTTAATTTGCTTAATTTAAATCATGATTTAAATGATGATGATGATGATGATGATGATGATGATGATGATGAGGATAATGATAATGATGATGTTAATGATTGCGATAATGATGAAGATAATGATGATAATAATGATTATGATAATGATGATGATGATGATGATGATGATGATGATGATGATGATGATGATGATGTGCTATTTAAATAACTATTTTTATGTAATTTATATACTCCTGTTGTTAAGAAAGACTGAAGCCTCTGTTGATGAATATGAAACAAATCTAATACAAGAAAAAGCAGAAAAGCTTCTTCATCTCAGGTTATTATTTTATTTATTTTTCTTTTCATTTATATATTTTATTTTTCTTTCATTTCAATATTTTTTTTTCTTTTTTTCTTTAAATCAGTTTTGGTTTGATCTGTGTTTTAATATATTCTTTTTTAATCTCCACAGTGCTGCTGTGGTTTCTAGATCAAAACTGGATACCAAGAATACTGAGAAACCTACAAACCATTCTTCTAATAAAAGTATACAAATGTTCTATCCTCATTCAGTAAGATGTGAAAATCTTGGAATAACTGGTGCTTATCAAAAATCACTAAGGCCAGAAGATGACATTTTATATCAATGGAGATTATCCCGTAAAATTGAAAACATTAAAACTTCAGAAAAAACTCTATTGCAAAATAATAGAATTAAAAAAAAGTCTCACAACATTAATGTATTAAATAAAGCAGTTGATTCATCCCTTCGATGTGCATGCCATGCCAATTCAATTCATTCATCATGTTTGTCTCCAGATCTTCAAACAATAGAAATGTTAAAACATCAAAAATCAGATTCAACAGTTAGTTCTTTATGTGAACAAAAGGAGAATCACTTTCCTTATATACAAAAGGAATGTCCTAATGAAGTTTGTGTTGGAAGTTGCCTTTGTTATCATTGTACAGCTCATTGCCAAAGATCTTGTCAGATACTATCATGCAGCAATATGATAAAGCAAGCTGCTGAAAAACCTTTTGATTTATCGGTCAAAAGCAAGAAAGAGAGTTTTTGCATTGAAACTTCTACCCAAACTTCTAACCCTGTTTCCTCTGCGGACAAAAAAAATGATAGACAAACATCACAAGTTTTAACAAATATTAATTTTACCCAACCTCATATCCAGATTCTTGCTTCTACTTCTCCTTCCACTTCTTTTACTACTTCAAAAAATATTTCTACACAAACCTCAGACAGATCTACAAAAAAAATAAACACAAAGAAAAATATCTCTAATGATTCTGCTCTTACTTCTTCTGTAACACCAATATTAACCAATAAAAAATCTACCAGTCATCCTGAAAACCCTACGCTTGGTTGTAACATACCTTCTAATTATTTTTTATCTCAACATAGTTATCAAAAATTACAAGACAACAAATTTTCTGTTATTTCTGACTATTCTAATTTAGAAGATAATGAGAAAATTAAACAAACAGTTCTAAAGAATCAACTTGATCCTATTATAAAAGAAGTGAGTCAAGTTTTTATCTTTTTACTTTTAATCTAAGATATTTTCAAATAAATTTAAATATTTCTATTTAAGGTTCTGAAAGGTCATATCTTTGCTAAAAGTATAGATGATAACAGTATGATTGCAGAAAAAGAATTACAACAACTAATAAAAGAAAATAGCAATGAAAACTGTAATCAAGTTAATGTTTTTTCATCCATTCCATTCCAAGAGTTATCTACAATGAGCAATAATCGTATACCTTTTCAGCAACAGAACTTAATAGGTAAGTTTGTTAAAAAGTATTTACATTTTTAGTGAAACCAAAATTTTTGAGTAAGATATTTATTTGTAAGACTAAGGGTTAGGAAGTAGAAAACTGTGGAGTTTAAACTTAAATATGCAGAAATGGGTAGGTTAGGTAGGACTACATTGTAACAGTTTGTTTTAGTATGTCTTCTTATGTTTCTCTATCTAATCCCTTTAGATTGACTCTTTGCATCTCTTTTTTACTCAATACACATGACTTTTAAACTTTTCAATGATGAAAAGATATTTATATACATATCATACTGTATATCAATAAAAAATTTTAACTATCCTCTTTCAGGAAATATCTAGGTTTTAATAGTTAGCTACATAAAAAATTAAACTGTCTAAGTTCAATTTATCCTTTGAAAAATCCAGAAACTGGGTTCAGCATTATAATCAGCTTTTCTACTGTTCTAATAATTGATACTTATGGTTAAAAAAAAAAATTGGCACTTTTTAGAAAAACCATAGTTTTAGTTGATTCTTATTAACACTGCTGTCACATGAAAAGTCACACTGTGACAAATAAATTTTACTTTTTAAGAAACCAACAAGATTTAGGAATCTGAAATTTCAGAGCAAAGAACTCTATGTAGTAAATCTAAAGCAACACTGACATGTTAAAAAAAAATAAAGCTCAAGTTATTAGCTTTTATTTTTTTAGCATGCTGTGTTGTCAGGCAGTTATGTCATGGAATAAAAATTTAAAAAAATGATTATTTAACTTATTACTAAACTGAAGCCACAAATGGGGTACATAAAACCTTTCTAAGGGATAGTTGTAACTTAATGGAGCTCTAGATGAGTAATATGTTCATCTTTAAACCCCCAAGTGCCGAGACAAGTTGTGTTCATATTAAAGTAAAATGTTTAAAAAAATGTTTGGGCTAAATTTTTTTGATTAAAACTAAATAATGAATGCAAACCATTAATTTTAAAATTCACGTTTTAGTTGAAGCTCGCTGTCTCCATTTTTTTTTGTTTCTGGGAGTCTGTATAAAGTTAGCCACAATCTGCAGGCTTGATGATTTAATTCATGCGTGTTTAATTCATAACAGTTTTGTTATATAATGTCATCGCAATTTCTTTTTAAGATAGCTATTTTTGTTGTTGTTATT
>NC_061159.1:42166184-42186184 GCF_022113875.1 Hydra vulgaris | reverse complement strand
TTTATCAAAGAATATATATAATTTTTATTTATATATTTATGTCATATTTCCGGTGCTGGATTGAGGAGGTAGGGGGGTAGAAGGGCTATAGCCTCGAGACTCACAATGTTGGGGGCCGCGAAATAGTCAAGAGGACCATTGGGTATTTTTTTAGTCATTTTTACGCTGTGGCACATAAAAAAGGCCGCCAAAATAATGCAGTCCCTTGCCCTGAAAAGTCCAACAAGATTCAACCAATAAAACTAACGCTAGATGATTTATTTATAAATAAAAAAGTTTTTTCAATAACTGTTTTATGCTTCGCGTAGTTTGAAAAGTTTAACACATTTGAAACAATTTTCCTTAGGAAGATGAACAAATGAAATAATTAAATCAATGAGTTACTGCAGAAATTCAATTAGCTACATAGAAATTAACTAAAAACGTGAGGAGGAAGCGGAACTGCTTCACAATAACGCTGAAGATGTTTAATAAGTGGGCTTTATAATTTTAATTAGTATTTAAAACAGAAAAAAGTAACTTTAAGTTTAAGTATAACGAGTTTGTAAGAATGGCTGAAGCAAAAATAAGTAAAGTTAGTAAACCAATTTCTAAGAACATAAAAACTTTTCTTTCTTGGGGAAAAGAATCAGTTCTCGGGTACACTGAGGAAAATTGATTAGTGGTTAAATTTATTTATATTAACTTTGATGATTATTAATAATTTCACTAAAAACGCAGTTATTATTGAAAGTATTTTTGTTTACAAAATCAATTGCACAAATTGCTTTAAAAGATTACATATGAATAAAATACACATACATAAAATTAAATGCACAAAAAACACATTCATAAAAATACATTACGTACATATAAAATACATCCATTATATAATAATAAGAATATACTAATAAAACCTATAATATATTTACAAAACGTTGACATGTTAAAAAAGATGAATTTAAAACATTTATTTTTGTAAACAAATAATGTTAGTTTAAAACATTTATAGCTTTGTAGATGTGGCAACGAGAATTAAAAGAAGAGAAACCATCTTTAAAATTTACAAACAAACCTTATTTTTTAGATTCACTACCATATGATGACAACAAAAATAAAAATGATGAATTTATATGAAATTAACTTTTTTTTTTTTAAAGTTCTTTTTTTTAAAAAATTAAATATTATTTTGTTCTTTATTTTGTAAGTGTTTTGAAGTTAAATTTTAGTGTTTATTTAAAGTGTTTTAGTGACGGTCACTGTGTACTTTGTGTGAACAGGTGTGTTGGAAGAAATTACCAAAAAATTTTCACATTTAGGGGCAAAAAAATTTTCACATTTAGGACCCATGACCTCAAACTCACAGTCAACAACAAAAAAATAATCATGAATTTAAAAAGTATGAAAGAGCTTGTCAAGCAGAATAAAAAATATGTAAAAACTATATGCTGAAAACGTTTCCTTCCCAAGATAACACCTTTCAGAGTATATAAAGTACAGACCCAGAATTTACAGATTGGCACAAGAAGACAAAAAAAATTTATTTTCATTCTAATTTTGTTATATATCCAGATGAGTTTTACTTAGAGAATTTTTATTAATGTAAATTTTTGTTCAAAGCAATTATTTATTTTATATATGCATGAAGGATTGTTTAATTGAAATTTGAAGTTGTTTAATTTGTTTGATTTTTTATATTGACAAATTTCATTTTAAATGCTTTTTTCTAAATTTAAACATTCAATCATTTTACGACTATTCAATATTCAATCATGAATATTGGTGTTTACACACCCTGTGCATTTACACATATCAGTCGAGGCAAAGTTGTTTTTATTACTAGAGATTTACCATTGATCTCCCAGCCAAAGCTTTTAGGAGAAGAAATATTTTGTAAAGGTTTGTGAGATCTTCTTAATACTAGACTTGAAAAAAGAGTTTTAAATAATTTTTATTTTAAAGTACTGGTAGTAACTGCACAGCATCTAGATATATTATCAAGATGCTCCACAGTTAACACTAAACAAGATAGCTGTGCAGTTAATCTCTTCTCATTGAGAAGAGAAACCATCTTAGCTTAGCCAAGGTTGGTATGTTATTGGGCGTATTTTTTAATTCATATGTTAACTACAAAATGCTCAATACCTCGAAGAGTAACTTAATTTATAAAATAGATTCTATCTGTTGACCAGTTTCGTACCCCTTCTTCATCTATTAGGCTGGGGCAGATGTATTTTAATACATTGTTTTCAGTTTAGGATGTTGAATGCTGGATCTTCTTGACTCAATGCATGGGTTTTGCTTGTGTCTCAATTTTTATGACTAGACAACTCATTCTATTATATCCTAATGAGGTCACAGCTCTAAAACTCAGTTTTATGGTTCTGAGGCCGGCTGGTAGTCAGGTGTCCCAAACTTTGTGGTATCTCTCAGAGAGGCTGATTCCATCAATAGCTGAAAAATATCAAAGTATTAACAGTGCCATGTTGTGCATGGAAGGTGTCCCTGTTTGTACTTTTGGTGTGCATTGGCAAGGCCACATTAGAGCCTGTTACCGCTTAGGGTTTATTAATAGTAATGAGGCAATTGCTTGGGCTATTAAACAGTGTACTGAATACTATCTATACTTTGAGTCAAGTTCTTTAACAAATTCAAAAATGATACATTATCATCACCGATTTCTTTAAACCTATCATTCACTAATATTCGTGGTCTTTGAAGTAACTTTTCTTCTGTTGAGTCTTATTTTTTGCAAAATTAATAAGACTAATTTGAGTTCAGCTGTCTCATCTTGTGATCTTAGTATTGATGGTTATCTTCCTTTAATTTGTAAAGACTCCAATAGTAACATGCTTGGTCTGGGCATTTACATTCGCAAGAATTCACCTATTTGTGGCGAAACTAGATTTAAATCCACAGATTACTCATTTATGTGATTTCCTTTAGCACCACTTCACTTTATCGCCTTTCTCTTTGTTCTATATTGTCCTCCTTCATCTCAAGCCTGCACTCTGAAAACAGACATCTGTTCATTACTGCAAGAAACCATTGTAAAAAGGTTTTGTCTAATGCCAAAACCTTCTATGCTCAGGTCATGAAATCTCATATTTCATTACAAAAATTAGGCTCTTGTGACTTCTGGAGAATCTTTAATAGTATTAATAATGAGGAAAAATCTGTAATTCCACCTCTCTTGTATAGTTCAAACTTTGTCACCTCACCTAAGACAAAGCTGAATTATTTTCATCGATATCATCTCTTGATTCTACTAGTTGCATTCTACCTGATATACCCATCAAACAGGTTGATCCATTGCTTGACATTCGTATCACTCCAGCTTCTGTATCTAAAGTGATTTCCTCTTTAGTCTCTTCTACAGCTTGTGGCCCGGACAAAATACCTGTTATAGTTTTGCAGAAGTGTTTTCCAGAGCTGTCGTCTATCCTTTTAAAACTATTCAACAAGTGCTTATCGAATTCTTGTTTTCCAACCTTCTGGAAAGCAGCATTTGTAATTCCTATTTTTAAAAATTCTGGAAAGAGCGATCTGATTCGTCTAACTACCGTCCCATTAGTCTTCTTCTTATCATAAGCAAGGTTTTTGAATCTTTAATTAACAAACACTTAATCTCTCATCTTGAATCTGATAACTTACTTTTTGATCATCGATATGGATTTCGATCTTCTCGCTCTACGGCTGATTTGCTAACAGCAACAACCGATAGGTTTTATCGTGCATTAGATAAAGTTGGAAAGGTTAAGACCATCACTCTTGACATTTCTAAAGCGTTAGATAAAGTTTGGCATGTTGGTCTTCTCCATAAGCTTTCTGTTAAGGTGTATCTGGAAACATCTTTATGATTATTGAGTCCTTCCTTTCCAATTGTAGTATAAAAGTTGTCCTTGATGGACAGCACTCTTCTTCTTATTCTGTAACCTCAGGAGTTCCTCAAGGTTCAATCCTTGGCCCTATACTCTTTTTAATTTACATTAACGATCTTCCAGATATTCTCACATCTAAGGTGGCATTGTTTGCTGATGATAATATCATTTATTCTTGTCATGATAAGAAGCCAACTCTCTCTGATTACTTGGAGGGGGCATTTGAGCTTCAAAATGATCTCACTTCTGCTACAGCATGGGGCTCACAGTGGCTAGTGAACTTTAATTCATATAAAACTAAATTTTTTTTAGCCAATTATTATCGCAATAATTTAGACCTGCCTATATTTATGAACGGTAATGTACTCAATGAGTCATCTACCCTACATCTTGTAGGATTAACTCTTCTGATCTTTCTTGGAAACCATATATCAAACCCGTTGCAAAATTAGCATCTGCTAAAGTTGCATCTCTTTATCGAGCTTGACACTTTCTTACTCTGGATTCTATTCTCTATCTCTATAAATCTCAAATGCGGTCTTGTATGGAATAGTGTTGCCATATCTGGAGCCGATCTTCTAATGATGCCCTTTCTCTTTTAGACAAGGTGCAAAAATGCATTGTAAACATAGTTGGACCTGCTCTTGCAGCCAACTTTTAACCATTATCACATTGTCGTTATGTTGCTTCTCTTTCTTTTTTCTACAAATACTATTTTTGTGTTACTCATCATTCAATTAAGTCTCATACTTTTTTCTGTGGCTGTTCCTTAGTGCTCCAAAAACTCTTATTCCTCTAGTTTTTTTCCTCGAATATCAGTTCTTTGGAATTCGCTTCCTTCATCTTACCTTCCCGATTCATATAATTTGCAATCTTTTAAGTCGTCTGTCAATCGTTATCTTGCTGTACAATCTTCATCTATGCTCTTACATTAACTTCTAACACTAATTAGTGGTTGCTTGCAGCCTTGTTGGAAGCGAAGATGTTAAAAAAAAAAATCATTTTTCTGTTCTTCAACGAATTTAAAAAGATTTGAGGCATTCAACATGTTTTTTTATTAGGCATGCAGCTCCTTTCACTCAAGGATGTTTCATAAATTATCATAAATTACCATGTTCTTTTCCTTGTTATATTTCTTCTTGAACAACATATTACGTTTTGCACTAAACATAAATATCAAATAATTATTATGTTTAAAACACTATTGTTGATCTTATATATTTTAATTAAAAAAACAAAAATTTATACAATTAAAACGACCAAATCAGTTGAATACTAATAAAATGTTATGTTTGCACTTTTGCACAATACTTATATAGTTCTATAATTATAAAGAAAGTTTAATACAAATCAACAAATAATAATTTCTTTATAATTAACTCCTAAATTTATATTTAATAAGCAATAATTATAATTAGACAACTTTATTGTTGATAAGGATTTCAACTAATTCAAAATTGCCTGCTTACTTTAAACACCTTACTTCTATCACAGTTCATACTACATTAAGAAACAGTTGAAGAAAATCATACAACTATTTAGAATCTCAGACTGTAGCTCAGTTTTTTTATGATATTCTTCAAAATTCAATAATTTTTTTTAGTTTTCAATAATTTCAATTTCTCTTTTAATTTTAATAAATATAAATTCAATTTCTCTAGTACAAATGATGTTACACATATTTTGTGATTTTATAAAAATTAATGTAATATCATGAAAAATATATATTACATAAATTTTAAAAAGTTTGCTGTTTAAAATGCTGTAAAAGTTGTAATTAAAGAAAAAATTTCTTTAGATTGATTTTGAGGACCTTGTCCTTGGAGTTTTGCATTGTGAAATGCTTTTTCAATAATATTATTAGGCCTATCTAACCTTGTTACTGTAAGCAAAAACAATATTTTGCTTATTAGACCTTTTCATAAATATCTCCCACAGATAACAGAGATTTTTCAAAGAGAGACTTCACTTGTCTAACTCAAAACAAACACAGCGTTTAGCAAATATTTTGTAAAATTCAGAGTGATAAAAGAGACACACACAGAATGAATTATGCACATCGCATACACATTAGGATTATTTAGAAATAGTGAAAGTCTTTAAGTCGTTAAGTTAATTAGGATTATTTAGAAATAGTGAAAGTCTTTAAGTCGTTAAGTTAATTAGGATTATTTAGAAGTAGTGAAAGTCTTTAAGTCGTTAACTTTGTTAAGTTCTAAACTTTGGCATGTAGCTTTTATTATTTGAATATTTTCTGTAAAAAATTTAGAAACATTTTTTATAAAAATTATTTTTTACATATACTTGTATGTTTTTTTATATTTTCTGTTATTAAAAAATCTGCATTGCATAGTTAACAAATTGTATTCTTTTCTCATTTTTAATGCAAAATGTTTTAATTCTGAAAAAAAATTAAAAAAAAAATGAATTTTATTGTTTAAAAATTTTTTTCTTTCTTTAAATCAACTCGTAAATTTTGATGCTTTGTCATCTTGTCTGAGAATCTTCAAATAGCTTATCATTAATGCAATCCCTTTCTCTATTGTGTCATTTGTGTAGTTAAGAATTTTAACAGCCTGACTTAATAGTGTTTTCTTTAACCATTTTTTAATGTTTAAGAAACCTGTTTGAAATTGTCAATTGTAGAAATTTGAAAAGTTTGCAAGACATAGGAGAAGGTAAAGAAGCCAAAAAACTGCTTCTTATTTGTAATAGACAACCCGGGATGGCTAATCTACCATGTTGAGGATTGGTTGGTTTTTATGAGTTTATGAGCAATGAGTTTGAGAATAGATTTAATTGGATAATTTTGCTTGTGAGATACCATATATGTCTACCTATGAGAGTCAATGCTCTCTCCCCCATTTTTTATCCTTCAAGATAGTGGGATCTATAATCGGGTTCAAGCTATTGCAGTAACTTGGATCTAATTATAGATTTTCTTTTTCTAACTGAAATTTAGCAGAAGCATCTACTTTGAGAAGGAAATCCAGTTTCTTATATAAATCAGAAATACAAGTTTTAGAAATAGTTTTTCAGAATTATCAGAGGAGTATTTCAACTGATGTTTAAACAGAAATATCTTTGTAAAAAAGAATTGTTATTCAACTGTTTTGTGAAAGGCTCTTTGCTTGTAAAAAAAATCTATTTTGTGGTTTTTCTCTAAGTAGAATTGCTTTTTTTTTCAGTTTCCAAAGTTTTAAATAGTCACAACTTGATTGTCTCTTATTGTCTGGTAGTTGATCGTAGAAGACCTCGTTCTTTATTATCAACCAAGAGTTCTGGTTTGGTATTGATGCAAAGGCTTTTCTACTTGTCAATTTCACCCAGTTTTATTGTAGGTTTTGAGCGCTGCAGACTTCCCAACTTTTTTTATGATTATCTTATGAAAATAATATCTACAAGCAAAGTATTTTTTTATAAAGGTACCTCCTGAGATAGCAATATTTTGAATGCATCCTGTGTTTGCAATAGTTGCATCCTAGTAATAATGTTTTGCCTAGCATTCCATTGGTGGAAAAAGTTAATTTATTTGTTTGTTATTGAGCTGCTCCTGATTTTAAGTTTTATATGAGAATCCTTCCTTGTAGACATTAAGAGTATTCCTTGTAGACATTAGGAGTATTACCTATAATAATAGCAGAAAGTCTGTCTGACAGTTTTTTCCCAGTGATTACAAGAGTTCCCAGTAAAAACACTGCATATTGAGGTGATTCAAATTTTTTCTTTGTGTCTAATGCATCATGTTTTCTCAACATTTTCTAAGTGCATTCAATAGTTGATCTACCTAGAGATGTTTTTTTTCCAACTTGTGTTTTTGTTCCCAGTCCCAATAAGTAGAGTTGCTTAATTGTTTTTAATTTCAGCACAATTTGCTGTAGCCACTTTCCAAGGGTCGATGAAAATGTTTTAAAATTTTTAAGATTACCAGTTTAATTGTTTTTTACTTTTTACTACATTGTTTTAATGAATACTTCATTCTGATATATATATTTTTTTCTTTCTCTAAACTAATGGATTACTTAAAGTTCTATTTTTGCTATTCTTTTATTCTAATATTCATATAAATAGACAACTATGTTGAAAGTACTCTGTTTTGTTATGGCTTTTAGTGGAGCTTTTCAATGCTGACCAATATTCATATAAATTGAAAGTACTCTGTTTTGTTATGGCTTTTAGTGGAGCTTTTCAATGCTGACCAATATTCATATAAATTGAAAGTACTCTGTTTTGTTATGGCTTTTAGTGGAGCTTTTCAATGCTGACCAATATTCATATAAATTGAAAGTACTCTGTTTTGTTATGGCTTTTAGTGGAGCTTTTCAATGCTGACCAATATTCATATAAATTGAAAGTACTCTGTTTTGTTATGGCTTTTAGTGGAGCTTTTCAATGCTGACCAATATTCATATAAATTGAAAGTACTCTGTTTTGTTATGGCTTTTAGTGGAGCTTTTCAATGCTGACTAATATTCATATAAATTGAAAGTACTCTGTTTTGTTATGGCTTTTAGTGGAGCTTTTCAATGCTGACCAATATTCATATAAATTGAAAGTACTCTGTTTTGTTATGGCTTTTAGTGGAGCTTTTCAATGCTGACCAATATTCATATAAATTGAAAGTACTCTGTTTTGTTATGGCTTTTAGTGGAGCTTTTCAATGCTGACCAATATTCATATAAATTGAAAGTACTCTGTTTTGTTATGGCTTTTAGTGGAGCTTTTCAATGCTGACCAATATTCATATAAATTGAAAGTACTCTGTTTTGTTATGGCTTTTAGTGGAGCTTTTCAATGCTGACCAATATTCATATAAATTGAAAGTACTCTGTTTTGTTATGGCTTTTAGTGGAGCTTTTCAATGCTGACCAATATTCATATAAATTGAAAGTACTCTGTTTTGTTATGGCTTTTAGTGGAGCTTTTCAATGCTGACTAATATTCATATAAATTGAAAGTACTCTGTTTTGTTATGGCTTTTAGTGGAGCTTTTCAATGCTGACCAATATTCATATAAATTGAAAGTACTCTGTTTTGTTATGGCTTTTAGTGGAGCTTTTCAATGCTGACCAATATTCATATAAATTGAAAGTACTCTGTTTTGTTATGGCTTTTAGTGGAGCTTTTCAATGCTGACCAATATTCATATAAATTGAAAGTACTCTGTTTTGTTATGGCTTTTAGTGGAGCTTTTCAATGCTGACCAATATTCATATAAATTGAAAGTACTCTGTTTTGTTATGGCTTTTAGTTTTATTATTGCAAATGGTTTCATCACTTTATAAGCTGTAGTTTAAATGTTTCTGACTGCAAGTTTCTAAAGTTCCAGAGCACTCTAGAAGATATCAAAATAGTCAGGAAAATGCTAAAATATTTCAAGTGGCTCGAGAACATTTTTGAATATTTCCAATACATTTTGAAAATTTTTGGAATATTCTGTTAAGTTACAACTGATATAACAATTTTTTTTTATAATTTTTGTATAAAACATTTGTGTATAAAAGTCTTTTTTTTTAATGAACCAATATAGTTTTGAGTGAGTAATGTTTCATCAATTAAAGGCGTGGAATGCCTAAACTTCTGTTGCATTCAGGGGGTTTTCATAGTTAAGAATAGAAAAGTAGGTTTAAAGGAGGAAGGCTTGTATGAAAGTAATAGAAGCGCTGTAAGATCTTCAAACATGTCTGGGACAAAGTCTTACCTGCTAATCTACTTTTGCTGTATCAAATTATTTTGTGGTCCCTGGTGATGACTTTATTGAAAAAAATTGTTTAAAAGTGAGCTAAGCTAGAGTGTACAAATGCAAACGCAACAATATAAACTGGGAATAAAAGTCCTTTATTTTGAAATTAAACTAAATATGATTATAAAGCTGACACATGATTGGTTCCCACTAGGTTGTATTAAGTTAAGAAAACAACTTATATTCATATCAAAGGAGTGACATCATGCTAATGATAATTCAACAAAAATAATAATTACAATAACACCATTACAAAAGGAAAGGCAGCAGACAAAAGTATAGTTAGATTATAAGCAGAAAGAAAATAATTTACAAATCTTCCTCTAAAAATAACGAATAAAAATCACAGCACAAGAGTTTTATTAAAAATGCATTTAATAACAACAGCAATAACAACAAAATATGAAAATAAAAAAGCTTACAAAAGACTCTAAATTTAACTAATTTTAGATAGTAGACAAACAGAAAACAAAAACAAAAAAACTATTAAAAAAACTTAAGTTTTGTTAACTTTTAAAATATTTTGTTTGTTTAAATATTTATTTGGATTGATATTTTGTTGTTTATTGATTTTTTTTTTTTTTTTTAATTTACTTAAAATGTTTACAAATTAGTTTTTGGCAGAAAATAAAAAGTACATCCATACTTGCACTTACTCACTTTTTTTTTGCTTTATTAGGTCCCGTTCATGCATAGATATTGCCTGCCATACCTTAATTTTGATGTCATGAGTAGTTTTTATGAAGACCTTAATCACACGCTTTGATGGATAATAAGGATTGGGTTAAGGCAGGATTATGGTTAAAATTATGATTTTTATACTATATATTTGTATGTATATATTTTATCTATTTTAGAAAGTTCTAGTGAAAGTGAGTTTGTTGATGATGAAATATTGATTGAGTTAAGAAATCGAAGAAAAATTTTAAAGAAAAAGTTAAGGTAAGGACTTACAGAAAACAACTAAATATTTGTATAAATGTGTGTGTGTTATATATACACATGTGTATGTGTGTGTGTGTATATGTGTATATATATTTATATATATATATATATATATATATATATATATATATATATATATATATATATATATATATATATATATATATATATATATATATGTATATATATATATATATATATATATATATATATATATATATATATATATATATATATATATATATATATATATATCAGGTATTATCTTATTCCGGATATTTAAAGAATTCCGGATATTTTTTTCACCTTTTAGTTTTTCCGTATATCCAAAATATTTTCCATACATACATGTTTAAGTATATATTTTTGTAATATATTTGTTTTTTAAGCTTTTTCACTTATCGCGCATAGAAAAAAAAAAAAATTTGAAAAAAAACCCTAAAAAAACAACTCAGCTAAAAGCAAGATTTAAAGGAAAATAAGGGAAAACATATTCCGGATTTTTTCCGGATATTTTATCCAAACAATTTTCTGGATTTTAAAAGTATAATGACCTGGATAATCTATAATATATATATATATATATATATATATATATATATATATATATATATATATATACATACACATACATACACATATACATATATATTTTTTTGTTACACGCATACATAACACATTATATATATATATATATATATATTAGGGTGGTCCAAATTTTACAGATCATTTAAAATGCAGACTCCTTAACCCTAAATGTGTTCTATATAATGACATTATACTGGAGTTAAAAAATCTCAAAAAAAATATTTTTAGGGGTAGCTATAACCTCTTAAACATCAGACGGGCCCCTAATATTATCAAGAAAAAAATTTCTTCAAAAGTATATTATGTTGAGTCTCAAAAGAAGCGAAACTTTATAAAAATTTTAAAAATAGTTATTATTTTTTAATTCAGGGTTGTGGAGTCTGCATTTTAAATAATGTGTAAAAGTTGGACCACCCTAATATACAGGTTTCAGCAGGAGTAAATGAGTGCACAAGCTATAAATAGTCCATCTAAATCCGTTTTTTTGCAGGCCGCCCACCTAGATAGTTTTGCACGAGCTTTTTTGAAAAATTAAAATTATTATGTTATGATGACAATTTTTTTTATTCTGAAATTTTATTTCTTTGATTCTTCATGCCAGGTATAGTAAAAATTTTAATTGTAATAATAAATGTTTTTTTTAGAGATAAAGAGACAGAAAAACAAATTGTTAAAAAAAAAAAAAAAAGCCCAACTTTTTTTTTTAATAATTTTTTATATTTAATTTTTATTTAATAAGTTAGTAAATAATTAGTAAATAATAAATAAAAAAACAATATTCAAATATTAAAATATAATGAGTCGTTCTAATAAAACAACAATATATAAAAAAAAACTGTTATACATCATATAGTTGTTTTATAACAAGTAAGAGAATCGCTTTATTAACAAGTAAGAGAGTGGCAAGTCATTTAAGAAGACTTAGGTAATTGAGCTTTGAATAATTGGATAGGGGTTGTCCATTTAACAATTTTGAAAGATCTGTTTGAATATTATTATTTTAATAAGACGGTATATTAATATATATTGTCTTATTAAAATTATGGAATAAAATATAACATTTTTTATTGCGCTTCTTTAGTTGATTCATTTTTCTGTCTAAATTAAATTAAATTTTTAAAATTTAACCGTGATATCTCTAAGCTATAAAGAGATATTGACTATTATATTAAAATCTTTTTTTAAATAAACCTTGAACCAAAGAGTTCTATTTTTTACAATTGTTTTTTTAACTGTTTAGACTCAAATTTTAATTATTACTATTGTTTCCGTTCAATTTACTATCATACTCCTTTATTTACTCGTAATTGATTTTATATTCTTTTTCAAAATTTTTTTTTTTTTTTAATTTTTTTTATTTGCATTCACTCCCAACAAGGCTGCAAGCAACCACTATTAAGTTGGGAGTTACTAGGAAAAAAAAAGAACAGAGTTATAGAGCAAGGAAACGGTTGACAGAAGACTTGAAAAGTTGAAGGTTGTATGAGTCAGGAAAACATGAAGATGGCAGAGAGTTCCAAAGGATTGAAGTGCGGGGAAAAAAACTAGATGAATAAAAGTTTTTAGAGCATGCAGGGACAGATACAGTAAACGAATGAGACTTAGCTGAATGACGAGTAAAACGAGAATGAATTTTAGTTGATGGAACTAGAGATGATAACTCCTTTGAGCAGTGACCATGATAGTATCTGTAGAAAAGAGAAAGAGATGCAACTTTACGACGATGGGAAAGAGGTTCAAGCTTAGCAGATAGTCCAGGTCCAACAACATTTACAATGCGTTTTTGGACCTTGTCAAGAAGAGAGAGTGAATCGTTAGAAGAACCAGCCCAAGTATGACAACGGTATTCCATATAGGGACGAATAAGAGATTTGTAGAAGTAGAGAATGGAATCAGAAGTAAGGAAATGGCGAGCACGATAAAGAGAAGCAACCTTAGCAGAAGCTAATTTAGCAATTGATTGTATATATGGTTTCCATGAAAGGTCAGTAGTAAGCGATAATCCAAGAAGGCGTAAAGAGGAGGACTCAGTAAGAGGATTGCCATTCATTAATATAGGAATGTTGACCATATAACGGTAGTTGTTTGCAGTAAGCAATTGGGTTTTTTTAGAGTTGAAATTCACAAGCCACTGTGAACCCCAATCTATTACTGAAGTGAGATCAGATTCAAGATCAGCTGCTTGTTCTAGGCGATCGAAAAGAGAAGACTTTTTGTCAAGACAGAAGTATAAAGTTGAGTCATCAGCAAAAAGAGCTACTTTAGATGAAAGGTTGTCAGGAAGATTGTTTATGTAGATAAAAAACAAAACAGGGCCCAAGATGGAACCTTGGGGAACCCCAGAAGTTACTGGAAATAAAGAAGAGTGTTGGCCTTCAAGGATGACTTTAATAAACCGGTTAGAAAGAAATGATTTGATAATCTCAAAAACCTTCCCAGAAACACCATATGAAGCAAGCTTATGGAGAAGACCAGCATGCCAAACTTTATCGAAAGCTTTAGATATGTCGAGTGCAATAGCCCTAGCCTCACCGCCTCCATCTAATGCACGATAAAATCTTTCAGTTACAGCAGTTAGCAAGTCGGCCGTAGAGCAAGAGAATTGAAAACCGTATTGATTGTCTGACAGCAGTTTATTTGACTCAAGATGAGATGTGAGGAATTTGTTGATCAAAGACTCAAAGACCTTGCTAATAACAGAAAGAAGACTGATCGGACGATAATTGGAGGGGTCAGAATTTTCTCCAGAGTTTTTGAATATTGGAACCACAGATGCCATTTTCCAACAAGCAGGAAAACAAGACTCAGTCAAACACGGTCAAAAATGCGGTAGTGGTGTAGTGGTAGAGCGCTCGCTTCATAAACGAGTGGTTCCGAGTTCGATCCCCACCACGTCCCTGGTAGTACCGCGCTCAACTCGTTTCTCCGCGCAGCGGCCTTGTTCGTCAAGGTTCGTGTTTCGGAGTTATAGAGTTGAGAGAGGGTTATAGCCACAAAATAAGTAGCCTCCTCGTTTGTAGTGGCCTTCTCGGCCTTGAGGAGGTGAAGTAAAATAAAAAAAAAAAAAAAAACACTTGTTAAATAGTTTAGAGAGAATTGAAGAAAGTTCTGGAGAACAATTCTGCAAGACTGTGACAGGAATGTTGTCTGGACCACAAGCTGTAGACGAGTTTAATTGTGATATGACTTTAGCAACAGAAGCCGGAGTGATTTGAATGTCTAACAATGGGTCAACCTGTTTGACTGGAATGGAAGGAAGAGAATGTCCATAAGATTCAAGAGTGGAATTAGAAGAAAAGTTCTTTGCAAATAGTTCTGCCTTATCCTTGGGAGAGGTAATAAGATCAGTCTCATGAATGAGAGATGGAATGTTAGATCTACCCTTGTTAACAATGCTGTTGAAGATTTTCCAAAAGTCTTTAGAGCTTAACTTCTGTGATAAGATGTGAGATTTAGTGAACTGAGAATAATGGAGTTTAGCATCAGAAAGCACCTTTTTACATCGATTTCTTGCAATAATAAATAGCCGATACTAGTGAGCTTCAAGTAAAGCTTGACACCAGTTCAAACCTTTCAGGTTTGAAAAAATGCATACAAGACATGTCTCTGTATTGGCAGTTTAGAACCCTTTATTTTCTTATCCTTATCTTCAGGAATGGTGCCAAGTAACAATATCATATATTTTTTGTGTACTTTTTTATCCATGATAAGATGCTACGAAATTCAATAAAAATATTAAAGTACATATATTTCTTAAAAATTAATATTTTAGATTAGAGTTGTTAAAATTTATTGTAATATAATAGTAATAAACTAATCTGAAGTAAAAACATGATATTAATGACATTAATATATGATAATAGATAAAAATGATAATAATAATAATAATAATAATAATAATAGCAATAATAATAATAATAATAATAATAATAATAATAATAATAATAACAGTATTTATACTTATATTATACAATTTTGAATCCTTTTTTTTTTCTTTCTTTAATTAAAGTATTTTTACTTATATAATAAAATTTTGTAAATAAAATAATTTAATAAAGTTTTATAAATAAAAAATAATTTTATGAAAATTTTATAAAAAAATCCACATAATTTATACAATATTATTATACATAAATTTTATAGATAAAAATCTACATAATTCACATAACACAAAAACTAGTAAACTTTAAAGAAGCCTAACACAACAAAAAACAAATTAAAAAAAAAACATTTATGATAGCAATAAAATGTTTGACCCACAATCCCAACATATTGGATAAAAATGATTAAAAAAAAAAAAAAATTTATAAGGTTACCACATAAAATTGCACAGTTTTCATAAAACTTCACAAGGATGTTTTTTAGACCAATATGCAATACTAAAATTTTGAATATCCTTCTACGATAAAAATTTAATGATTTTGGGGCAGCTGTCACACCCTAATATATATATATATATATATATATATATATATATATATATATATATATATATATATATATATATATATATATATATATATATATATATATATATGTTTAATATTCATTTTATAAAAACAATATCATGGTATATGTATAATATTCATAATCTTTTAAAAATAAAATCATGGTGATCAGAGTTTGGGAACAATTTTATCAGTTAGAGCCCAATATTTTCAATTAGGTCCAAGTATTTCTAAGAAGAGGAGACAATAATGTATTTTACCATTCAAAAGTTATGACCTTGTAACGTTGACAACCCTCTCAAATAAAGGGGTTTTTCTTTAAAAAAAAATTTTTTCCCATGAATTTTGATCTACTTTAATACTACAAAAAAAAAAATTATTTTTATTTTTTTCAAAATTTGGACAGTGGGTCCCAATTTTTCAGCTATATATTGCTCCCAGGCTCTGATTACTGTTATACTTTGTAAAACATACTTATATTGATACCAGTATCAATATTACAAAAATTAAAGCACCATTTCTACAAGATTCTTTTGAGACACTCAAAAAGAATCAAAAGAAATGGTCATGATTAATGGTTTTGAATAAAAAGAAATCATTTAAATTTAATATACGAAATTTAAAACAAAACTCTAATTTATATTGATAAAATATAAAATATTTGACTGATAAGATATAAAATTATTTGACTGATAAAATATAAAATTATTTGACTGATAAATCATAAAATTATTACAATCTAAATTATTGCAGAATAATTTTTCATTTATGTAATAAATTATATATTTTATATATTAATGACTTTAATATATTATTCACTTTTATTGTGATATTTTTAATTGTTGTAATAGTTCTCAAAATGCCTGCATTCTATTACAATAAGAAAATATAAAACATTTTTTATAAGCAGTATGAACTTTTATAGCTCTTTGCCAAATTTCAACATTACCTGTTTAAATTTTTAAATATTTTTTTAAATATTTTTTAATATAATTTACCATAAAAATAGGGCCCCAAGGTCTAAGTATTTATAAGGGGAGAGACAATAATTGCATTTAAAAAAAGATTTTACTTTTATAAAAGCGACTATAATTTATCTATAAAGTTCTCATTTAGTAAAACAATTTCTTAACATTCAAATGTCATGACCTCGTAAAGTTGACTACCCCCTCAATTAGGTTTTGAACTTTTTTTTTTTTTTTTTTGGATAAATTGATTTTTCCTATAAATTTTGATCTATTTTAAGAAACAACAAAAATATTAAGTTATGTTTTTCTTCTTTCCACATTTTCAAAAAAATTCCCATTTTTTAGCTATATATTGTTTCCAGACTCCAATCACTGTAATTTTCTGTAAAACAGACTTATTTGATACCAGTATCAATATTACAAAATTTAAATTTAAAGGAATGGCGAGGGGACTAAGAGAGCAGGTCATGGATTTTGGTGTTAAAAATAAGTGATTTCCAGAGATTGCACCATCTCTGGAAGTCACTTATCTTTACCACCAAAAATCCATGATCTACCCATTTAACCACCTTTTTTTCGACAGAATATTTTCAAAATTTAGATTATAATTCTACGTATCGTGGTTTCAAAAATGCAAAACGTTTCTGGTGGATATTTTTTAAAAATAAATTGGTTCTGCTACGGTGTGAAATAAAATCAATGCTTTTTAGTTACTTTCAAACCAAAGTTCATTTATGTTTAATTGTAATTTAAAAGAAGGGGATGTGTTTGTTGAGTTCTACCTATATTTTTCTATTGAATCCTACCTATATTTTACTTTCCAAGGCTTGATACTTTCTTTTCTATTCTAGATAGAATTTCCTAAAAATAGCTCATTTGTTTACATTTCTTAGTAGTGAAATAGTTGCAAATTTTTTTTATCAAAAATTTTATCATTCTTTAATCAGGGTGGCCAGCGGTCCTTGAAATCCTAGAAAAGTCCTGGAGTTTTATTGGTCCTGGAAAAACACTCCTTTTTACAAAAAATCCTGGAAATCCTGGAACTTTTTTTTTATAGAGTTCAATATTCCATTTTCTTGTTTTCATCTTTTAAAAAATTTATACTTTGATTATATATTTTTTGGAATGATGAAAATATTTTAATTAATTTTACTAATTGTATTAATAATTCTACTAATTATTTAGAAAATAAAATATACACATAATAGATATAACAGTTAATATATAATATAACTAACATATGCCCAAGTTAAAGAACTGTCATTTCCAAACTGGCACAACCTACTATAGAGGATCTTCAACTCTGGTTACCAAGGCAGAAATAATATAGACCTTAAATGTTGAAATGTCATATTTTCTTTAAGATCGTGCTTAAATTTAAATGAAATATTCAAATCTATGTTCTCTGATAGTACAATAGCATCAAAGTTTGCATTAAGCAAAACAAAATGTGGCTACCTCAAATTTTGGTTTAGCACCATACTATCGAGAGCAACTTATATGTGTAGTCAGATCATCGCCCAACTTTTTTTGTCATATGAGAGTATGAATATAATCTTCAAAATGATCAAATGTGCTGTAGAGTTAGATACGGGTGTTGTAAAAGCTAGATATATTGATTCTAAATTCCTCAGACACCCTTATTCACAGAATTTATTCGACAAACTCATTGAAGGAAAAGAGATGTTTGATTTTGAAAAACTAATTCAAGTATCAATGGATGGTCCTCATGTTAATTGGGAGGTTCTAAAAATGTTAGATAAACATAGACAGGAAAAACGATATTCTAATATAGTTAATATGGGCAGTTGCAGTTTGCAAATTGTTCATGCTGCCCTACAGACAGCAATAAATTCCAAAAGTAAGCATTAGAAAAAATATTCTGTGCAATGTATAATCTTATTTTAAGAGTCACCAACTAAAATAGATGAATATACTAGAGTTTGCGAAACTGATCTGCATGCTTTGCCGTAAGTATGCATATTTAAGCAGAAAAAAATATAATAAATTATCTTATCTTTTATATTTATAAGTTAAGAGCATTTAAACATCTATATTTTTGGATTTTGTTTCACACTTTCTGCCCAACTTGCTGGGTAGAAGATGAAGGTGTGGCCAAACATGGTTAAAATTATAAAATATTGGGAATCACTATGCAAATGCAGACGTCCTAAAAAAAAGAGCTATGAAGTTCTGGAAGATCATCCTCTTCACAATTTTGTACCTTTGTGAATGCAGTTTTTTAAAGATCTTGCTAAATAATTGAAAGGATTTCTAGTTATAGTTTAAACAGACAGACCTATGGTTGCATTTTTATTTAACAGTTTAGAAAGCATGTTGCAAAGTTTGATGAAATTGATTCTCAAACCAAACATTTTAAATAAAGCTGCAACAGCATATAGTTTAATAAAGATTGAAGTTGGTAGATCAAACAACCAACTAGATGTAAACAAAATTAAATTCGGAACAGCACTAAAGCAGATGCTAAGTTCTCTTTGTTGTAAACCAGAAGATAAATTAGAGTTTATAATGATATGTAAGCAGATTATCATAGTGTTATTGTAAAAATTACAAGAATGATGCTCATTGGAATATCCTTTAGTGATGAATGCTTCATCTTTGTCTCCAAATGAAATGGTTCAAAACAAGGAAATATCCACTGTTAAATTCAAGGCTCTAGCTGAGATATTGACTGCATTAAAATGGCTTTTAACTGATAATGCAGATAATGCAAAACAACAATATGATGAGTTCGTTAGTGCAGAAGGTGTTCAATTTAATGAAAAGTTTGAGTCTTTTAACAAATTAACTGATTCTGTTGATAAATTGCTTGCTGTCTATTTACAAAAAACTCTGAAGTATTCAGCATTGTGGAAAGTTTGTGCTTTCATTTTTGTATTATCTCATGGCCAATCTGCAATTGAATGAGGATTCAGTGTCAACAAATAGTTTTTGGTCGAAAATCTGCAAGAGAGATCTCTTATTTCTCAAAGATTTATGATCACTTAATTTTCATGATCACTTAATTTTCATGACATTGTTATTCATCAGTATAAGCTCCCCAGCAATCTTTTAATAAGTTGTAAGCTAGCATACAATCACTACAATGCAGTATTGAAAGAAAACAAGGATCAGTTAAAGGTAGATGAAGTAAGCAGAAAATGTCAATTGATTGATGGAGATATTTTAGTTATTAAAAAACAGAAAGAAAGTACATTGAAATTCTCAAATCTGATGCTGAAAAGTTAAGCATTGACGCAGAAGCAAAGAGACACTTCACTGTCTTTGCAAAAGAAAATTCTTTTAGAAACACAATTTTAGAAAAAGAACAAACAATTAAAGACCTTGATTATTTGGTCGAATGCTGAATACAAAAAAAATGCCGTAACGATAAAAAAAACGTATAAAAACGGACTACATAACTATTTTTTTAATTTTTTTTGTTTTA
>NC_061159.1:42158060-42160184 GCF_022113875.1 Hydra vulgaris | reverse complement strand
CACAGGTATCCATGTAGTAAGGTACAATCAAATAAACGATAACTGATTTAATGAGCCATTCGCAGTTTCACAGTACAAGTGCTTATACTTAGACATGCATGGCTTAATCTTTGAGACAAGCATATGACTACTGGCAGGATCAACCAGGTAACTAAAGCCTACAGGGCGCGGAGCGACAAGCCGGCTCGCTCCTACCCTTCACACCGCAAGCGACGGAGCAGACAGCCAAGGAACACAACGAGTCTCTTAAACGTGTGAACCTAACCTCTATCATGCAAACCATCGCGTTCGCCTTTGACAATATATACGACAACATATACAGTTTGCCTGTCAATGGCAATTCTGCCCTCTATACAGCGATATCTCTATAAACATAGACACAATAGCCATACAAGAGCTGAACAGAGCTACTTGATTCGCTCTAGCCGCTTCACAACAATATAAGTGCAAGCAAGCACAACCCGAAAGCCAAACTACACATTTGAAGGAAATTCCAACATTCAAGCCGAATCCTTCATAGGACTTTACAAGCCCTTTCACTACCAACTATAACCCAACAGACACAAGCACAGCCACTTGCAAGTTTCAACTCTATACTGCGTGAAACAGATCAACACAATGTACAAAGAGAAGCTCTTGCTAACCCACTGGATAAAGCGGATACACGCACACCTTACCCTGAGCGCTTAGAATCGAAAATATCGGAAAAAAAAAATTTTTTTTTTTTCGGAAGTTTTTTTCGACTTCAACACTCTCTATATATATGGAGAGTTATTTGGGGGAAAGTTTAAACGCGATTTTTACTTAAAAAAAGTTGCGTAAAAATGACAAAGTCCAAAATTTTGAAAAAATTTCAAAGTCGAAAAAAAAAAAAAATTTTTTTTATTTCTTAGAGACTGATGATTGTCTGACAATTTTATTGATAAAAAAAATTTTTTTTTTAGACTCTGACCCATATTAGACCCTCTAGCAGTGGCGAGTACGAAGAAAACAGTGCGTAAACCTGATAAACGACGAGAAGATTGATCGTCTTGATGCTTTAACCGTACTAGATAGTTTTTTATATCACTGGGAGTAGTTTCTAACTATAGAGAGCTCTAAAAACAATCTCTAACATGTTCGTATGATAGCGAAACACCTAGTTTTGCCCTTAGAGTTGCTGTTGAGGCTAGGAAAGAACAGCAAAAAGTGAAAAACTTGAGTGTGAATGGTGTTTGTTTTTATTGCGCTAGCTTGCCTAGGTGGTAGCTCATAAAAAAATGAGTGTGTGGACCTTTCTCACTTCATCTAGACTGATTTTCACTCAGTTAAGTGGTGCCAAAGGCCTCGCGGAGTGCTGTGGAGACCACCAAAATGTGAAAAACGGATAAGAGTGAACAAGCTGGACAAGTTGAGTGCATTTTTTCTGTTCAATTCGTCGAGATAGTGGTTGGCACTAGCATTTTATGCGAAAAGCTTCTAAAAACAATCTCTAACATGTTCGTATGATAGCGAAACACCTAGTTTTGCCCTTAGAGTTGCTGTTGAGGCTAGGAAAGAACAGCAAAAAGTGAAAAACTTGAGTGTGAATGGTGTTTGTTTTTATTGCGCTAGCTTGCCTAGGTGGTAGCTCATAAAAAAATGAGTGTGTGGACCTTTCTCACTTCATCTAGACTGATTTTCACTCAGTTAAGTGGTGCCAAAGGCCTCGCGGAGTGCTGTGGAGACCACCAAAATGTGAAAAACGGATAAGAGTGAACAAGCTGGACAAGTTGAGTGCATTTTTTCTGTTCAATTCGTCGAGATAGTGGTTGGCACTAGCATTTTATGCGAAAAGCTTCTAAAAACAATCTCTAACATGTTCGTATGATAGCGAAACACCTAGTTTTGCCCTTAGAGTTGCTGTTGAGGCTAGGAAAGAACAGCAAAAAGTGAAAAACTTGAGTGTGAATGGTGTTTGTTTTTATTGCGCTAGCTTGCCTAGGTGGTAGCTCATAAAAAAATGAGTGTGTGGACCTTTCTCACTTCATCTAGACTGATTTTCACTCAGTTAAGTGGTGCCAAAGGCCTCGCGGAGTGCTGTGGAGACCACCAAAATGTGAAAAACGGATAAGAGTGAACAAGCTGGACAAGTTGAGTGCATTT